>CM040239.1:21295062-21452577 GCA_022545495.1 Chrysanthemum lavandulifolium
TATAACTTAGAAAAATCTAAAATATGATAAAACTTATTTTAAAACTGAAAATATATTTTTTGACTTTTATGTATTTATTATTAATTTAATTCTATTTAAAACTAATTAAAATGCTAGAAAATACTTATTAAACCAAGAAAATTATGGAAAAATACTTTTTATGACTTTTATATTTATCTTAATCTATAAAAATTGAAAACATATTTTTTTAAGCTTTTTCTGATTTATTAGTATTAAAAGCTATTTAAAAAGACTTAAAAACTATTTTAAATAAAGAAAAATAGAAAACAGTGATGGAAAAATCTGAAAAATTCAGGAAAATGCTAAAATATTATTCTAAGTTTATAAAAAATATAAAAACATATGCTTATGTGGAGGAAAATGTAGCGTAGTGTATTTGCTTATAAATAAGCATTCAAAATAAGCCAAAAGCCACAAATGACCACCAAATAAACACGAAGCTAGGTTATGCTATAATAACTAAATACTAACCTATTCCAACCATCCTAAACTTAAAAGCGGTTTAAGCCAAAAATTACAAAACAAAACTAGTTTTATTCGAAATGGGACAACATTGGGGTGATCTAAGAGTGGGGTCCACAGAGCTTAAGCTCAAAAGCTTGGCTGAAATTGATAGTCAATGGGTGGTGAGTGATATGGAACCAAGAACCACCAGTGGGGTCCACTTGGTGTGGCTGTGGGACCCACCAAAGTGGTGGTGATGCCCATTTGTTGTGGTGGTGTTTGCTGCAGGCATGTTTGAAATGGGTCTCAAAAGAAACAAGTAGATAAGCGGTTTATAAGCTAATAAGATACAAGCTAGTATTTTTCTAATTTAGTTAAGCAACAATATTTTAATATCCCAAAAGGATTTAAGTTAAATCTAAATATTGAATACACAATAAAATTCTAAATTTTATTCAAAAACGGGTATATGAAAATTTTGACTTTTTTAAATTATGAACTCAGTTGACTTTCATGAACTTCTAATGATCATAGATGATCTAATTGAGTGTATTAAGCTACTATAAGACTGAATTAGGCTAAATAAACAACTTATACACTAGAATGCATGATTATGTCTTCTAAATTTCCAACAGTGGACTGTAAAGTGCAATTCAAGTAACTTTTGACTTTTAAGCAAACAAGGACTATGTTTTATGCATGAAATGAGCTATTTAATACTAAAGTGACATGGAACAATAACAAGAAATGACACAGATGCCTTTTAACACCAATAACTAAGTTGATCCAAACACCCCTTTAGAAAGCAGTTTCGAAGCATTAAGCATTATAACAAGTTTTTAAAGCAAGAAATCTATTTATTAACTTGTAATAAGTATATTCAAACATTATTAAGCTGAATTTAACAGAAATTAAACACATATTATAGAAAATGCAAATTGCAAATAAATGGCTTACAAATTGAGTTTAGGCGCAAAACAGCAAGGCGAGAGGCGAGATCACACCCTATGGCTTCCAAGAAGCTCTAAACCAAAATCGATCAAAATCGGCTGCTCCACTTTCTTGTACTTTCTCCATGATTTTTTATTTTCCACTATTTTTCTTGATTTTGTGAATTTTTCTATTAGAGCTATAAACCGAACTTAAAGATATCGATGGCTTAGAAAAGCTTTTATAAGAGCTTATATGAGCTTATAAGTCTTTGATAACAATGATAACAACTTTTAACAACATGAGATTCTTGACATAAAAATCACATAAAGCGAATTAGTAAATAAAAACTAAAATTGAAACTGAAAATAGGATCTTGATACCTCTGAAATGGGATTACAAAACACTTGAAATCTTAAACTTGAACTGAAAACTTAAAAACTTAAAACGACATAAGAAAAATAAAATTACACTACTTGGTTATCCACATCGCTTCTCTTGATATTTATTGACCTCTTTCACTCTTTGTAGACCTCCGATCAATTCCCACTGACTTCTCTTGAAATCATCTTAACCATCCATATGTCAATTTGGCGGAAAAAAAGTCTTGAAGCGAGTTAAGCGCATTTAATGAGGTTTTGTTGGATGTGGAGGTGGAAGGAGTTGGTATCTGTGTTAGGGAAATGTGGAAAGGTGGTAGTGAGCGGTGGAGGAGGTGAGTGGATACGGTGTTGGGAAAGGCGATGAGCAAGGGCGGGTTATTTCAATTTAAAGATTGGGCGGGTTTTGTGGTATTGGGCGGTGGTTTAATGGATTTGGGTTAATATTTAACAAATGATCCGTTTGGTATTAATAAGGCACAAGGACCATTTATGTAACTTTCGAAAATATAGGGACTGAACCTATAACATTTATAAAGTTAATACAAGGGCCTATTATGCCAAATATGATAAACCAAGGATCATACATATAATTATTTTCTATTTTTAAATGTCTAAGGACCAAAACTGCCAATTTTGAAACTTTAAGGGCCTAACTTGTAATTTTCCAAAAGTTCACCATAAGGACCAATTTTTTCATATTTGAATAGTACAAGGTTAATATTTGATAATTTTCACTTTTTTAAATTAACCAAGGACTATTTTTGACAATTTTCAAAGTTAAAGGACTAAAGTTGTCAATTTGTGATTTTTAAACTTTGTAGGGTTTATTTTGACAACTTTTGAATCCCATGGACCTTAAATGACATTTTACAAGTTTTTGAATTACCAGGGACTAATTTTGACAACTTTTGAAACTTGGGGACTAAAGCGCCAATTATGCAAACTTGATACGTTTTCATCCGATTTTGATATTTTGCATTTAAAACACATAAAACTCGATTTGTGATATTTTCATTATTTTGATGCATTTCGAGTGTTTTCGGATGTTTTGCATCTAGATAAGACAAAAATGATGAGTATTTAGACACTCATCACTAATCTTCTTCCAAGATATTGGCATCCACATGTGGTTGATCTTACATCATAGTTATCACCGCATAATCACTATCCGAAAAAGCTTCCAAGTAAAAGGTGAATCCTTTGGATACCACAACCCCAACTTAGGTTGTTGTTTCAAATAACTAAAAATTCTCTTCACTTTGCATTCATATGAGAAACCTTTGGTGAGACTTGATATCTTGCATGAGACAAACAAACAAACATAATATCGGTCTTGATGCAAGAAGATACATAAGACGACCAATCATTGATCTCGTATAACTTGACTTCAACTGGTTGTCCATCTTCATTCTTGCCCAATGAGTTGATAGATTTAATAGGTGTAGTAATAGGCTTCATGTCATCAAAATTGAACTTCTTAAGTATATCGGATACATACTTGTCTTGACTTATGAAAATTCCTTCCTTTGACCGCTTAACTTGAAGTCCCAAAAGAAAGTTAACTCACCCATTGAACTCATTTGAAATTCTTTCGCATCGGTGCTTAAACTCTTAACCATGGATCATGTTTAGTAGCTCGAAATATGATATCATCAACATAAACTTGTACTAACATGATATCCTTCTTGTCTCTCTTAATAAACAAATTCTTATCAATAGCTCCTCTCCTATAACCATGTTGCAATAAAAGGTAGAGAGCCTTTCATACCAAGCTCTAGGTGCACGATGTAGGCCATACGAGCTTTGACAACTTGTAAACTTTGTTTGGATGTTTAGGATCCTCAAAACCGGGAGGTTGTTTGACATATACTTCCTCATTATTTTGCCATATAAAAAGGCACTCTTGACATCCATTTGATAAACACGAAATCCCATATAAGAAGCAAAAGCAAGAAAGATTGAATTGCTTCTATCCTTGCTAGTGAGCAAAACACTTCATCATAATCAACTCCTTAACTTCTTGTCCGTAGCCTTATGCAACTAACCTTGCTTTGTTTTAATAACATTCCTCTTTCATCTCTCTTGACTCTGAACACCCATCTTGTACCAATAACCTTCTTACCATCGGGAAGATCACATAATACCCAAACTTCTTGAAGTTTGAATTGTATGATTCTTCTTGCATAGCTTCAACCCAACTTTCTTTAGTCAATGCTTGAGCAATATTCTTGGGTTCCTCTTGAGAGATAAAGCAAGTAAACAGGCATGTTTAATGATCCTTATGATTCGACTGTTACGTTTATAGACAAAGCTAAGTAAAGCATTATGAGGTTTAGTAAAACTCTTAGCTTTGTATCTTGTCATCACCTCCGAGTAGAAGGACCAATGACTTAATCGTGAGGATGATTCTTATGAATTCTTAAGTTTGGAGGCTGTGGAACTCCATAGGTATCATCCAAATTAGTGAAATCGGCATCTTTATTGGAATCGAGAAAATACCTTCCACTTCAAACTCATCATCGGTATCTTCTAAGCCGGCATAGTAGGATCATCCAAATCATCCAAAGTCTTTGAATCGGTGCGAAGATACTTTGGTCAAAAGTATTGTCAAAATCGTAAGAGTATTCTCGCAATTGGTCTTTTCTTTGCTTCTTCATAAGCTCTTCTTTGTTCATCAGTATAAGAATGTGCAAAAACATCTTGAAGAAGCATCTGATTAAGTTCTTCTTGAATAGATTGATCCTCAGCAGACAATGAGGATTTTGGCTTATCAGTACTTTTCATTGGTTCCACAGTGATTGGTTCTTCATCGAGAAGCGACATCGGGACTAATATGAACTCCATGAACAACATACTGTAAATCATCTTCATTGTGTATAGGTTGATTTTCTTCTCTAACAGTACATAATTCATAGAAGGAGTTAAAACATCAAGATCAAACATCCAATCGGGACCTTTACCCTTTTGATTGTCTTGATCTTCTAAAACTCAACATGAAGACAATCTTGAACCTTCTTAGTGACTCATTGTACACTCTAAAGCCTTTCTTGTTGGTACAATATCCCGATAATAACCTTCTTCCGACTTGCCATCAAACTTACCAGTTATCAATTGTATTCAAAATAGTAAGAGGGCATCCAAAGGCTTCATAAATCGAATGTTGGGTTTGTTGCCCATCGGCAACTCATAAGGTGTCTTCATCGAGGCTTAGTAATCGATACTCAGTAAGTACATAGCAAAGCGGTGCCTGACTTGACCCGAATTGAATAGGTAGTTGTGAATCGCTAGCATGGTTACGGTACGCTTCAATCAAAGTCCTATTCTTTCTCTCTCGCAACACCATTACGATGTGGTGTTCTAGCAATCTTGAACTCCTCTTGATTCCTTTGTTTGCACAAAATTCATCCATAAGCTTGTTCTTGAATTCGGTTCCATTGTCACATCTAATACCTCAACATTGAGTCTCAATTGGTTTTCAAGTGCTATTATGAGAGTCGAATAGCATCAAAAGTATCATCTTTAAATCCCAAGAAAAATACCCAAGCGAATCTCGCAATCATCTGACAACTAAGCAAGACTTCTTCTTGTTCAAACTTGTAATGATCTGAGGACCAAATAGATCCATATGTAATAGCTCCAATGGTTCTCTAACGGTTCTTTCCTCAAGCTTCTTGCGAGAAGCTTTATGTTGTTTACCCTTCTTACATGCCAAACAGGAGTGATCCTTCTTGTAAGTCTTTGAAGGTAAACCTCTAACTAAATTTTCTTTGACCAGTTTGTTGATATTCTTGAAATTCACATGGCCCAATCTTCTATGCCACTTATGTGCTTCTTCAGATGTTGCTTTTGCCACCAAACATGTGGCTATCCCATAAGAATGAAGACTTTTCATATCTAGACTATACACATCATTGGTTCTTGGTACTAAGAACTACCAAGCCATCATCAACAGACTTGAACCTCGGGAAAGGATGAGACATTCGTGTCGATGAATAACACAGGATGCTTTTTATCACAGATTTGAAAGCGACAATAAGTTGAACTTGAGCTCCTTCATATCTAACATTCTCAAAATCTATACGTCCCGCTTTGATGGTTCCTTTTCCGATAATTCTTCCTTCATTGGGATCATTCCCAAATGCAACTCGTCCTCCACTAATAGATCAAAAATCGTGAGATCTCCTTGTCTCTGTCATGCTTCCTATGTGTATTATAATACCTTCTAGGTTGATAATAATGAGATCTCCTATGGTTCTGTTCCATGCGGTGTTAGCGATACCTTGTTTGAATTGAGCGATCTTGTGGGAAGGTACCGCTTGTGAAAGTCGGTGATTTAGAAAAAGGTCTTCTACGGTGAGGGTACCTGTAGTGCAGTGAGAAATTGATGTGATTAACCGTATTTGAATTATTCCGGTGGTTTGTTCTCTCTAGGTTTCGGTTGTGAGACTGTTCTTTGAAATTTTCTAAAGTATTCGAATGATGTTCACAATCCTTGATTAAATGATTAGGACTAAAACATACAAAACACGTTTTTGACCCATACTTCCAAAGTGACTTCTTCTATGTCTATGACCAAAACTATTTTGCCTTCTAGGTGAATGATTGAACTGTTTTGACCAAAGTTATCCCAAAAGGTTTAGCGAGACTTTTTGAAAAGGTTTTCTGAAGGTCTTGCTTGTGGAGCGATACTTTGAGTTGAAGGTACTGCTTGACTTTGAACATTGTTTTCAACATTTCTTTTGGGGTTTCGAGACCTAGATTGACCTTTAAGTTTCTTTATAAACTCTAAGTTGTCTACTCCAAAGCGAGAAACATCGGGTCTTATGAGTTGATGACTATCAATGGGATGTGGACGACATGATAACCCTTGTCTTTCTTATATTCGGAGGTGGTTCACAAATTGAATCCTCATTACTAGATGTGTCTACATAATTAATGAGTTCATCATCACTAGTGGTTATATCCTCTAGGTCATCACCGTTGATTCTCTCTATGTTATCAAAGTCCATACCAAAACCTAAGCCGATTCTAATATATGCTCTTCTGTTTTTGAACATAAGTAACATGTGACGGACGATTCTTTCCATGCATTAAACTTTGCTAACAAATCATCTCTTTCCTTAGTTAATTTCTCTATTTCACAAATTTTACAATTTAGTTTCCATTCACTTAGTTTTAACTGGTAATCTTGTTGTTCATACTTTTCATTGAAAGCCATTTCATTATTTTCATGTGTTAATATTTTGGCTTCCATTGACTCTAAGGTTATTTGATAACCACTACCTCGAGACCTAGCCCTAACACAATTATCTCTTTCAATCACATAACTACCAAGTAATTTTGATAAAAATCATGACAATTCGAGCATACACTAGAACAAAAAGTGGATTTGGCCACACGAATATGTGTGACGATATACATATAGTCACACATGTTTTTCGACGTGTGTGACTAAAGGTCGCGCGACCATAGGTACCCTATGGTCACGTGTTTGACTTTTAGTCTCTATTGCAAAAGAGTAACCAAAACCGTAACATGTGTGACTAATTAGGTACAAATTTTGTTGGATTAATTCGTATTAGTGACCATAAACACTGTATAGTCACACAAAGCATGTTTGTTTTGGGTATTTAGTCACATACAATTAAGCATAAAGTGGCAAAAGTGTTAATAAGTGTGACCATATGTTGTTTAAGGTGAAGAAATATGTCTTTTGTGTGACTATTGATCATCTAATGGCCACTTGAATTTTATGTTTGTGTGGCCTTTTCTAACATTTAGTCACACAAAGCATGTTTGTTTTGGGTATTTAGTCACATACAATTAATCATAAAGTGGCTAAAAGTGTTAATAAGTGTGACCATATGGTGTTTCAAGTGAAGAAAGGTGTCTTTTGTGTGACTATTGATCATCCAATGGCCACATGAATTTTATGTTTGTGTGGCCTTTTCTAACATTTAGTCACACAAATCATGTTTGTTTTGGGTATTTAGTCACATACAATTAACCATAAAGTGGCTAAAAGTGTTAATAAGTGTGACCATATGGTGTTTTAAGTGAAGAAATGTGTGTTTTGTGTGACTATTGATCATCCAATGGCCACTTGAATTTTATGTTTGTGTGGCCTTTTCTAACATTTAGTCACACAAAGCACGTTTCTTTTGGGTATTTAGTCACATCAATTAATCATAAAGTGGCCAAAAGTGTTAATAAGTGTGACCATATGGTGTTTTAAGTGAAGAAATGTGTGTTTTGTGTGACTATTGCTCATCCAATGGCCACATGAAATTTATGTTTGTGTGGCCTTTTCTAACATTTAGTCACACAAAGCATGTTTCTTTTGGGTATTTAGTCACATGCAATTAACCATAAAGTGGCTAAAAGTGTTAATAAGTGTGACCATATGGTGTTTTAAGTGAAGAAATGTGTGTTTTGTGTGACTATTGATCATCCAATGGCCACTTGAATTTTATGTTTGTGTGGCCTTTTCTAACATTTAGTCACACAAAGCATGTTTCTTTTGGGTATTTAGTCACATTCAATTAATCATAAAGTGGCCAAAAGTGTTAATAAGTGTGACCATATGGTGTTTCAAGTGAAGAAATGTGTGTTTTGTGTGACTATTGATCATCCAATGGCCACATGAATTTTATGTTTGTGTGGCCTTTTCTAACATTTAGTCACACAAAGCATGTTTCTTTTGGGTATTTAGTCACATTCAATTAATCATAAAGTGGCCAAAAGTGTTAATAAGTGTGACCATATGGTGTTTCAAGTGAAGAAATGTGTGTTTTGTGTGACTATTGATCATCCAATGGCCACATTAATTTTATGTTTGTGTGGCCTTTTCTAACATTTAGTCACGCAAAGCATGTTTCTTTTGGGTATTTAGTCACATCCAATTAACCATAAAGTGGCCAAAAGTGTTAATAAGTGTGACCATATGGTGTTTTAAGTGAAGAAATGTGTGTTTTGTGTGACTATTTCTCATCCAATGGCCACATGAATTTTATGTTTGTGTGGCCTTTTCTAACATTTAGTCACACAAAGCATGTTTCTTTTGGGTATTTAGTCACATACAAATTAAGCATAAAGTGGCCAAAAGTGTTAATAAGTGTGACCATATGGTGTTTTAAGTGAAGAAATGTGTGTTTTGTGTGACTATTGCTCATCCAATGGCCACATTAATTTTATGTTTGTGTGGCAACATTTAGTCACACAAAGCATGTTTCTTTGGGTATTTAGTCAATCAAGCATAAAGTGGCCAAAAGTATGACCAAAAGTGTTAATAATTGTGACTATATGAATCTTTTAGTCACATATAAGAAATCAATATATATCAAAACAAATTCTAATATATAAAAATATATTCAAAATATATTCAAATACAATAAAATTGGAATGTATATAAAATTGTAATGTCGTACATAATAATATTCTCAATAATTTAACGACTTGACTCTTGATCTTCTTAGCTTCCTTTTGCATGGTATGACTAGAGGCGTGGCGCTTCATATTTAATTTAGGTGCGATTCTGTTCTCACCAATCGGTTTATGGTACTTGGTGGTGTTACATGGGAAACAAAAGCGGGTATCAAACACTGAATTAAATATGAAGAATGATATATGTAGGTTTATAAAACACATGCATCTATGTACCTTTTCATCGAAAACCACTTGATCCTTTGGCCATGCATAAAACCACCTCGCATCCTTAAGCTGTTTTGAGACCGTTACTTCCTACATCCGGTATGCACGCGCATCCACTAAAGATTTTCAATAGATACTCTGTAGCAATCCTTTGGGAGTGGTGCATTATGAAGCATTTGTTTTCCATCGGTTTTGTACACGGTACCCTCCATAATAATAGTTGATTTCTTTAAGTGCCACGATGCGCATTAATTACCTAAAAGATAATTTGTTGCATGTATATATGTATCGATAATTAATTTTAATTAAACTAAAGAACATATGAAAATGTTTAAATACATACTTGTGGTAGTCTTGTTAATGGAGACTCTGTTCTTGTGATCCGAGAAAGTTGGCGTGAAGAATCCTTTCCTTTTGATCTAGTCGATTTCTTAGGTGCGACAGTTTATGATTTCCTATATGTATAATACGGTAAATAAATAATGTATGTAGAATTCAAAAATCCCGGGGGTGATTTATTACTTACACTTATTTGAATTTCCTTTTCAAAGTTGCAAGTCCATTAGACTTCTTAATGCTAGCAACTTTCTCACGTCCGACAACACGTGTTCGGCATCCTCATCGACCTTTGCTATTTAAAAGATTAATGTTCACGGAGACACACGAAATATAAATTGTTTAAGAAGGCGACGATATTTAAAGGGTAAAAAAGATGGAATGTTACTTTCTTATGTCTTACTTCCGTTTACATCAATGGAGTTGAAGTTGGTACCAGCCCCCTTGCTTTGTGCGACCAATTGTTTCATCAAATCTGTATTACCGCCTCTTTTTCTTGGCGTTGGCGCCTCTCATCGACAAGTTCACTTTGAAGTAACACCACTCTTTCATCGGATGCTTGTCGATTCGAGGCGAGATCAAAATACCTCTTGTAGGTTACTCCACCTCCCTCTCTCTCGCATATCCTCCCTTTTCCTTACCTAATACAAGCTGTCATGGCATCGATGCCATGATCAAGCTTCAAGATTCCTTGTTTGATCTTGTCGTCCGTTTCTTTACTGCACACACAATATGGGAAATAGGTTATTTAATTCTACGGTATTAACTTGTAACTAAAAGTATTAACTAAAACACTACTGTATTAACTTATAAATAACGGTTTTAAATGTCTGATGGCGATATTAACTAAAAGTATTAACTAAAACACTACATATTAACTTATAACTAACGGTTTTAAGTAAAAGCGATGTGATATTAACTTATAACTAAACAAACATAATAATAAAATTTGCGATCAAACTTACAAATTTTTCTCCCACGATCGATATCTTCATCGTGATATTCTCCGTCTTTTTCACCCTTCCTTTCAACCACAGTACCACGCGGTGGTTCTTCATCTGTTCAATTTCTTTACTCTCGATCTTATACACATCAAATACATACAAATGTAAGATAAGCGAATATAAGCGAAACTATGATGCTATTAAATGCAAATGTAAATGTGCAAATGTTTCTTTGTTACCATTTTTCTATCACACAGGCGTATCCACCTCGTCCCATTGTATGATCATAAGCAGACTTGGAGCGCGACACTTTAGCTTTTCTTGATCTCACCTTGCAACACAAAATCATACGGCGTTTAGATGTAGTAATCTTGATAGTATACAACTAATACATATGGAAACATATGAAAAGGTGAAAGATATTTGAACTTGAATAAAATGAATAATTAACACCTTGTATTCCTCATTGGTGTGTAGTTTACAAAATTAACCCAATCTTGGCTTTTATAATTGCACTATACTTTGCGGGACTTCATTTAGTTTTGAAAGGGTATTTTGGTTGGGCAATATGTAGTTTTGTATCAATTTCATTACGAAATTCCTTAGAAGTTGACCAAGGCGATTCATTATCGACTTTCGACCGTCAAGTCAACATCAAAATATCATTGCAAAGATTAAGAAATTGTTGTTAATTAGTTGCACATCTTGTAAATCTGAGATAAACTTTTAACACCTTGTATCTCTGACGATGAAGCCACTACTAGTTAAAAAAGTATATGTGTCGTGATTTCATCCCACATTTTATCTCTTGCTACGAATCAACCTTCCTCCGGGTTAGAATCCGACACCTATATGCTCACGAACCAAATCACCCAAAAACTTGAAAACAATGCTCTGTTTTTCACGATAACCTATCCGATTGCATCGAAGGTTACACCGACCTTTATTCCGTCTGTTTTCCATATTCCTGCGAAACTTAGCTAACCTAGTTATGCCCTCTTAACAACATTCGCATTTGAATGGTTGTTTCCGACATCCTCACCCTCATCGAATCGTCTCGATTCATATTCTAAAGTGTTTTCAATTTCACGATCGAAATAAACCAAATCATCCGGATAAGTGATTTGCGTTGACATGATTCGTCGAAGTAATGTGTTAAAGAAAATTAGTAAACTTAATTGGTAAATAATGGTGTAAAATTGAAGTTACGGTTGTTTTGCTTGAAGGTGATTTATTGGAGTAAAAATAGGGCTAATGATGGGCGGTTTTCAATTAAAAAACCATAATTTCAAAGTAATTTTAAAATTTTGGCTAAAATTTGGCTCCAAATTTGATAATTTTAAAATGTGGCTCCAAATCAAACAATTTTTAAACCAAAACACCCACAGCGAAATGGTGCTTACCAGGTCCCAAACACTCATATTACTTCAAACCGGTGTGTCAAAACACATATAGCTGAGATACACTAAAATCACCACATGGCGCATACAAATGAACAATCAAAAGCTAAAATGGACTTAAAGCAACTAATTAAGCAACTATAACTAATAAGCGGTTCGGATAAACAATTAAGCACAAAAATAGGCAAATCAAACCAAGAGCTGGCGATACATCAAACGACCCTAAGACCTTACTTTAAGGCTATAAATAAGCTATTTATAAGCAATTAGATAAGCTCTAACATCCTCAAGTAGTAAAAAAAATCAAGAAAACATGTAAATGCAATTAACTTAAAGCGAAACAACAACAAAAACACCCAATATAGTGGTTCAATCAAAAATAATTGTCATGAACAAACGCCTCGGTTCTAAACTTCATAATCGGTCATAAAAAATTGACAACAATCTAAAATTGAACATCCTAATCCTACAATAATACATTATACTAGTGCGAATATGAACTTTAACACCACAACCAATTCCTAAATTCAAAACAACATGAAAAAAAGATGAAACAAACTAGCAAACACATTACATATTTTAACAAACATAATATTAGCATTCGTATGGATAAACCATCAAAAGATCCATACATATTCCATTGTTAATATATCTACATACCATCCCTTTAAACCAAGACATTAGACATTAGACATTAGACATAAGCAGATGACACTAGAGCAAAGAAAACATCCCATTCCATAGCGAAAACCCTTCACCATTCATCGCTTTGAATTTGTTCTTCCTTGGTATCGATTTCCTCCTAAGATTGAGTAATGAGATCATTCAACCCTGCGACTTAGACCTCATGACCTCCACATCATCCCTAAGATCCACCAATCTCTAAGGACCTAATGTTTAAAAGCGGCAAACTAAGTCCTCCTTCTTTAAACTATGACTATAAATTAGGGGTGTTGATCCGTTCGGTTATCGGGTTTTGTTTCGTTAAATCATTATATTTTATTTTTGTCAATCTGAAAACCGAAGCGAACCGAACTATAATTAAACCAAAGCGAACCGAAAACCGATTATGAATTAAGTTCGCTTCTTGGGTTGACCGAAATTAAGCTTGATTATTGGGTTGACACATATGGTTTTAAACGAAAATGGATAAAAGCAGTTAAAGGGGACAAAGGCGTGCAGCGTATTAAAGCAGACAAAAGCGTGTATAAGCGTGAAAAAGCGGACCATAACGTGTTAAAGCGAGAAAAGCGTGTTTAGAACTTACGAATCGTGTAAAGTGTAAGAAAACCTTTGAAAGCGGTTGAAAAATTCTTAAAACATACGAAAATGGGTAAAAGCGAATGAAAGCAGGGTAAATGGGACGACGTGCAAAACATATGCAATCGGCCGAATGTGTGTAAAAGTTATACAAGCGGACTAAAAGATGAAAAACTAGCTAAAGCGTGCAAACACGGACGAAAACACAGTAAACACAAGCGGGGCGTATAAAACCGATTAAAAGGGACAAAGGCGTGAAAAGCGGACCAAAGCGTATTAAAGCAGACGAAAACTTGTATAAGCGTGCGAATCGTGTAAAAGTGTAAGAAAACCTTTGAAAGCGGTTGAAAAATTCTTATAAACATACGAAAATGGGTAAAAGCGGATGAGAGCGGGGTAAATCGGACGAAAAGCGGACGAAAACATATGTAAAACATATGAAAATGTAAACGTTTGAAAATGTGCGTTAGTATGTAAAGCAGACTAAAACTTATTCAAGCGGACGGAAACATGAAAAAACTAGCGGCGTGTAAACACGGACGAAAAGCGTAAACAAAACCGGAAGCGTATAAAAGCAGTTAAAGGGGACAAAGGCGTGCAGCGTGTTAAAGCAGACAAAAGCGTGTATAAGCGTGAAAGCGGACCATAACGTGTTAAAGCGAAGAAAGCGTGTTTAGAACTTACGAATCGTGTAAAGTGTAAGAAAACCTTTGAAAGCGGTTGAAAAATTCTTAAAACATACGAAAATGGGTAAAAGCGAATGAAAGCGGGGTAAATGGGACGACGTGCAAAAGCAGATGCAATCGGCGAATGTGTGTAAAAGTTATACAAAGCGGACTAAAAGATGAAAAAACCGGCTAAAGCGTGCAAACACGGACGAAAACACAGTAAACAAAAGCGGGGCGATATAAAACCGATTAAAAGGGACAAAGGCGTGAAAAGCGGACCAAAGCGTATTAAAGCAGAATGAAAACTTGTATAAGCGTGCGAATCGTGTAAAAGTGTAAGAAAACCTTTGAAAGCGGTTGAAAAATTCTTATAAACATACGAAAATGGGTAAAAGCGGATGAGAGCGGGGTAAATCGGATGAAAGCGGACGAAAACATATGTAAAACATATGAAAATGTATAAACGTTTGAAAATGTCGTTAGTATGTAAAAGCAGACTAAAACTTATTCAAGCGGACGGAAACATGAAAAAACTAGCGGCGTGTAAACACGGACGAAAAGCGTAAACAAAACCGGAAGCGTATAAAAGCAGTTAAAGGGGACAAAGGCGTGCAGCGTATTAAAGCAGACAAAAGCGTGTATAAGCGTATGAATGTGTGTATAAGCGTGTATACAGGCGAAAAAGTTTTCAAAAAGTAAACAACCCCAACTCATATAGTATGGCTAAACATATGTGAGCATCCTATTGTGTAAGCAATTTACGTAATATTGTATGCAAGTAGTTACATGTAAGGTATTGCAATTGATGTTATCATGTGTCGACATCCTATTGTGTCGACAATTCTTGTTGCGTAATGTTGTTGTAACCTTGTCGGGTAATGTTTACGTGGGTTTTGTTATGCAAATTTGCATGGTTCGCAAATTAATAACCACCGAATTCATTGTTTGCCAAAGTTGTAGTGATGACTAACTTTGATTTTTGTCAATGTGCTACATTGTAAAGATGACTAACTTTGATTTTGGTCGATGTATTGCGATTGACATAAATTTTAAGAATTTGAGCAAATCCGATAACCGCTAAAACCGATAACAGAAGAAGCGAAATCGAAAAACCGAAACCGAAAAACCCGCTTATCACGGTTCATAATGCATTTTACTTATCTAATTTGATCATTTACTAACGTCCATGGATTACATATCATTAATGTGATCGTAATCTATAAGCGTCAAATAAGTAGTATTACTTATTTTGTTAGATATGGTAATTTGAATGTTGCTATTGCGACACAACAACATTACTATTATTCTAATATCTTTAGTGTTATTTAATTTTACTAAAATGACATATTACGTTATAATTTATGTTATTGTTCGCCGATTCGATTCGATTAATTTTTTGAATGGTTAACCGTGACCCGAACCGCGGGTAACCGCTCATTCGGATACCGCATGTCCGGTTACCCGCCTAATGCGGTTCGGTTTTGGATAGTAGAATGAACTACCGCCCGTGATCGATAGTTAAAATCTCTAAGCGAATCGAGCGAACCCCGTGAACACCCTACTATATAGAAATGGTTTAGATCAATGAAAAATGAAGGGTTTAAATTGCAATATTAGATATCTTCCTAAATACTCCTCCTGCATATCACTTTTTCTTTTCTTTTTCTTGAACTATTGCATATCACATTTATGCATGGAAGAATATGAAGGGCTCTGATAACACCCAAAATAAATTTTCCGATGCCTCTTAAGTGTTTTTGTGATTATTTGTGCAAATTGTGAGGTACATTGTAATTATGTATACTTACCTAACCATAAAATCAACACACTAAGTATCAATCATTTTACTCTTAAAACACAACTATCAATAATTTTACCTAAACACACAAAATGTCTTCCACACTAATATCGATGAAATGAAAGCCGCCTTGAATCCGGCAAGCTCGTGATGCTTCGAGTTGTTGATATTGCAAGACATAGCGAGAGGAGAAAAAGTTGATCGGCGGATGGGAGAAGAGCGACGATACGAGGAAGCTGTTGCCAAAAAAAGCGGACAATCGATGAGGTTTGGTAGTTTGTTTACTCGTTTCAATCTTTGTTGCGACAAGCGGTGAGTATGCCGCCGTGAGATCTGTTGAAGGATCGAAGGAAGATTGATTTCTTGGCTCGACTTTTGGTGCTATGTCGTCGAGTGCAGTCGGAGAAGGAGGAGTTCTTGGAAGATTTGGATGAAGGCGATGAGTCGAAGATGGAGCATAGGAAGCTTTGGAAGTTTTTGTGTTTTGAT
This sequence comes from Chrysanthemum lavandulifolium, assembly GCA_022545495.1. NCBI lineage: Eukaryota > Viridiplantae > Streptophyta > Magnoliopsida > Asterales > Asteraceae > Chrysanthemum > Chrysanthemum lavandulifolium. Next base: position 21,311,386 of record CM040239.1, read on the forward strand.
GATGTATAGTTGATGGTTGTATGTATGCTTGCTATTAAGCGCTACTTTGTTTATATAAGTAATTATATGTAAATGATCAATGATCAATGATCGATTACAATGGTTAATTTTAGGTTTTAATGCTTTATTAACTTGAAGAAATAAGTTAGTTTTATTTATTTATTTACTTTTATTAGAAAATGGTCAAGTAGTGTGTGTTTGACTTTCGATTATTTCACACATTTATCTCTCTTACACTCGGTCAAAACACACGGTTAGATTATAATTAATAGCGATTTAGGGTTTTCAATCAAGCATAAAATCAATGAAAATAAATGTTAGTCAATGAAATACTCTTGAGGGCTATTATAAAGGGCTTGATTCTCTTCCTATTGAGCCTAATATCTCGGTATAAATGTTATAATTTAATGCTAGTTTGTTAGTTTAGGATGTTTATTGATTTATAGATGATATTGTGTTATGTTAGTTTAGGATGTTAGTCGGGGTATTAGTCATTTGCATAGGAAAAGTAGTTGTTTGATGATTTATGGATCATTAGTTGAGGTAATAACGATTACGTGTTATACATGCGGTATGGATGCGTGAAGAATGAGACACGAAGAATGAGATTAGTAGGCGAAGAATGAGATTTGCGGGTGGGTGTCCCTTTTGCCTCCTTGCGTGTTTTGTTTTGCCGTAGTCTTAGGCCCGTCGTGGTTTGCGTTGCTCTGTTGTTGCTCCCTTAGGTTGGCTTTGCTTTTGGTGTGCTGGGCTTTTGGTTTTATGTGCATTGCGCTTTGCTATTGGCGTATTCTGACTGCTTGTGCGTGTTTCTTTTTCTGTATGCCTGTTTGCTTGTTTGCTTGCTTTCTTTTACTACGCTATTGCCTTTTGGTTTCGTCGTATTCTTTCTCTATCCTTTCGCTTTCTGTATTGCCTTTTGTTTGTTGTTGTTGTTGTTGTGATCGCATAATAGTCAATAAGGTATGCGGTTTAGTAAATATAAAAGCATAGTTAAATGTTAATGTATGGGGACTCGGAAGGGTTAACTATGCTTCTTTTTAGGAAAACACTTTTTATGATCTTAAATACACAATCAAACCCTTTACGAGTTCCCATCTTGTTCCTTTTGTTTTCAACAATCTAGCGATTTGCACAGTGCGAGCAATTGCACAAAGGAGTTGAAGCGACAAAAGGACGATGAGGATCTCGAAAGGGTTTGATGTGTTCTTTATGAGGTGTGTTGATTGCGATAATGATATAGTGTGTATTGTTCATGGCGGGCCACACTCCTTCATTATCCCATTCAACACATACACTTTCGTAGAATCGATAATTATTTACACTTGGTACTTTGAGCTTCCTCGAAAACCCATTCCTATGTCACCATCATAGCAGGGGTTTGGTGCAAATCTTTGCGACCATTTCGTGAACATGGCAATGGGATTTCAAGTGGACGTTCAAAGTACTAAAACTATCTCCACTTGCTTGCTTATAACATATTGACATTTAACTTTTTGACCATTTCCTTTGCATGTATAAACTCTATTTTGTTCATAAGTGTCTTACTTTGATAGAGGCGTGATGATATATCTTAATAAATCAATCGGATGATGTGATAGAGGTATGTTCAACTTCCTTTTGAATCCATGAACTATATCATATTGTTCCTTAATTTTTTAACAATCTAGCAAAACTATAATTATGATTTCAAAAACATAATTAACCCTTCTCGATTTCCATACGAGTTCCTTTTGTTTTTCAACAATCTAGCAAATCGCTTGTGCGAGCCTTTGCTCAAAGGAGTTAGTTTATTTTGGGCCACATGTGTTTATTTGTGATATGCAAAAGGTGTGATGACGATTATCTTATTTGATATGCAAATGATGTGATTTACCGTATGTTGGCATGGCAATTTTATTACATTATTTTGCGACCATGGCGGTTATATCACGATGTTCGGTGTTTATCCAACCTTTTCACGGATCGAGCCTTGCTAATGCATATCACACTTGCACACTCGGTTTGGAAGTTTATATGAGTCGATATACTTGTTATAGACTTTTGCTAGATTGTTAAAAAGTTAAGGATCAATATGATATAGTTCGGATTCAAAGGGAAGTTGAGCGTACCAAGGTGGCGCGTTACTTTGTAGATGAGTAGGAATTTCGACATAGTTACCCATTCTAAATTCCCAAGCGATGCCTTTTGTTTTTCAACAATCTAGCAAATCGCTGGTGCGGGCCTTTGCTCAAAGGGAGTTGAAGCGACAAAAGGTGCTTGTAGAGGATCGAAGGGTTCACTAAGTTGAAATTCCATACACATCTACAAAATAACGCGACACATTGGTATGTTCAACTTCCGTTTGAATCATAACTATATCATATTGTTCCTTAACTTTTTAACAATCTAGCAAAACTATAATTATGAGGTGTCGGTGTGTATGAGGTTTGTGATGACAAGTATCTTATTAAATCATGCAAATGATGTGATCGATGTTTTGAAACTATTGATTTATCTGATCTGAGCCTCACTATTATGTGCAAAAATGAGTCAATTTTTTTTTTGTATGGTAGATGGGTTGCTGTATACAAGATCTTATTCCTAGTTTCAACATTAAAATTTTAACCATTGCACTTAAAAGTCTTTTCATCATTGGATAGGCTTTTGTCTTTTCATCTCTGTAAAATTAACTTTTGTAGAATCGATAATTATTTATTCGGCACACCTTTCGTACTTTGAGCTTCCTCGAAAACCCATTCCTATGTCCTTTGTCATAGCAATAGGTTTGGTGCAAATCTTTGCGACCATTTCATAGACATGGCAATGGGATTTCGGTGGGCGCTCAAAGTACTAAGTATCTCCACTTGCTTGCTTATAACATAGGTTTCTTACTTTGATAGAGGCGTGTTAAGCTTACCATGACCATCAACGCTTTGATCAATTATGACGGGTAGTTTTAAACTTGAGATTGCCCATATCTTGACACGGTTTATAGCAATGTATAGACGATTATGTCGCATGTTTGTGACCGTTTTATTTTATATGCATAATATTATCACAACCTTGTACTTTAATGAAGTTGGTAAATTTCTTGGTCAATCATGTTTCATTGTGGTGGCGTCCGTTGGCGTCACGTGTATATATAGTTTACATTAGAAGCTATATATAATCATTGGTCCTATCATACACCGTCCCAATGAATCATGATTGGCTCGAAGATGTTAAGCATCTGTGTATATAGTCGTAGTAGAATGGGTGGAATTTGACATCGAATAAGAATGGGGTGGAAGAAGTTAATCTTGGCGGTGCTAAGTTAATCTTGTCGATGCTAAGTTAATCTTGGTAGTGCTAAGTTATTGAATTTGGTGCAAATCTTTGCGACCATTTCATAGACATGGCAATGGGATTTCAGTGGGCGCTCAAAGTACTAAAATTGTCTCCACTTGCTTGCTTATAACATAGGTGTCTTACTTTGATAGAGGCGTGTTAAGCTTACCATGACCATCAACGCTTTGATCAATTATGACGGGTAGTTTTAAACTTGAGATTGCCCATATCTTGACTGGTTTATAGCAATGTATAGAGCGATTATGTCGCATGTTTGTGACCGTTTTATTTTATATGCATAATATTATCACAACCTTGTACTTTAATGAAGTTGGTAAATTTCTTGGTCAATCATGTTTCATTGTGGTGGCGTCCGTTGGCGTCACGTGTATATATAGTTTACATTAGAAGCTATATATAATCATTAGTCCCTATCATACACCGTCCCAATGAATCATGATTGGCTCGAAGATGTTAAGCATCTGTGTATATAGTCGTAGTATAATGGGATGGAATTTGACATCGAATAAGAATGGGGTGGAAGAAGTTAATCTTGGCGGTGCTAAGTTAATCTTGTCGATGCTAAGTTAATCTTGGTAGTGCTAAGTTATTGAATAGTATGTTTCTTATTTAAAAGTACCTACAATTATATACTTTATTACAACGTATAACTTTTTGTTACTTGGATTCCACGGGTTTTTATCATCACGATGAGCGTGACATTCAAGGGCGGAAACATCGTACAAAAACATTGCAAATGTTGATGCAGCGGCGATGATTCAATAGCTACATTGTATATTCGATTAACCAATATTGTATTCGACATATGTATTTATTTGCGAGAAGTTACGATATCGTGTATGTTAATGTAATATTATTTATTTGTATGTTAAGGTACTTAATTTTTAAGGTGATTCTACCAAATATTTTGTATGTATTTAATCAAGGGTTTAGGTCATAAAATAGTTGCGTACTTTTCAAATGTACCGTTTTGATGCGTAATTGTTGTGTAAAATTTACATATTTGCATATATACCCAAAACATGCTTAAGTTGCATTGTACATCATGCATTAAAAATTGTATTATGGAGAAATATGAAACTTTTGAGTTTTAGTGGGTATATATGCAATGCTCCCATAATACAAGCTAAAAAATAAAACAAAAATCCTTCCTTAATTAATTGTAATCATTGCGGTTTGAGAACCGTGACATATTACGGCTACACTTAATCACATAGTCTTAGCAAAATATTCAAGTCTATCTTCTTCAACACAACAACCGCATCATCGGTAATGTTACACATTGTTTTTTTTTTTTTTTTTGTTTTTTTAACCATGAGCGCAAATGTAAAGTGATTGATATGCATGTTTCGATATGTTGATGGATACAAATGCATGTTTGGTAATTTTTCGACAATGTTTAACATATCCTAAAGAATATAGTATCCTTTGATCATAAAGTAACAGACCGTTTTATTAGAACTATATGCGATTTGATTCTTTAGAATATTGTGTGACATGTAAATATAGGATGATTTGAATAAAAAAATCATGGATATATGTGGATTGTGGAAAAGCGTAGCGACTATTTGTTAAATAGCTAATTAGACAACTTGTAAACATATGTTTAATCTAGGTTAGTATAGCTTTTATATGATTTGGTAAAGCACTACACCTTATGTAATTAATTATCGAGCTTAGGTTTAAACATTGGATGAAGCAATGGCGTATGGTATGTTGGGTAGATTATGGATTTCTTACTATATTTTAACAAGCGTATTGGGTAAGATGAATAAGCGTAAAAAATCTGATTTTTACTCTAAAAGGACTATATGATTATTGGTTTTGAAACATAGTTAAATATGTAGTAGTACATCTTCAATCATATTTTGTTTGACACCTTAATGATAAAGATGTATTGATCATCTAAGACTTGTATTAGTTGAATGTTATGCATATGATATAACCTTATTGACCATTAAGGCGATTGTGGTTTTAAAATAGAATGAGCATCCAATTGTTGGTGGAGGCAAACCGCACAAACATTAGGACATTGCGGTAAGTTGTACTTAAAATGCTTACTTAAGGTTATAAATTTATCGATGTAACCATCAAATTGATATCGTGCTTACTTTTTAAATTTAAGATGCTTCTGCTTTGTTCTTTGAAACTCTTGTACCCAAAGCGCTGGATATACCTAATCCACAATAGGGAACCAAACATAAGGTTTCTTGGAAATTGGTTCGTGGTCGCATTACTTTGCAAGGGTCCGGTGGCAAGCTTTTATTGATCAAAGCCAATACATCAATGTGGCCACATTCCATTTCATTCGTCGGGAAGAAGGCATTATTATGTAACGGTACAACGATCACGAGCCACGAATGCCACGGATACGATCTGCCTCTTCTAGGTTCTGAGACAACGTGGGTGCACAGTTACGTTGGATGAATATCTGCACAACCTCGGTAAGAAAAAATGTTAATCAATACATTGTATAAGTTTGTTGAAAATGGGGATTATTTTAATTGTTTGACCGCTAATGTTTTCTTTAAACTAAACTATTACGTAGGTCATTCCTTGCAATTTCGGGACCATCTTGACAATAACCAATTTGGCGTTCTTGTTCTTTGGCGTGCCGTGGCGACTATCACTCACCGTCAAATTGAAATCTGGAGGAAAAGCAGAACCGTGCATGAGTTTGGTGAGCACGGATGGAATGTATTGGTTCACGATGAAAACACATTTCTTTGGCACAAGAGTTGTTTTCACAAATCTCTAAACAATCTTGTTTCCACGATGCCATTTCTTTGAAAATGGGTGATGATGCGTTACGAACTTGTGCAGCGTATGGAGTGAATCGTACAAGACCGTTCATGAGAAACCCGTAGATGAAGGTATGTTAATCAAAGTGTAGACATAATCTATGACTTTATTTTAAAATAAACCTTTCCATATAATAGCTTTTAAATTATTAATTACCGTTTTATTAAATTCCAATTGCGGATGGCGTATGAAACACATATGTGCATGGAGCGAATGTTCGAGCATGAAAGTGAAAGGATTGTTTTCTGCGCCCATCCTTGCATATGTCACGGACGAGTCGTTTGGTAAGTAATGATACAAATCGGACCATTTCGGTCATTATAATCGCTTTAACAAAAACTAATATATACTTCAACACATGGACATACTTTTGATTAGCATACTACATTGTTCTTTTAATGCGAACATACCACATAAGTTCTGACGAAATCACATGTGGAAGTACCATAACGCATTCTTTGAGATCTGGGAAGACATGGGTTTTATGTGAGCGTGAATCGCAACACCACGTGATAGGCCTAGAAGCAAGAACCACGTTACCATAAGCGCCATATGGAGAGATTGTTGAGGAGTGTCGGTGGGAGCGAAACAAAATGGTCGATTCAATCTTGTTGACTTTGTCATCGGCGACCAAGCTTGGTGTCTTCCGTAATCCGATTATAATTCGATGTTTAGCATGTGCTAAAAGCGTAATTCGAGCGTTATCGGTTGTTATTGGTGAACACGTTTATAAGCAGTTTTAGGATTGTGTAGGATTTGGTTGGCTTCATTTAGGGTGTGTGTTCCCAGTAGTTGAAGCCATTCATGAGATGGAATGTAAACTACTTGGTATAGCCCCTATCTGGAAGTGTATGGTTCATCTTGGTGCATTAAAGGTGTTCTTTGTGATGGTTTTGTGTTGGTTGTCATCATCCATGGTTGTATGATATGGGCGGTTTGTTTTATTATCGGACTTATAAAACGGATATATCGGATATTGAATAGAGTTGCCTAGTATGCAACTTGATATGGAACTTGTCCATATCGATTGTGTGTTGATTTTTCATTTTACAAAGTTTCCTTGATTAATACAAGTTCATCTTTGCACCCAAAAAATATATATATTTTGTGTTGTGGTCTACTTATAAGCAGAAAACTTTAGTGGTTAAAGGCGCAAGTACAAAGTTAAGTCGGTAGGTTAGTTTTAGTGGTTAAGGCTGCCGGTACAAGGTTAAGTCTGGCGAAAATAAGATAAGTCATTTAGTATTAGTAGTTAGTTACGTTTATGAAAAACATAATAGTTTTTGTGTGACTATTGATAATCCAATGGCCACATCAAATTTCTTTTTGTGGCCATTTCTAACATTTAGTCACACAAAGCATGTTTCTTTGGTTATTTAGTCACATACAATTAAGCATAAAGTGGCTAAAAGTGTTAATAAGTGTGACCATATGGTGTTTCAAGTGAAGAAAGGTGTCTTTTGTGTGACTATTGATCATCCAATGGCCACATGAATTTTAAGTTTGTGTGGCCTTTTCTAACATTTAGTCACACAAAGCATGTTTGTTTTGGGTATTTAGTCACATACAATTAACCATAAAGTGGCTAAGCGTGTTAATAAGTGTGACCATATGGTGTTTCAAGTGAGGAAGCGTGTATTTTGAGTGACTATTCATCATCCAATGGCCACATATTAAGTTACGTGACCATATGTCTTGGATTTTGGCTACACTTGAATAATATGTGTGACAAAGCGTTTAGTGTGACCATATATGGCATTTGGTCACGGTGTTAGTAACAAATGTGACTTTATAGATTAGCTTTGACAAGCTAACACAAACTAAACTTTAAACACACATATTAACTTACGTGAACATATGTCTTGGATTTTGGCTACACTTAACGAATGTGTGACAAAACATTTAGTGTGACCATATATGGCTTTTGGTCACGGTGTTCAAGTGTGTGACATATATTTGTCCTTTGTTTATATGTATATCGTGACTAATGCTTCAACCTTACTTTTCATTTGTCACTTGTTCCAATTTCGGATGTGGCTAAAGAGTTGGCAAAACATATCAGTCACCACTTACATAATGTGTGACAAAACTTGACTCTATGATTTAGACACACAAAAATTACTTCATGTGACTAACGCATCAAGGTTACTTGTATTTGTCACGCGTTCAAATTCATATGTGGCTAAATGATGCGAAACAAAATCACGGATACCTTTAGCCACTGCGTTCAATTATGTGGCGTCTGGTTCTAATGGTCACACAATTAAAATTTTCATGTGTGACTAATTAGTACATGTTGTCAATTTTAGTACCTTGACCACACAAATATGTGAATGTGTGGTGTTCCATTCGACCATGCGTGACCAAATCCGTTTTGTACTAGTGTTAAGCTCGATACCACTTGTTGGATCGATGTACTCTAACCAAACTAACTTAAATAGCTTGTTAAGGTTTTAACAACCTCGGATAAATCCTAAGTTATTAACAATGAAACACCGAGCAAACTCTATTAAGTATGCGGAATTTACTTAACAAAGCTAAGAAGAATAACTTTAACTTTAAGCGATTTTATTAATAACTCTAACTCGCTTATTATGCGACTCTTTAACAACTCTAATAATATCGAACTTCTAAAACTCTAATAAAATCACGTCGTCGAATATCAATCTAGGGTCCTTTAATAGACTCAAGGATAACCTAAACGATTTACAATTCTTATCCTTGTGCGTCAAGTAAACAATACATAGAAAGTTATAGATAAACATAACTTTCTATCTTTAATCTAATACAACCGACTTATAATCTTTGCGTTACTTTGATGATAAGCGATGCTTTGACTTCTTGCGGTTCTTTGACTTCTTGCGAGTACTTTATCTTTCTGCAGTACTTTGTTAATCTTCAGTACTTTAATCTTCTGTATCCCAACACAATGAGATTTTAGTGAGATTGTAATACACTGCCTTTCACAAAATAGAGGGTAACACAAATTATAAACGCCTTCTAAATCAAAGAACTATAAATTACCCATCAATTTAACAACTTTGGGTGTTTGAATTAGCTTATTTTCTAGGCTTATCAGCTTTTTGAGATATGGAAAAACGATAAAGTTCGAACTATTGGACTCATAAGCTTAAAATAGCTTACCGCTTATCTAAGTTCTATGTGTTTGGCGAAACTAGCTCGAGCAAGAGCTTATAGGTGAGGGATCTTATAAGAGTCGGAGCTTTTAGTTTCATAGATGTTTTGCAAAATAGCTAGAGCTTATGGGTGTAAAATGACATTGTAGGACAAAGCAAATAAAAATACACAAATATATAGAAGATTGTGAAATCCAAAATATCTTATGAGAGCTTGAGCTTTTAAGATAAGCTAGCTCTTAATATAAGCTTTTTTTGGCAACAAGATTCATAGAAGTGTGTGAAGTCCAAAAATCTCTTCTTTTAGAAGCTACTTGGAATAGCTTTTGAATAGTGTAAAAGCTTCTAAATTACTTGATTACATAAATAAGCTTGAAATAATATTAATATATTTGTTTGAATGTCCTCATTTCACATTTATAAACTCAAGCTCAAGCTACTTTTTCAAACATGTCTAAAAATAAAAGTGACAGCGCTGGCTCTTGCTCTTACAAGCTCCAGCTCTTGTAAGCTCCAACTAAGTTGTTCCAAACATACATATTAAAAGGTAACTTATTTTTAATCCAAACACCCCTTTAAAAAGAGAACCTAAATCCAACAAGAATATAAGGAATCACTACAATTATTAACTAAAGTATAAAAATTAGATTGTTAAAACTCACCAGCAGTTATAGCAAAGCTGAACATAGTTACCAGCACTATCTTTCCATCCATTCTTTAACGCATCAGAAGAAGAATCATCTTTACAATTGAAGCAAATATTCTTCTTTAAAGAATCACCCATTACCCAACTGCTTAAATTGAGCTTAATTGTTAAACCCAAAAAGGGTAAGTATGGAAATGAAGTCCGGAACAAAACCCAGCTCAGAAATGTTCTCCAGTGCCTGAAAGGTGGCAGCTTTATGCATGTGTGAGCGAAGATTACAAGAACCTTTCAAGCTGGTATTGGAAAACACAGCATGCTAATATTGTTTTATTCACTTTATTATTTTTACTGTTTGATCTTAAGAATAATAGGTCATAAACTCAAAAATAAAAATGTTAGGATCCTACATTTAGAGTATATCATCAACATTTATAGTTGATCTTTCAGCACTTTAGAATTGATCTAGATTTTTATATTGATTTCTAATAGTGTATGAAAGTTTTAGCCCAAATCGCTAAAGCCTCTACAATCATAGTTGGCACACAAAGTTAAAGGCCGAATACATTTCGTTTGAGAAGTCGGTTCCACATGCAAATATCTGGCGAAAGCATAACAAGTCTTTCCTGGAGAATCAATTCCAAAACAACAACCGAACATAAGATTATCCTCATCTCATATAATTCTTATTTTATGTACCATACGTAAACATGGCACCATCCGTGTGACTCGTGACATAAACAGCCATCGTTTTCCATTTACCGACGCAAAAAAACCCAGAAATTTCACTCTTTTCTTTACAAAACACGAACAAAATTTTTATCTCACCCTCACATAAATAAAAAACTGTTTATAAAAATGACAGGCGTACAAAACCAAATGTATCTCAAAAACAAACCAAACACTCGAAACTACTCACATACACATGCTTAAACCTGGTTACCATGTAAGAAGCAAAATAGTTAGGTACTTTACTTCTAAGTAAATACACAACAATATTTTGTACTATCGTCAATAAAAGTGATGAATTACTTGTTATCTCCTTGTTGGCATTAATTTTAAATCACACACATCTATGTGAATTAGATCAAGAGAGCCAGACCGAATGAAAAGACGATCTTGTCATTTTTGCTTCAACATGTTACGCCTCGTGACCGACTTGACTTTAAATAATGGATTTCAATAAAAAAAACGCGGAAACGTTTAATTATAACGAATACTTTAGAACACTTGTTAAACGACAAGATTCTATTACAATTACCCTTTGAAAATACATACAAGAAACATATACTCGAAAACCTTGTAAAACATATATGCAAAACTACAAGACCCACATACAACCCTTACTGTTACTCCAATACGTCATATCCATTTACTTGGATACACCATATTTGCCATTGATGGTGATACGTCGTATCCATGAATATGGATACACCGTATTTCCCCTAATACTCAATCAAACATATAGGCATCGTGTACACTTTACTAAACGACCATGACATAACTTTGACAACATACGCACAACCTTTAATCGAGCTTGGTATCTAACCTACGCTTACATAAGCCAATGCTCTTCTAATGTCCAAGATTTAATCAAAGCATATGCTATCTCGCCGTAAGCATCTACAAAGCATTAACATATAAGCATCGTATTAACATAAAGCTTAGAAAGTAAAACCAGTATAACATAACATCATACATCAAGCAAACATATAAGCATCGTATACATCAAACACTAATTCTTACTTAAACAATAACTGTTAACTTACATTATAACGCCTAATCGTCACGTATCCTTAACCATCACAAATACACTAAGTCAATCACATACCTCATCTAGCTCCACTAGTCTTAAACAAGACATCATAACACAAATCACTGATCACTTAGCACAAATCATACATAACACATATATGTTAGAAATTATTATAACACTATATTATCATCATTTTACTTACCTAAAATCCAATCTAATATTAACAAAGCACCATCATCATCATCCTCGCATCTTAAACCAAATTCACACAAGTAAAAACACTTACGCACATTAAAAATACTATAACTATGGTTTATACAATCATAAGCTTATTTCTTAACATCCAAATTCGTCATATAATCATATGTTGATCATATGACAATTACCCCATGAAATTATTATCCTTTAAACAATGTAGAGCTCATTCCATAATTACTATAACCCTTAATTAGCTTAAAACACCTTTTTACCCAATTCCTCTAAATTAGGGGTCATGAACCCTAATTCCAAATTCATCAACTAAACACTAGATAATTCATATATACTTGAGATAATCATGCCAAGGACCAATTGATTATATCAAATAACAACAATTTATTGGCATAATTTATCCTATGTATATTGCTTGTTTTGTAATATTTTATATGAGAATTGATACTTAATCGCTTACTTTTATAAATCTCACTTGAAAATAAGCATTTGGTGAAAGTTAGCTATTTTGGACGTAAAATAAAGCAAAACGGATCATATTGGTAAAGTATGTTAAACTGAAGGAAGATACGCCGCATCATTCTAGATAGATACGCCGTACATCAACACTTAGACACATGTGAAGACCATTGTCTGAATTTGAAGAATACGCCACATGGAATTCTTCCATGCGCCGTATATGAAACCTTGGTCAACACAGAGATCTGAATTATCTGCTCAAGATACATAGCATAACTATTTCTACATGCGCCGTATCAACGTGAAGACTTCACCAAGAATATAAGACATGTACGCCGTATCATAAGTGAAGATCCGCCATATCATATGGCAGTGTACGAATATTCCAGAATATAATAATCTTGGACCCCATGCAAAGTTACCTAGATACGGCATATCGAGTAAACTAATATGCCGTATCGATGCTGATTTCAAAAAGTATAAATACCGGAACAGCAACCTCATTCGATGGACATATATATACAGTGGAAGAATTCCACATAAAACAAGGCGACGACCAGACCACACTAGACACGACCAGAAGAAGGATTCAAAGGCATAAGTAGGTCATGTTAGTGCTTTTTAATTCATATGTAGATTTCACTTTATTTGTATTAGTACTCTTTAATCCATCAGGAGTGCGCGCCTTGTCTCCAACGTTTGACTCGCATTTAGTAAAAGCTTTCCCATCGATTATAAGTTTATTTGATGTTTATTTAGATGTTCATGTGTATGCTTTGATTACCTCTTGATTATCTTAGTTGTTTGCGCTGCCATACGCCTCCCACAATTACTTCATTAACATCTTAGGATATTTGATGTAAGCCCTGACGGGATAAATAATTTAACTAAGTAATCATTAAGTTTGCACTTAATACAAATTCGAGATTAGTTGTGACAGAGCTTTTAGGTAATAATAGTTAAAACTGAGTCTAGGGTATTTAGCTAAGCTAAACGTAGGAAAGAATGCGCTCACACGAACAACCAACGAGAAAGACCAGAATTAGTACTCACCTTATATAGCTAAGCAATTAAGTTAATATAATCTACTTTAATATCGGACATGCCTCGTATTTGTCATATGTTTTCTATCTGTGTATGTGTGTGTCTATCGCCTTGTTACTTTTAGTTTTACTTAATCTAAACATCGTGTCATTCTATCAGGCTGAAAAACCCCCTTGCGTTAGATTAGGTTTAATTAGACTAACTTTAGGATTAAAATACTGATAGATATTTAAGTGTTAACGTTCCACTCTTAGTGATCGACACTCGACTTACCAACTAAGCTACACTGATCGAGTATACTGCTCGTTAGTGTTTGTTATAGGTTAAGTCGGCTAAATATAAATGTAAAAGTTGATAATAATAATTTACCTATACACAACGAAACACATCAAGTTTTTGGCGTCGTTGTCAGGGAGTGAATTGTTTAATGCTTGCATATTTGTTAGTATTTAGATTTTTAACCTTACTTTAATTTTTTTCTTTTTATTTTATTTTTACTAACTTTGTTATATATTTGTATTGCTTGTATTTTTGTTTTTCTGCTTATTTTTATTTGATTCGTATTTTTTATTTTTGTATTTTTCCATGTAATGCATATTATTTATTTCTTTGTAATTTGTTGATCGAGCGATCGGCGTATCTAATCTCATAGATACGGCGTAGTGCGTTTTTATTATTCGTACATAATATCTTATTTAATATTCGGGTACGACGCATCTAATATCATAGATACGGCGCATTCTGTTTTTAATCAGAATTAATTAAAACCTTAAAAAGTTATACGGCGCATAAGCTTTCGCTTGTACGGCGCATTATTTATTTTTCAAATATAGGTCCGAATTTTTAAATAATAAAGTACGGCGTATCGATTAACCTCGAAACGGCGTATCTATTTTCTAAATCTAAAAGTTTAATTTTTTAAACATGACGGTAGTACGGCGCATAAGCTTTTGCTTATACGGCGTATTTATACTCTTTAAATAAGCAATTTCACTGGTTCTTGTCAGTACGACGTGTTAATACAAATAAGCCGTAAAAATGTTTATTTATATTTTACGATCTTCTAATGTTTTGTCGATAACAAACGTAAAATCATTTTAACGAAACAAATAAAATACGTAAATTGTTTGAGCCAATAGTTTTCTAACACACTTACGTTTTCATATAAAACACTAAAACAAGTATAAGTGATTTTATAATTTAGCAATACATATGTACAACAACTAGTGTTTACATATTTGGGTAAAAAATATACTTAAACTAGTATATACTAAAATGGGTAAAAACTAACAAATGGTATTGACTCATAACCCTAGGTTTTATCCAAACCATTTGACTAGGTACATTGAACTCATGAGATACATTGTATCTAATAAGAAACCCATGGATCAACCCATAACCCATGACCCATGACCCATAACCAAAATACCCATGGGTAAAGAGGAGCGTCCCACGGATCCCTAGCTTTACGCTAGCGGATCCTTTGTGGGAGGGATCCGTGGGATCCGGAACGATAAACTTTCTCCTCTATAAATAGTGAGCCATTTCTTCCTTTTGCTCACCACTTTCGCATATACTTTCTCCAAGTATTGTACCTCTCTAACCACTGATCCTAAGGGATCTTTCTATGTAGTTTGTCTTTTGTTTTTGTGTGATTCTCTAGGTTCCTCTTAAAGGCGAGATCACCACTTCCTGAAGTCGAGCAAGCTCAAGTCCATGAGTTGTCATGCTTCGTCATCATCAAGACAACTGAGGTTCTCTTGTTGTTAGTTCTTTCTTCCTCCGTTGAGATGTTGTGTTGAAGGCATTAGTGAAGGATGTCGAAAGAGTCAAGACGAAAGCATTAGTGAAAGGTGCTTAACGTCTGTGTCAAAAGCATTGGTGAAGAATGCTAAAGGTGTCAAGACGAAGGCATTAGTGAAAGGTGCCAAGCGTTGTGTCAAAGGCATTAGTGAAGGATGCCTAAGAATCAAATCAAGTGGCATTAGGGAAGAATGCCTAGGTCGTATAATCGATGAGGTGCATCGATATACATATAAGTAGTTGTTTATTTCCAAGGATGGTGATATCCTTGATGGTGTTGTAACAAGGAGTGGATCTCCTTGAGATTAGGTGTTGTGTTGTGTTGGGTAGTAGTTCCTCCATAGTAATGGAACTAACTAGGTGCTTAGCCTAGTACCTAATAAAGGGTAGGCGACGTTGTGATAGGTTTGGTTCACCTTGGTGTAAAAGAACCCGGTGGTTAGCCTAGTACCGGAAAAAGAGTAGGAGACGTTGTGAAGGCTCCTCCACCATAAGGAGATTGGTGTCGTGTAGTGTTTACGAACTCTTGAGTAGGTGACTCGAGGAGTGGAGTAGGGCAAGGAAGGTGTCCTTGTAGCCGAACAACTATAAATACTCGTGTCGTGGTTATGTGCTTCTTA
Organism: Chrysanthemum lavandulifolium; assembly: GCA_022545495.1. NCBI lineage: Eukaryota > Viridiplantae > Streptophyta > Magnoliopsida > Asterales > Asteraceae > Chrysanthemum > Chrysanthemum lavandulifolium. The sequence goes on from CM040239.1 coordinate 21,327,190, forward strand.
CTCTTTATCTTTCATTACACGTTTATATATCTATCTATCAACGTCCAACATAAACAACCAAATAGATTGACATAAGTCGATTTAAATATTTAAAAGGAAGTTTTAAATTGGTAAAATTATTCAACCCCCCCTTCTAGTTTTTCACACAACATATAATTCTATCTAATTAAAAGGCTGGTTTTATTTTTATTTTGATTATACGGCGTATCCAGAAAACTAAATACGGCGTATCGTCTGCAGATATCAGCAACTTTTATTCCGTGTTCATTTTTAATCAACTTTCCTGTCCTTTAAGAAGCGTTTACTTTGATATTTCTCAATCTTTGTTTCAGAATCTTTGAGGTTATTTAAACATAAAACAAGTGGAAAACTAGAAGGGGGTTGAGGCTATTTGGAGTTTTAAGGGTTCTTTGGCCAAAATGATTTTGTTTGAACAAAATATCAAAGTTAGTTTCAAAAAGAGGTTAGAGGGCTTTTAGATTAAAAGGTTTGTGGAAAACTAGTTGAATAGTGCCGATTTTAAGTTAGATCTTATGGATCTTATGGATGTAGAAAGTATAGATCTAATGATAAAGCAAGTAAATAAAGTAAAGCAAAGGGATAGAAAAGACACAACCGATGTAAAGTGGTTCGGCTACAAGGACACCTTCCTTGCCCTACTCCACTTCCCGAGTCACCTACTCGAGAGTTCAAGCACTATGTCAACAAACTCCTTCACTTGGCGGAGAAGCCTTCACAACGTTGCTTACACCTTTTTCTGGTACAAAGCTAGATACCGAGTCCGTAACACAGTGGACCAAACCAACACGACTATTACACAACAAATATATGAAATATCAAATACAAGATCTTTGCTAGAGAAATCTTGCGGAGTGACAAATCAATCAAGGACCCCTTGCTTGGATGACTTGTAGAATGCTCGTGATCTCGCCTTAGAGAAAGACCTATATGAGGATCACAATAGAAAGAAATAAGAACAACTCTCTAGATCAAGTGATCTATATGTTAGAAGATAATGAGAGTGTTTGAGAGATTTAGTAAGAAGAGGGGTGAGTTAGAATGAAGAAATGGCTCTCTATTTATAGGCAAAATCTTCCACTGTTCCCCGGATCCCATGGATCCCTCCCACTTGGGATCCGTCTAGTGTAATCCTAGGGATCCGTGGGACGCTCCTCTTTGCCCATGGGTTTTTTGGTTATGGGTCATGGGTTATGGGTTGGTCCATGGGTTTTCTTTAGATTTAATGTATCTAAGTATACATTGTATCTAGCCAACTTAGGTATGGGTTATGATCCATGGGTTATGGTTTTTACCCATCCTAATAAACTAATACAACAAATGCTTAATTACTACATTTTGTATTTAAATGGCTATATGTAAATGCTTTACAAAAATAACATGTATCCTTATAATTATACTTAAGATAACATTATATTTGTTATCAACAAAACACAAAGAGATCGCAAAATATTAATAAGCGTTTTTACGGTTTATTTGTATTAACAATCTCCCCTTTTGTTGATGACAAAACATAATGTTATGATGAGTAAAACTTAAGAATAGATGTAAGTTTTGAAAGCCCCTAAGTTTTACTTCTTCTCCCCCTTTTTGTCGAAACAAAAAGTTAACCCTTGGAAGAAATAAACATAAAAGTGTGGAAAAATTAGTCCACGTATCGCTAACTCCCCCTTGACGGTAGCTCCCCCTAGTTTGGGGCGTCAAGTGAAGAAAAATAAAAAAAATCCTACAAAGAGAAAGGTTAGTAACATGCTTAAATAATCTTGTGATTGCCGAGAATCAAGATTGGGAGCCAAGGTATGTAAACAAGGCCTTGTAATAAAACAACAAATTGTAGTGGTATTTATGCCACCTACAAGCATGTAAAAATAAGAACAAGACTTGTTCTTGAAAATGACTTCAAAAGAAAAGTACTAAAAATAGAAAATAGTAGTAGTGATTCCTTCCATGCTTGCATAAGGTTATGGATGGAGGTTTGGATGAGTAATGGTATTGATGCGATCAAGGATGAGGTTGAGTATGAATCGCATTTCTTCCTAACTTCTATTGCAATTTCCTAGTGGATTGGCAATGTTCACAATGTAGGTGATGTGGGTAATGAGTACGGAAATCTTCGGTTTGTTTTGATTTGTGAGTTGCGGAAGTTGTGGTGGAAAAATAGGAAAATACGGATCAAAGTCCGGAATGATTGGAAGTGGTGGTGGAAAAGAACCTAGATGTTCTTGAAGTTTAATGGGAGCTAAAGGTGGTGATGTTTCAAGATCATTGAATATTGTGTTTGGAGAAGTTGGAGGTGTCAAAAGGCTAATTCTTTTTGCTTTGGTTGTGGAGATCTTGTTGGAGTCGTAAGGAGTTCCAAAAGAGTGATTTTAGGTGGTGAATGATTTGGTGATGAAGTTGGTGTACTCGTTGGTGATGAAGGAGGTGCTATAGTGGAAGCATCTTGTGGTGAGTTAGTTGTGGTGATGAGTCATATGATGGTTTTCCTAAACAAAAAGATCGGATGTTAATCCGTGCGGATATCCTAGAGTTTGATTTTGGTATTTTGGAAGGTGGAAGTACAAATGTTTGGGTTTCATGGAGATGATTTTTTGTACTAGGTGATTCATCTAAAGGGTTTGTGGATGACATGGTGTATTGTGTTTGTGAGGATGAGATGGATTATGCAAGCATTTTGGGAGTTCTATATATAGAAAAACAAAGCATTGTAATGAATGCTTGACCCAAAATATGGATTAAAATCTAATGATTAGATATGAATTTAAGGCATGTGATCATGAGAACACAAGCATTAAAGTGCATACTCCCAAAAATAAAACAAATGTGGATTTTTCATCCAAAGTGAGAAAAATAGAAGGTAAAAAGCTTACATCTCACGGATCCCACGGATCCTTCCCTTGAGGGATCCGTCCAGCATGAAAGCTGGGATCCGTGGGTCTGGTGATTCAGGCAGCACAAAATTTTCCTTTTTGGAAACATTTTTGCCTAGTGTGTGCCTATATGCAAACTATTTGGAGTTACGGTTATCTCGACCCCTAAAAAGAAAAAGAAAAATAAACTAGAAGTAGAAAAGCATCCTATTGAGATAACCCGAAAACACATATTTAGTACTTGAGAGTACGTAATTTAGTGTTATCAATGCTCCTAATTCATTGTGGCTTAAATGAATGTACCCAAAAACACATATTAGTTATGTGTCCCCTTTAGCATTCAAAAGACATGAGATGCATTGAAAGCGGGGTTTTACTTTGTATTATTAATGAAAAGTGATTTGTCCTAGGCGTGAGAAATTGCTTTTGTGAAATTGATACGGGAAGGTATCATCCTTTTAGAAAACATTTTGAAAAGAGGTTTTCTTTGAAAATGTGTATGTAGTTATGTGTTTGCAACTTGTAAAAAAAAGAAACCTATAAGTGGAAAACTTATCTTGGGTTTTGAAAATTCCGTATTGTTTGTGAGTTGTGCGTGAAATAGAAATCCTAGACTCGAGAAAGAAGAAGGCTAGTGTTTACATACCTTGTAGAGTCAAATAAGTTCTGACGTTTGTTCCATTAGACCAAGACCAAGATGAAGTAGGTTGAATTGTTCCCGCTTCAACGGTTTGGTGAGGACGTCGGCTATGTTGTCTTCGGATGCTACCTTCTCAATAGAGATGTTCCCTTTTGAACATTGTCTCTTAAAGTGATGACGAATCTCTATATGCTTTGTGCGAGAATGCAATACGGATTCTTGCTTAAGTCGATGGCACCTTTGTTGTCACATAGGATGGCTATGTCGCTTAGATGAATGTCGTAGTCGACTAACGCTTGTTTCATCCATAGTGCTTGTTGGCATGCTTTGCGGTGGAGCGTACTCGGCTTGGTTGTTGATATTGCTAGTGCCGTTTGTTTCTTAGAAAACCAAGATGTTAAACAACATCCCATGAAAGTACATACTCCATTTGTACTTTTTCTATCAACGTAATCAGCTGCATGGTCAGAATCTGCATATACAATTGTTTCTACTCCCATGCCCTTAGGATACCATAATCCTAATTGTGTTGTACCCTTAATGTATCTAAATATCCTTTTTACGGCTTCTAGGTGTGATGTTTTAGGGTCTTCTTGAAACCTAGCACATAAGCAAACACTAAACATGATATCCGGCCTACTTGCCGTGAGGTAGAGAAGACTACCTATCATGCCACGATATTTAGTATTATCTACGGATTCGCCGTCTTCATCTTTTGTGAGTTTGGTGTCGGATGACATTGGTGTCCTAATTGGTTTCGACTCTTCTAGACCGAATTTCTTTAACATCTCCTTTATGTATTTAGATTGATTAAAGAAGATACCATCTTCTACTTGTTTGATTTGTAGACCAAGAAAGAAACTAAGTTCTCCCATCATACTCATCTCGAACTCGTCATGCATGATTTTAGAGAAATCATCACACATGTCTTGACAAGTGGATCCGAATATAATATCATCTACATATATTTGCACTATGATTATATGTGACTCTCTTTTCTTAGTAAAAGTGTGTTGTCAACTAACCCCATGGTATAGTTGTGTTTAATTAAAATGACTTGAGTCTATCATACCAAGCTTTTGGAGCTTGTTTAAGACCGTAAAGGGCTTTCTTTAATTTATACACATGTTTGGGTTTTCAAAATCGATGAAGCCGGGAGGTTGAGCTACATATACTTCTTCATTAATGAAACCATTTAGAAAAGCGCTTTTGACATCCATTTGATAAAGCTTTAGATCATTAGCACAAGCATACGCAAAAAGTATTCTTATAGACTCTAATCTAGCCACGGGGCATAGGTCTCATCAAAGTCTATTCCTTCTTGTTGGTTATACCCTTGGGCAACGAGTCTAGCCTTGTTCCTAGACACTACTCCGTTTGCATCTAATTTGTTTTATAAACCCATTTGGTTCCTATTATGGTTTGATTACTAGGTGGAGGACAAGTGTCCAAACATCATTAAAGCAATTGATTTAGTTCTTCTTGCATAGCCATTACCCAACTCTCATCTTTTATGGCTTCTTGTGTATTCTTAGGTTCTATGGTTGAAACGAAACAAAACAAGCTACTTTGGTTTTGAACTTGAGACCTTAATGTTCGTTCGTTTAGCTTTCCTATGACTTTATCTACGGGGTGATCTTTGGACTCTTTAATGTTTATGACTTCATCATTTAAAGGTTCTTCTTCTTCATTTATCTTTTTCTTTATTACTATAGCTTCACTTTCTATAATCTCGTCATCGACAAGAGGTGGAGAGGGTTTGGGTGGACTTTCATCAAATTTTATATTTAATGACTCTTCTACCTTCATTGTTTCTTTGTTTAATATGCGTAAGCTTTGCTATTTGGAGAATAACCTAGAAAGATACCTTGGTTGATTTAGGATCAAATTTTGTAAGGTAATCTTTAGTGTTAAGAATAAAACATTTGCTTCCAAAGACTCTAAAGTGATTTAACGTAGGCTTTTGCCTCGGAGTAACTCATATGGAGTTTTACCTAAGATTGGTCTAATTAAGACTCGATTGAGTATGTACGTTGAAGTATCAACGGCATTACACCAAAACTTTTGAGGTATGGATTGTTCATTAAGCATGGTTCGACTCATTTCTTGTAGGGTTCTATTCTTTCTTTCTACTACCCCATTCGATTGTGGAGTGCGTGGGCCGAGAAGTTGTGAGTAATACCATTAGCGTCACAAAAGGCTCAAATTGCACTTCATTATCGAATTCCCTACCATGATCCGTCCTAATAGACACTATAGGACTTCCTAGTTGTCTTTGGATCTTTTGCTTAATATTTCAAAATAATTAAAGGTTTCCATTTTGTTCTTTAAAAATTTTGTCCATGTATACCTAGAGTAATCATCCACTATGACCAAAGTGTAGTAGTTGCCTCCATAACTTTGGATAGCGGATGGACCAAATAAATCCATATGTAGTAATTCTAGACACCTAGTTGTAGACACCATGTTTTTAGCTTTATGACTAGAATGAGCTTGTTTTCCTACATTACAAGCATCACAAAAGTGATGTTCATATTTTAACTTAGGTAGATCTCTTACTAGATCTTTGGATGATAGCGATTGAAGAAGTCGCATGTTGGCGTGACCCAATCTTGATGCCATAAGGTCAAGTATCATCCATAGAGGTAAGACATAGTTTGTCTTTAGGTTCATTACCGATTTTAATGACATAGACTCCATGTTTCCTAATTCCTTTTCCTATGGTTATGCCATTTTTAATATCTTACTACGGTTTGGTAAAAGTACATTGCACTTTTATCACATATTTGTCCTATACTTAAGAGGTTAAAGTTTAGGTTTTCTCGTGACACACATCGTTAATGGTTAGAGATTTGTTAGAAATCGTACCTTTACCGATGATTCTACTTTGCTATTTCCAAACACCACATTACCTCCATTGAAGGATTCATATGTGGAGAATAGATCTCTATTGCCGGTCATGTGCCTCGTGCACCCGCTATCCTTGACCCATTCATCCGGGTCTAGGTCGACCTTTAAGCATACCTAAGACAATAATAAACTCAAAATTTGGTCCCCATTTGTTCATGGGTCCATTAGTGTTAAACATCCCATTCATGTTAGACATGTATGGATAAGATGAGTATGCATTCCATGGACCAAAGTTTTGAAAAGAAAAACCATTTTGCATATTTGGGTTCCATCCCATTTTATGGTTACTTCTTGGATAAATGTTATTAGGTCTCTAGATGGATTATGTTTTGAAAAGATGGAGCTTTGTTTCTTGCAAAAGTAGGATTATATTTTGGAGGTGGTTGTCTAGTGGTGACATGAGTTGGTTTCTTCCTATTAACGATAACAAACTCGGTTCTAGATGAAGAAGCTACGTTATTACCCTTTGTTTGCTATAGCGATCCACGGATCCTGGTCGTACACTAGCGGTTCCCTTCTTAAGGGATCCGTGGGATCCGCCACAATAGTGGTTGGTTTTCTAGTGCCTTAACAAATTTTGTTTCTTTATTTTCACTAGTTGATGGATCAAGTTGTTGAATACCTAAACCTTTTTGTTGTTACGGTTTTAACACCATCTAATATCGTATCTAAAGTGTTTGTACTCATTCTAGCAATTTTAGAATCTAGATGATCAACTAGTGTTTGAAGTTGAGCATAAAGTTCACATTCACCACTTGCTATTTTACCCTTTTCTAAGCGTTTTAGTTTTGCTTTTAATTCTATGACTTCTTTATCTAAGCGTTGGTTTTGACTCTTTAAAAGCTTGTTTTTGTTAATTAGTTTTAAGCTAAGATTGCATAGTTTGTCATATTCATTATGCAATGAGTCGTCATCAAGTGATGAGCTACTATAGTATTCGTGACATACCTCGTCATTTGCCATGAGACAAATTTCTTCGTCCTCCTCGTCGCTCATTCCCCACGTGCCGCTCACGAGCGCCTTTTGATCATCCCGTTTGGGACACTTACTAATAAAGTGGTTTGGGTCCCCACATTTAAAGCAAGTACGATCATCTTTTGGCTTCTCGTCCTCTTTGCTTTTCCGAAAGCCTTTCTTATCGTCATACGGTTGTTTGACGTATCTTCCTTTCTTCTAAGAACTTTTAAAGTCCCTTACCGCCATAGCGTACTCCTCGTCGTCACTACTCGAGGAGGAGTTCTCTTCATCGCTTGAAGCCTTTTTGGCTTTAAGGGCAAGAGATTTGTGTTTCTCTTTCACCTTTGAGGCTTGAGTCTTTAGCAAGGACAAGCTCGTAGACTTTTAGGTTGCCTATGAGTTCATCGAGGTGAGGATTGTCAAATCTTTTGACTCTTGATCGCCGTCACCTTGGATCTCCACTTGATGGAAGTGCCCTTAGATATCTCCTAACATGGTTACGGCTAGAAAAAGATTCATCAAGTGCTTGTAAAGATGTAATAATAGTATTAAAGTTAGCAAATGAATGATCTATAGTTTCCTCATCCGATATTGAAAATTGTTCATATTGTTGAACAAATAAATCAATTTTATTATTTTTAACTTGTTGGTTGCCTTGATGAGTTACAACTAAAAATTCCAAATTTCTTTAGAGGTTTTAAGCATAGAAATTCTTTCGAATTCCTTTTTGGTAAAGCATTATATAAAACCATTTTGCTTCACTATTTTTAGAAAGCTTTTCTTGATTCATCATTTAGTTTATCATGAGGTATGTTAACTACATTCCTTTATCATCTTTTGAGGTAGCCTCAAAATCGCCTTCAACAATAATGTACCAAAGATCAATATCTTTAGATTTCACATATGTTTGAATCTATTTTTCCAATATATAAAACCATTAGTTTCAAGTAGTGGTGGTGGTTGCATAGATTGCCCTTCCTTATAATTTTCGAACCCATAGTGATCGAAAAGTTTTAAAATACAATTTTACTTTAAAACTTTTATAAACTTAGCTCTTGATGCCAATTGTGGAAAACTAGAAGGGGGTTGAATAGTTTTGCCGATTTTAAGTTAGTTTCAAAACTTTAGATTCGTTAATATGTGAGATCTTATGGATGTAGAAAGTATAGATCTAATGATAAAGCAAGTAAATAAAGTAAAGCAAAGGGATAGAAAAGACACAACCGATGTATAGTGGTTCGGCTACAAGGACACCTTCCTTGCCTACTCCACTCCCGAGTCACCTACTCGAGTTCAAGCACTATGTCAACAAACTCCTTCACTTGGCGGAGAAGCCTTCACAACGTTGCTTACACTTTTTCGGTACAAAGCTAGATACCGAGTCCGTAACACGGTGGACCAAACCAACACGACTATTACACAACAAATATGTGAAATATCAAATACAAGATCTTTGCTACGAAATCTTGCGGGTGACAAATCAATCAAGGACCCTTGCTTGGATGACTTGTAGAATGCTCGTGATCTCGCCTTAGAAGGACCTATATGAGGATCACAATAGAAAGAAAGAAGAACAACTCTCTAGATCAAGTGATCTATATGTTAGAAGAGAATGAGAGTGTTTGAGAGATTTAGTAAGAAGAGGGTGAGTTAGAATGAAGAAATGGCTCTCTTTTATAGGCAAAATCTTCCATTGTTCCCGGATCCCACGGATCCCTCCCACTGGGATCCGTCTAGTGTAATCCTAGGGATCCGTGGGACGCTCCTCTTTGCCCATGGGTTTTTTGGTTATGGGTCATGGGTTATGGGTTGGTCCATGGGTTTTCTTTAGATTCAATATATCTAAGTATACATTGTATCTAGCCAACTTGGGTATGGGTTATGATCCATGGGTTATGGTTTTTACCCATCCTAATAAACTATTACAACAAATGCTTAATTACTACATTTTTGTATTTAAATGGCTATATGTAAATGCTTTACAAAAATAACATGTATCCTTATAATTATACTTAAGATAACATTATGTTTGTTATCAACAAAACACAAAGAGATCGATATTAATAAACGTTTTTACGGTTTATTTGTAAACAAGGTTGTTTATTAATAACTTTTGGACTTTTGATTAGGGCACACAATTCTTGATTAAAAGGTTTATATAGAACACTTTAACATTTTGTTAAACTTGATAAGGGCACACAATATCATATGTGATATCACAGTGATATCATCTGTGATATCACATGATTCAACAAAATAGAAGAAGGCGACATATCTGTGATGTCACCGGTGATATCAAATTCTCCTCAAAAAATTTGAACATCATGAGAATGAGATACACGAAAAATTAGTAATAAAAGTGTGATAGTTAGTAGTTATTCAAAAAATCACAAGTGATATTCTGAATATCACAAAGTGATATTCTGAATATCACAAAGTGATATTCAGAAAATCACAAGCGATATTCAAAATATCACAAAATGATATTCTGAATATCACAGAATATCACTTGTGATAGTCCGAAACATATGAAACATATGAACCGTAAGAAAACGGATGAAAATATAAAAAAACGGTCGAATACATATGAAAACGGACGGCGTATGAAAGCGTGAAACACGTCGAAAATGAGCAAACGAAAGAAACCGGATGAAAGCGGACGAACGTGAAAGCGAGCGAAACGTATGAATAATGGACCAAACGTAAGAAAGCAGACAAAAGCGTATGAAAGCGGACAAAATATATGAAAGCGGATGAAACGGATGAAAGCGTATGAAAATGTATGAAAGCGAGACGAAACGTATGAAAGCGAAGAAAAAAACGCGAATTAAAAAGCGTTAAAAATAATAATTATTAAAAAAAAATAATAAAAATAAAAATAATAAATAAATAAATAAAAATAAAAAAAAAGACGTTAGTAAATAAAAACGTGAATTAGAAAAGAAAATAAAAAAAAGACCAAAAAAGTAAAGAAAAATATAAGACAAAAAAAAAACGAAGAAAAAAAAAAGACAAAAAGACAATAAAAAAAACATAGACTTAGGTTTATCCATTAAATCTTAGGTTAATCCCCACCATTAGATCAAACTAGATGAATGGTGGGGATTTATAAATATTAGGTTAATTCCCACCATTAGATCAAACTAGATGAATGGTGGAGATTTATCCTTTGGTAAGCGAAAATTCCTCTACACGTTATATAAATTCTACATGTTATATAAATTTTGCATAGTATGCTTAATAAAATTCAGCCCAAAATATGAAAGTATGCACTATTTTGTTAAAATAATCAACTTAAAGCAGTCTTAAACACAGGTTACTTTGAAACTGGATTATAACATGAAAAACTTCAAAGAAATTTCAGAATCTGTTTTTAAACAAACACGTTTGGATCAAAATTAAACAAGTTAACAATAAGTTTTTAAGAATCGAGTCAAATAAAAACCATAGTTTAATTCAAATCGTTCTCTTCTCTATAAACTGTATGAAGAAAACTGTTTTAAGATTGTAGTAATGATACTTCTTATATTGAAATTTAAATAGCAATAACAAGAAGAGAAATTGCAATGCAATTTAAAGTAATTATAAGAAGAACACAAACATACGTTCTATTGAGATTCTACAAAGGAAAGGACCGAGTCTCATGTTGAACATGATTCCCTTAAAACAGTTCACGTGTACTATTTCAATAACGGTTGTTCCAGGGTACAACAGCCAAAACAGTGTAATGCTGGAATTGACAACTTGCCTGAAAATTTGCTAGAATTGTTATAAATTTGCTAAGTTTGTTGAAGGAGAAAGGAGTAAGCTCTCCCTTTTTTTGTGTGCTATGGAATAGTTGAGATTGCCTTGAATATATTAAACATATATGTAAGGTGTAATGGTAGCAATCAAATAGGTTAATAGCTCATCAATTTTGTGTTATAAATCATTGATACAAATCATAACAGCCCATTCAAATGTCAGATTTCAAACAGACTTCACAACCGACTTTTAACCTTTTTTACTCCATTCCAACTACCCTTAACTCCATTTTAGACATATATAACGGATCGATACGAAGCACTCACAAAGGACTACGTAACCATATAAGGCCTTAATCATAATAACTAGATTTAATAATAATTACCTATGTCCAATGCATTTTTTCACTAAATTTTCCAGCACATACATGTTGCATTTCAATTTAACATATATGAACTAGGGCCTTAATAAGGTATGACGCTCACAAATAACACATATGCCATTAGGTATATTTACATCAGGCTTTAATCAAGCATTATGTTCAACAATATATAATATTACATGTATATTTCAAGCATAGCTAGAGAATAAGTTACAAAGTAGTAACTTATTCATGGAAACACACAGGAATAGGTTAACATGGAATACACCGATACAAGTCAAGTGATATGCAAACACATTCTACTAAAGATTCTTATCTTATTTACATTGTGCAACACTTTCGTATCTGACTTGATCGTCGGAGTGTATTACAGGGAGAAGATCCCGTATACATTCTAACGATACACCTTATTTCTTGAGTGATACGGATAAACAGGTCCACGTGTTCGGCAATCAAGACTCGTCATTTGAACCCGTGAATCAACGTATCATCAAATATGTAAGTGACCCAAGTTTGAATGGCTACAGTTTAATGCACGTATCAACAAGCATACAAAGATATGAGTCGTGCAGTAGTGTGACTCTACGGTTGACATGTAGTCTACTCTATTAACTACTTTAAAGCATCCGATATATCAGCTACAATACAACATAAGTATACACAGGTCCTAAGATAGATATCTGCTATTTTCCTACATCAGTTGATGCCTGCAAGTCTGCAACATGTTCAGCACACGTATTAAATTATATCAGCCCTTGTGCTTATATTTGGGGCCCCTGAAAAAATGGAGGCCTGTGCTATCGATCACTTCGCACATGGCCAAATCTCGCCCTGGGCAGAATGTTTTCTCAATTCCATGACAATCTTTCCATCAGTATCCCTCCGATAAAACGCCACTGAAAACAAAGACGCAGACTTGAACTTCTTTTCTTGGAAAAACATTTCACTAATTAAACTTCAACTACTTTTGAGATATACAGGTACGAACTGCACACTGATAATAATACATAACATAAGAATCACCTGTGTCACCAGTTTGCAGGTTCTTTGAAACATAAAAATCTTTAAGCCCTGTCATAACGTATGTTGCTTTGTTATAATGAGGCCAGCAACGGAAATTAACACTCCATTCTTTCCCGTCTGTATCTATAATATTCAACGGGACCACCTCAGTGCCATTAACTTTAGGGAAATGATCCTGTTCAAATTATTGCATATCCATCCACGTTATCAATACATTGAATTAGAAATTAAGTCATAATATTTGTTACTTGGAGTCTTTTTGCCTTACCATAGCATATTGCCTTGGGATTCTCATACGACAGGTCTTCAAATTGGAATCAGTAGCAGACACCACTTTTTCAAACAAAGGGGTGAGAACAGATTTCAGGCTAATTTATGGTTAAGAAAAATGTTAAAATCGTATATAACACATCAGATACGCATTGTAAATAAAAGGATACTCTGTATCGTTGGCAAGATCCGTCACATCTGTTGAATGTGATTCGTCGTTTGAACAATCTCGTCCCTAAAGACAGGTTAAAGTTTTTAATTTATAGAGTTAATTATATTCTTCTGATGCTAGAATACTAAGATACGGTGAAAGATCATATTTTTATGAAAAATAAAGCACATCCCCATCTTACCAAAAGAGAACTAGTATCTGAACATTCGTTACATGTAATCCCACCAGAATCATGCATCATATAATCACTTAGTGACACAATGCATCCACAATGAATGAGCTGCAAAGATGTAATAGAAAATATGTTAAGTATATGCTTCTTGAAAAACATAGCTTGGACAAACACAGTATTGTTGTCACCTGCTTGCACGATTCACAGTCCCTCCACCCATCCTCGTCTGAATGAAACATTTCACAGAACTGTCCCGCCTTATAAATAGAACTATACAGATTGAAGATACAATCAAGGCAAATCAATCCAAAGATGGTAATTTGTGTATATCAACAGATTAAGCCATCAGTTATTCCATTCGCAGCACAAGGTTTTTTCCACAAAAATCGAAAGGATATAGTTTGAATCATATTCAACATCATTGATAAGATATCTACTCTAGATAATTACACAAAATATAGTCTAACCCTTTTAGTTTTTTCGAGTTTAAAAATCAGGGTGCTTGTATAAATGAATTATTAAGTCTAAAATATCAGCCAAATTAGTACAGATGCGCCATAAATCATTGACACGACTTTTTTTTGTAATGGCTAAACTGTATGGGAATCCCTTTTTAGAGTTTTTGCATAGTTGCATCACGATGTTTCAATTTTGGCGTTTGTATAAACTGACTAACAAATCAAAAACAGCACCAAAGGGCTTATAGATGCTCCTGAACCGTCAGGGATAAGTGTGGAACTGTGGATTGTATATAATGAGATTTTAGTGAGATTACACTGCCTTTCGCAAAATAGAGGGTAACTCAAATTATAAACGCCTTCTAACTCAATGAACTTCAAATTACCCATCAACTTAACAGCTTTGGGTGTTTGGATTAGCTTATTTTATGGGCTTATCAGCTTTTTGAGATATGGAAAAACGATAAAGCTCGAACTTTTGATTCATAAGCTTAAAATCTTGAGCTTACGGCTTATCTAAGTTTTGTGTTTGGCGAAACTAGCTCGAGCTAGAGCTTATAGGAGCTTGATCTTACAAGAGTCGGAGCTTTTAGTTTCATAAATGTTTATGGGTGTAAAATTGACATTGTAGGACAAGGCAAAAAAAAAATACACAGATATATAGAAGCTTGTGAAATCCAAAATCTCTTATGAGAGCTTGAGCTTTTAAAATAAGCTAGATTTTAGTACTTTGTTTCGGAACAAAATTTATAGAAGCTTGTGAAATCCAAAATCTCTTCTTTTAGAAGCTACTTGGAGTAGCTTTTGAAGATATGTAAAAGCTTCTAAACACTTAAGTACATTAATACCCTTGAAATAATATTAATATCTTTGTTTGAATGTCGTCATTTAACATTTATAAGCTCCAACAACTTTGCCAAACATCTATCTTGTAAGCTCGATCTCTTGCTCTTATCTTGTAAGCTTGAGCACACCAACTAAGTTGTGCCAAAGATACATATTAAAAGGTAACTTATTTTAAAAACTTAAGCTCTCAAAAGCTCTATACCAAAAGACAAAAAAAGTGGGCTTATAAGCTGTTCCAAATTTCAGTAAGCCGATAGGCCCATAAAATAAGCTAATCCAAACACCCCCTTAAAGAACCCAAATCCAACGAATCACTAGTTCACTACAATTAAGAAAACATGAAAACTCAAAGCTATAAAATCAAATTCAATACTAGTATGATAATACTCTAAAGAGGGGTGTATGTTTAAGCTTATATGTGGCTTATGAGCTTATTTATGTTTCGGCTTATATTTCATAAGCCCCAATTTTCTGGCTCATTTTGAGACTTGTGGGCTTATATAAGGGGGTGTTTGTTTCGGCTTATATAGCCGGCTTATAGCTTATTTGGTTTTGAGCTTATGTTTCATAAGCTCACTTTTTGTGGCTTATTTTGAAACTTTTATATATATTTATTATTTCATAATAAGCTTATAAAGTTGCAAAATAAGCCAAAAAAATGAGCTTATGAACCATAAGCCCAAAACCAAATAAGCCATAAGCCGGTTATATAATCCGAAACAACCACCCCCTTATATAAGCCCACAAGTCTCAAAATAAGCCAGAAAATTGGGGCTTATGAAATATAAACCGAAAAACAAATAAGCTCATAAGCCGACATATAAGCTTAAACAAACACCCCCAAAGTGTAAATTGGATAGTTAAAAGTTACCAGCAACTATAGCAAAGCTGAACATATTCACCAGTGCTATCTTTCCATCCATTCATCAACTTAACAGAGGAAGAATCTTTACAATTGAAGCAAGATTTGATCTTTAAAGAATCACCCATTTCAGATGGTGAATTTGAGTTTAAATGTGAAATCCAAAAAGGGAAAGATTGGAAATGAGTTGAGGGATAAAACCCAGGTCGGAAATATTCTCCGGTGCCGGAAAGGTGGCAGCTTTATGTGCCGGAAAGGTGGGTGGTTGGGGAAGGAGGTGGTGGTGGTGGTGAAGTGTGAGCGAAGATTACTAGACTTTATTTTCTGGAGAATTAAATGATGACACGAGTTTTGGAAAAGAAAAGGAAAAAAAAAGTAAATAAATAAACTAAAGTAAATAAATAAACTAGTCAAAGGGTTTAACATTTGTGAGCATCGGGTATGATGGCGTTAGTGTTGGCGTTACCCCGTACGCCATCCAATGTGGCAAAGAATTGGCTTGAGCCAACGCCGAGTCATGTCACCGCTCACTTGCCTCATTTCATCCGTCAAGGAATTGATTTGAGCCAAAATAACATGTGTTTGTCTTTCTATAATTGAGTTTTTGTTTTAATTGAGCATGATGGGTGTTATTACTTTCACTATTTGGTTTTAAGTGATAATAATAAGCCAAAAGTTGAAAAATAAAAAGTATTTGTCAATCTTAGGGATCATATGTGTTTAACTTTTACTTACGGAGGAATGGTGATTGTGAAAAGAAAAATTAAAATTGATGTTTAGTGTGAAAAATGACAAATTATGCAGATGTATTTTGCAGTTTACTTTACAATTTATCTTGAACACTCAAAAACAAATTAAAAAAATAAGTTCCGCGTACAAAATTATATGGCTCATTCGCAACATAGGAACTCATGACCTATCATGTAGACTCAAAGAAATAATTCTAACCCATTGTATAAATTAATTTGTTAAAAATGTTTGTAATAAAGATATTGTATTATTGTTCTTTTTTTTTTCTTTCTTTTTTTTGACATTTGAGTCTATAAAGGTTTATATAGAAAAAATAATAATGAGAAAAAAAAGATGCATGTGACGATGATATGGCATCTTGCGCCACAACAATGTCCACATAGCTGATGATGTGATATCTCAAGTCATCCGGCACTTCATAAAATGCTCGTTCTATCATAAGAGTAATGCTACAACCAAATAACTTTTATAAAAAAATTTCACACAACATGTCATGATAACTTGTAACTATATATAAGCCCACCGTCGATCCCTCCACCTTATCTTTCTTTCTCACTCTATACACACCCCACATACAATTCTTCATATATGGTTGTGAGTCATGACGATTGTTGTAGGTGGGATTAGGGGGGGTTGCAAACCAGTTGTTAAGTGGTTGGTAGTGGCTATCATAGTGTCATGTGAACTTTGAAATGTTTGTTTGAATCTGAAATTAGTTAATGCTTGTGTGGGTATAGAGTGAGGAGATGGTGAATGAGGGAGTGCTTGTGGCTTTATATGCGACTACAAGTCGTCATGTCATGTCATTGTGCGGAAATATTTTTGTAAAGGCTCACTTGATAAGCGTCGAGTTTTAGTAAGTTTTCGATGGGCTTCTTAGGCATGGCAGACCAGTCTTGGATAGGGCCTAGGTTGGCTTGGTCCATGCTTGCTTTACTTGTTTCTAAATTATGTAAAAACTAAAACACTCTTTAGAGTGTAGGGTATCATAACTCGAGTTAAGGCTTAACGCTGAGCCACGTCAGCGCCACATCACCTTTAACATTTTAACATTTAAAAAAAAAAAAAAAAAAAATACTTACCATAACTTCACATTTTGAGCCCCACTTTTATCATAACTCAAACAAAAAAAACTTGAGTTACAACATAACTCATGGGGCGGTATGGTAAGTGGTAACTCAACCAAGTTATAACTTAACACCATGCTATGGTGGTAACTCGGCCCTTAACGCGTTTGAGTTAAGCCATAACTCACAAGTTCAGTTATGGTACCGTATGCTCTTAGAATTGTGTTCTACCTGTTTCGTATAATCATTTAGCAGATGTATAAGTGTCCCATACTCCCATGTGTATGTCTTGATCTAATGCATGTATTAACAAGCATGCGAAAATAAGCGAGTTATGTGTAGGAGTGTGACTCTGAAATTGACACGTATTCTACTCCATCCAGTATTTTAACGCATCCACTAAACATTGGTCATAACATTACAAGCCATATATCTTTTGTGGATAGATATCTGTTATATCCTAAATCAGGTTGATGTCTGCAACATGTTCAGCACACAAATTAGATTACAATTGCAAGCTTACATTTGGCTATGTGATAAGCACTTCAATAAATTGTGACTAGCAGGGATCGCTTACATATTTAGTAGGCTAAACAAATGGATGCGGGAAGTTCCTAATGAGTTGGGGCCTATGCAGAATGTTTTCTCAATTCCAAGATGATCTTTCCATCAGAGTTCCTCCGATAAAATGCCACTGAAAGACCAACCACTTGTAGTTATACTTAACAAATCTCACCACACGTAATCATAAGATACGAAGATACAGATCAAAATACTCTTGACAATAATATTTAATATAAGAATCACCTGTGTCACCGGCTTGCAGGTTCTTTGACGAATAGAAATTCTTAAGCCCTGTCATAAAGTATGTTTTTTTGTTATGATAAGGCGAGCAACGGAAACAAACATCCCAGTCTTTCCCATCTGTATCTAGAATATTTAACCGGGCCATCTCATAACCAGAAATTGCTGGGAAATGAGCCTGTTCAAAATTTTGCATATTCATTAACGTTATCAATATACTGAATCGGTTAATTTATTGCATAATACTCGTTGCTTGGAGTCTTTTCCACTCACCAAAGCATGTTCCTTCGAGATTCTCAGTCGACTGCTCTTCAGCCCAGCATCAGTAGCGGTCACTTGTTTTTCAAACAAAGGGGTGAGAACAAATTTCGGTCTAATTTATAGTTAAGAAAATTGCTTAAATCGTATACAACACATCGGGTATGTTTGGCGCAAGGGGTTGGGGGTGGGGCTAAAGCTGGAGCTGGAGCTAGGGCTTGGGCTTGGGCTAGAGCTGGGGCTGGGGCTTATATTATA
This sequence comes from Chrysanthemum lavandulifolium, assembly GCA_022545495.1. NCBI lineage: Eukaryota > Viridiplantae > Streptophyta > Magnoliopsida > Asterales > Asteraceae > Chrysanthemum > Chrysanthemum lavandulifolium. The sequence continues at coordinate 21,345,651 of CM040239.1, forward strand.
AGCCGAAACAATAATTTTTATTTTCATAAACTTGTTTGGCAAATTAATTTAAGTTGGGGCTTATTATTGTAAAATTACTAAAAAGGACATATAATTAAATTTAACATATGTATATGTTAGATATTTTGGTGGGTAATTAAGTAATTTGGTACCAACGAGGCTTATATTTGGGCTTATAAAATTTTAGCCTCATTTTTGGGGCTGGGGCTTATGGCTGGGGCTTGGGCTTATAATTTCAAAAGCCCTCCTATAAGCCTCTACGCCAAACGAGGCTTATAGGGGGCTTTTGAAATTTAAGCCCCATAAGCCCCTTAGCCAAACACAGCCATCATATACGGCTATACGCAAATGAAAAGTAAAAGGATACTCTGTATCGCTGGCAAGATCCGTGACATCTGTTGAGTGTGATTCTTCGTTTGAACAATCTCGTGCCTAAAAAAGGTTACAGGTTTTCAGTTTACGCAGTTAATTCTATTACTGCGGGTAGAATACCATAATACAGTTAAAGCACATTCCCATCTTACCGAAAGACTAGTAGTTGAACATCCGTTACATGTAATCCCACCCGAATCATGCAAGATATAATCGCCAAGTGACACAATGCATCCGCAATGTATGAGCTGCAAAGGTAGAACATTATATCCGTTAAGGAATACATGTTTTAAAAAACATAGCTTCGACAAATCGGCAAACACAGTATTGTTGTCAGTTGTCACCTGCTTGCATGATTCACAGTCCCTCCACCCATCCTCGTCTGAATGAAACATTTCACAGAACTGGCCCGACTTGTATATAGAACTATACAGATTAAGAATAGTACAAGCCAGGTTAGTAAAAAAATCTACTAAATCCATCCGAAGATGGTAAGGTATATTAAAAAATTAAAGTCACGAGTTCTTTCATTCACACCACTAGATTACATGCACAAATCCAACATCATCGATAAGATGTCTACTCTAGATGATTACACAAAATATAGGGCAAGACTAACTCTTCTAGTTTCTTTGAGTTTCAAAATTTGGGGGTTTGATAATGAGGTATTATGTCAAAAACTTCAGCCAAATTACTACATATCCACCATTAATGATCGATACAACTACTCTAGATAATAAATCACTTGATATATATGATAAACTCCTTCTAGAATTTTAATATCACTACATTTCAATTTGAGAGATTCTATATATGAACTAACATGTCCCAAACAATTTTGAACTCAAGAATTCGGCCAAAGTACTACAAATCAGCCATAAATAATCAATAACTACTCCATATAATCACAAAAACCAGGTAAATGGAGATGGATCCCTATTCAGGCCACCCGGTCAAAATCGAGCCTTTTTTTTATCTCATGTACGCGGCCTAACCAGTATAACCAATCTCAAGATGTTCACCGAACGAGCTTTTGACCTGTGTCTCTTCTAAGACCTTCAGCCCACCTTTACACTAGGCCACCTTGGAGATGGTTATAATCACAACACACATAGGGTAAATCAAATTATATACAAGCTTATCAAGTTGTGTGTTATATCACTATAAGGCTAGTTGCTGTAATAAAGTAACCTAGTAACTTATATTTCTATGTTTTATTGATAATTTCCTGTTATTTTCTAGTATTAAGCAGTTATGTAATTTAGGTAGTTAATTCCTGCAGGCCTTGCAGTTACAACTGGCAAGCAGTTGCACTTGTATTTATCTTATATATATATATATATATATATATATATATATATATACATATCTATATTTATACTACTTATAATGGAGGATGACTCTCTCCTATTTATGAGTTTAAGATTTTCTAAATTAGAATTTAAGCAAATACTACTTATAAAACATAATGTACAACTATGTAAAGCATTATTGATTTTAAGCAAATACTATTTATTACATACATATAATTAATATACCCCATCATAGAGGTGGCAAAATGTGCCCAGAAGCAAAAAGATGGGCTAAATGGGCACATTTTTAAAAGATTTGGGCACATTTAGCCCCATTCTTTTTTTGAAATGGGCACATATAGCCCATTGAAAACTTAAATGGGCACAAACGGGCACTTTTTTTCTCTCAATTGTTGAACATTAACGATCGTTTTAAAGATTTTTTTTATATAATATATTTATTTTTGTTAATATAAATAAGATATTACGTTTAAGGAATTTATTTAGTCGTTTTAGGTCTTTTATTAAGCGATTTGTATAACATGTGCCCGTTTGGCCCGTGCCCATTTAGCCCGTGCCCGTTTAAGCCCGTGCCCGTTTTAGCCCGTGCCGTGCCCGCCCGGCCCGCCCGTTTTGCCACCTCTAACCAATATATACAACTACCTAAGCACAATGTACAAATACAAATAAAACTAAAAACACATTATTCAACACATACAATTAACACACAATTTAATTCACCCCTTCATCAAAATATACAACTCTGTAACCACAATGTACAACCTGAAATCCAGCAACTCAAAACAAAATAACATTTGTTCGTCGGAAAATTTAGTCACAGGGTACCCGCACAGCATCGCTGCAGGTACCACGCTAGTATGTAATAATAATAAAAGGGACAGACAAGTTGTCTTTCGAGAAAAGTGTGTGTTTAAGAGATCGGAGAGTTCTCTCAATGAGCTCTCAAAGTTCATGAGTAAATCTAACAAAAAGGCGAACATCAAACAAACACTCAAAACTCTCATCCGATTTCACCTACAAAGACCCATAACCGGATCAATAAGTCGGGACCATAACATTGTGGTAGCTTATTTAGGGGGTTAATGAGCCTGAGAAATTTGGAGAAAAATCATAATGAGCTTATCAAGTCGAGTGTATGATCTTAAATAAGCCATAAGTCAACTTGATAAGCTCATAAGCCGAAAAAATGGGCTTATAAACTTTCCAAAGGTTATGCTTATCTATGAGCTTACGAGCTTATCTGTTTTCGGCTTATATTTCATAAGCTCAATTTTTTCGGCTTATGTTGAAACTTGTGGGGCTTATATTTAAGTGTGCTATGAGAGTAGGGATCCAGTGAGAAGTAAATTAAAATAAAAAGTGGTGAGAAGTGACCAAAACCACGCATTTGAGATGCAACAACTTGCATTAAATGCATTTCTATTCATATAGATGCAACATCTTGAGTTTCGAAAGTTAATTTGATATATAGATGGTGCAAATTGATTTTCATGATTTCGGCACGTGCAAAGGAACAAAAAACAAGAGAAATCATGAAATGCATCTAATATACGCATATGCATCTGATTAAAAGCTAGAAAACACACTATGGTGCATTATAATGCATCTAAGATTATAGGGATGCATCTAATTTAGGTCGGTGCATCTCGGATTTGCGATTATAGTTCTTCTTATTCCTTCTTATTTTAAGTAATCTTCTTATTTGATCCTAACTCGTGCTATGATACAATAAACTTATATAACCCCATAAGTTCCAAAAAATAGGGCTTATGAAAGATAAGCCAAAAACTTGTCAATCAGCTAATACAAACATTCCTTATGACTTATCGGCTTTTTAAACCACCACCAAACGGCCTAGTGCTAAAGTCTTAGTTTCCTCACAAGAGGTCAAGGGTTCAAACCTCGTTAGCTATCTACATTTGGGTGGCCAGGGAGGGGTCAGAAACGGTCCCAGGATTAACCCGGTGAGGCCTGAGTCAAAAAAAGGCTCGCCCTCCCCGGAAAACCTCATCCGGCTTTTCCAAATCACTAAACCTTAAGTTAATCCAAACATCATAATTCAACACTCTAAAAGCAGTTGATCCATATGAAAAGTAACTCAGTGTGAATTAAAACTTACCAACAGTTAAAGCAAAGCTGAACATATTCGCCAGTGCTATCTTTCCATCCATTTTTCAAAGAATATGAGGAAGAATCTTTACAATTGAAGCAAATATGTTTCTTTAATGAATCACCCATTTCAAATGATGAATTTGAGTTTAAATGTTAAATCCAAAAAGGGAAAGTATGGAAATGAGTTCAGGGATAAAACCCAGCTCGGAAATATTCTCCGGTGGCTGGTGGTGAGTGATGCAAGTGATGAAGTACATCAACTAACTTAACAGTTTATTTTTATTAGTGGATATGGCCGGTGGTAATAAAGAGTCAACCAAACAAACTTCATGACTTGCAAGCAGAGCTGAGCACAGAAGGTTTAAACCAAACCGGATCGACGAATCGATCGAACCCATCAAACCGAACCGAACGATAGCCGTCGGTTTGGTTTCATTCGAGTTTCGTCTTTCGGTTTCGGTTTGGTTCGGTTCGGTCCGCCTAAACCGACAAAACATGCTAAAATACACCTGGCGATAAACCGAACCGAGCGAAAATCGAACCGAGCCGAAACATTCGGTTCGGTTTCGGTCAGCGTTTTTCACGGTTTTCGGTCATCGGTTTTCTCGGTTCGGTTCGGATCAGTTTATGACAGGCGCTCAGCCCTACTTGCAAGTCATTATTTTTATTGGCAATAGCTTTTTTCTTTTGCAAAATATTTGATCGTAAGATCGGATCGAAATTTTAAGATCCTATTATAATGTCATTTTTTTAATAGACGTGTAAACTTATGTAAATTTACATATTACTAATATACTCTGTATTTTATATTGTATGTATTATGAAGTGTTTAATATAATTAGCCTCTTCTTTTTTATATTCTAAAAAACTTAACACATAACTTTGTAGTTTTTTAACTTGTGGTTCGAGAAAAGTAAAATCAGATCGATCGAGATCTTAAAATCTTATGGTCAAAATCGAGATCTTATTAAGATCCTATCTCGCAAAGATTTTACATAGAATCGGGATAGTTTTTGCTTTGTAGTATCGTAAGATTGTAAGATTAAGATCAAGATCGAAATCTTAACAACCATGAAAAATATACATCACAAAAACCAAAATCACACACATCAACAAAAACTTGCCTCCACAACTCGATCGTCTAAAGTCTAAACGACAGAGCTCTTTTTTTTTCAACTAGCACGCTTTATCCATGAGTGTGTAATAGTCTTGCACGCGTTTTGGGGGTGCCAACTAGACATATAACGCGTCTTTGTATGCTTGTAGTTTAATAGTCTTCTACACGCTGGGCTACACAAATAGGTTTCTTTTTTTTTTTTTTCTTTTTTTTCCTTTTTTGAGTAAACTGCAAAATCATCCTTGTGGTTTGTGTAAATTCGAGAATCATCCCTATCTCAAACGTTCAAGATTAATCATCCCCAAGTCACAAACGTTTAGCAATAATCGTCCCAGCCTAACGTCGTTAGTTTTACCCGATTAAGTATTAAATAATATTTTCGTTAGTCCCTCCGTTAACATTTGTTGCACCGTTAGTCCTCATTTCGTTTTAAATCACTTTTACGTTTTGTCGTTTTACTCGTTTTCGTCCGTTTTGTCCGTTTTGTCGGTTTTTATCCGTTTTCGCCGTTTTTTACGTTTTTATCCGTTTTCGTCCGTTTTTACGTTTCGCTTTTTTTACGTTGTTGTCGTTTTTATCAGTTTTTATCCGTTTTTACGTTTTATCCGTTTTCGTCCGTTTTTACGTTTCCGCTTTTTTACGTTGTTGTCGTTTTATCCGTTTTTGTCGGTTTTTATCCGTTTCGACCCTTTTTACGTTTTTTTCGTTTTCATTGGAAAAAAATATTTTCGAAAAAAATAAAAATTTTGAATAAAAAAATATTTTTTCAAATATTTAAAAAAAAAATCTTATAATTTTCAAAATTTTCAATATGTCGAATTTGAATAAAAAATATTTTTCAAATATTTTTATTAAAAATCTTTAAAAAATTTTTCCAATATTTTTCGAAATTTGGACATATTGTAAAAAAATTTCGAAAAATATTGACAAAAACGGACATTTTTTTTTTTTTTGAAATTTTCTTTCGAAATATTTTTTTCCAATTTTTTTTTGAAATTTTTTCCAATTTTTTTTTTTTTGGAATAAATTTTCAATATGTTGAAATAGTACAAAACGAAAGAAAAGCGGACAAATGTAACAAAACGTAAAAAGCAGTGAAAAGATTAAAAAAAGGTAAACGTCAAAATCGGGCGGCGTAAAAACGACGAAAACGGATAAAAGCGTAAAAATGGTCGGCGGATAAAAGCGACAAAACGGATAAAACGGACAACGTAAAACGGCGGCGTAAAAAACGGACGAAACGGATAAAACGTAAAAAGCGGTCAAAACGGATAACAAACGACAAAAGCGGACAACAACGTAAAAAGCGGCGGCGTAAAAGCGGACGAAACGGATAAAAGCGTAAAAAGCGGTCGAAAACGGATAAAGCGGACAACAACGTAAAAAAGCGGTAACGTAAAAACGGACGAAATGGATAAAACGTAAAAAGCGGTCGAAACGGATAAAACCGACGAAAGCGGTAAAGCGGACAAAACGTAAAAAGTAGCGGCGTAAAATGAGGACTAGCGGTGCAACAAATGTTAACGGAGGACTAACGGAAAATATTATTTAACACTTAATCGGTAAAACTAACGACGTTAGTCTCGGGGATGATTATTGCTAAACGTTTGTGGACTTGGGGATGATTAATGTTGAACGTTTGAGATAGGGATGATTCTTGCGAATTTACACAAACCACAGGGATGATTTTTGCAGTTTACTCTTTTTTTTTTAATGGATGTCAATTTTATTCTTATGTTTTTGAGAAAATGATTAAATAAGAAGGAAAACAAGTTTGGATCTTTTTTAATTGAAAGGTTGTGAGGTTTTTTTTGTGAGTCTTAAAGTTTAGGCTTGAATTAAAGGTCGGGTTTTGCAAATGTGATGGGTTATGCAACTCTTCTGTTTGGTTCTGCAAATTGGATGGTTCATGTTTCATAGGAGATATTATTCTCTTTGTGGGTCATGGTCATTCATTTTCAAGTATGTTTACAAATTGGTTCGTGTGATAGTGTTTAAAAGTAAAAGTAAGTGTGCTATTAATAGTCTTGTTAGAGTTGTGGAATAATAGCTTTAGGTTATGCATAGTCGTGATCCGGATCATTCTTTGTCATATCAGCTTTCTTTCTCTGATGATCAGACATAATAAAGTTGTAACAGTCAATGACCAAATTTTTTTATTTTTTTATTTTTACAAAGTATTACATATAAATTAATTTTTATACATTTTTTATGCTAACATGTATGAAAGTTAAAACTATAAGATAAAAATGACAATAAAGTAAAATTTTAAGGGTTTAAACTGTAAATTATTTATTTATAAAAATAAGAGTAAAATCATGCGTTGGCTCTAATCTTGTCACTCGCATCAATTTTGACAAACTTTGTCTTTTCATCGTGGGAGTCAAAAACAAGGTTTATAGTCTAAATCGGTCCTTTGACCATTAATGCTCGGTCAATATTTTGTTGTTGAAAGCAACCGTTTTCATCAGAAGCGTCTTTATACAAACCGTTGTCTGGTGTTTGTAGTTCTATATGTCTTTGTAACATGGCAGTGCCGCTATCATCCCTAAACTATCCTACAAAACGATCTTCTACAAAACGATAATCCTTTCAACACAGACGTTCTTTGGTGTGGTAAGTATTTATAATTCGACTTCGCGGGCCTCTGCCAACCTGGGCGTCGATTCTTTGATTGTCACCATTGAGTAAGTGTCTTTAATATGTATCGTATCATTTTTTTTTTTGCAAGTAGCAAATACATTGTAACAATGGTTATTGTTTAATTGAAAAGGTATCATTAGGGATGCTATGTATTATATTATGATCTATATCGTTGCCTTTTAAAAAGAAGGGGATTGGGGTCTATTGATATGTGAATAGCCACGTGTTAGCAAAACCTTAAAAGAAGTTGTTGCAGAGTTTTATAACGTAGAAATAGTTGCAAATAGAGTTAGCTGAAAGCTGGATTTTAATTTTTATAAAGATGCTTAGTTAATTCGCTGAAGTATTGTAAAAATACTAATTTACGTCGAATCAAATCCATTTATATTTTAAACTTCTGTGTGGTTTTTACTAAGGGTTAATGGTCCAAAAAATATACAAACTTGCCACCTTTTACTATTGTGACAATAAACTTTTAATTTTCCTATTAAAACAAAAAACTTTCTTAATGACTCTTATTGTAACCAAAAAACTTTCTTAATAACTCTTACTGTAACAAATTTTGACACGTGGCATCATTAACCAACCCTTAACCCAAAAAACTCATTTTAACACGTTTCATAATTCTGGAGGACCATTTTTGCCAACTTACCAAACATAAATACTAATGATAAACAAAAAACGAGATATTAAACATAAATACAAAAACTTTTCTTTCTTCCCCAAATCTGCTATAAACCCTGCTACTAATATTAAACAAAAATCGAGATGGGACCATTTAATTAGGAATGGTGGGTGGTGAGGAGGGGACGGGTGAAATAGGGGATGGTGGAGGTGATGTTGGTACATTAGGAATTGTGGTAACTTTTGGTGAAACGGGAGATGGCGGAGATGTTGGTGGTAAGGTAGGTGGGGTGGCCGGTGGTGCGGTAACGTTTGGTGAAATAGGAGATGGTGATGGCGGGGTTGGAACCGGTGGTTTAGGAGGTGGTAAATTAGAGAGGTGGATTTGTGATGTTGCAATTAGTTATAGGTGCGATGTTTGGGTGATGCGATTACTGGGTGATGGAGCCGTGTAGGTGCGATGAATAGGTGTTGGAGTTTGGGGATGGGTAAAGGAAATGGAATGGCCGGCGGTGGGCTACCAGATGGTGGAGGTGATGTTGGTAAGGTGGGTGGGCTGGCGGGTGGTGGTGTGAGCCATGGTGAAACAGGAGATTGTGGAGGTGAAGTTGGTACCTGAGTGTGGGTCCGTTAATACCACCGGGTAATGGACCTGGTGTTGGTGTTACTTTGGGTGTCACGAGAGGTTTGATCTGGATACACCAACCGCTTGTAAGGTCTTTTATGTTGTGTGTAAAGCCATTATTGATAACTTAAGTCATTTGTTTGAGTTAAGTGATTTGGAGCGAATAAGTGTCGGTTTGGTGGATGTCTTTGCCGAATTGTTGCGGGGTTTGGGTGTTGAAAATTTTAGTGTAAAGGGTAATTTATTTGGCGAAAATGGGTCGGTTATGGTTCGGGCATTAGTTGATTCGAATCACGGTATTTAGATGTTTCTTTGGTTGGCAAGTACTATGAAACCGGAACTTGTGTTACGTCAATCGAGTTGTTTTCTTACGTGGAGGAAACTAGGGAGGCTGTTAAATGGGCGACATATCGGTTGAATGATGGGACGGATATCCCACAAGACATTTTGGGTGAATCTTGTTTCCGCTTTTGCCTTGGTTAATTACACCGTATAAAAATCTCGCCTGATAGTGATGATGGTGGTGGTGGTGGTGAGGTGATGATCTTGAGATGAAGGAAGCGTTTAATTGGTTGCATAGTAGAGGATGGAGTTGGTTGACACGGCGTTTGGAAGGTTGAGAGCAAGGTGGAAGATATTGTCAAAAGAGTGGAAGGGTTGGGTTAAGGGTTGGTTAATGATGCCACGTGTCAAAATTTGTTACAATAAGAGTCATTAAGAAAGTTTTTGGTTACAATAAGAGTTATTAAGAAAGTTTTTTGTTTTAATAGGAAAATTAAAAGTTTATTGTCACAATAGTAAAAGGTGTGAAGTTTGTATATTTTTTGAACCATTAACCCTTTTACTAATTACAAGAATTGCTTATTTCTCAAAGCTCGTTTCCAAGCTTATGTAAGCTTATAGCTTATAGAAAAAGTTTTCATAAGTTTGTGTGACAAATAACCCCATTCCCATATACCCATACCACCCGGAATGGAAATCAAGGAATGAATTTTCATTCTAATCATGTGTTTGTTTAAGAGATAAATCTTTCAAATATGAGAATGAAAATTAAGATATGTTCCATACTCCATATCACTCAAAAGGGGAAGGTATGAATTTTTCATTCCTGAGAGACCTACGTTATACCTATACCCATACACATTGTGATTCATGACAACATACCAAATACACCCTAAGGCTATGTGTGGTTTATCGACGTTACACAAACTGTCACAAAAACGTACAAAAAACATCCCTTACACTACGATTACAAAAACTCGCTCAGTTAATTTTGAGAATAGTCTGTGTAACAAAAAGTTACACAAATATTATGGCCTAATCTGTTTAGGCATCATTTCATTGTACACATGTAGGTTCATTTAGTATAGAGAAAGTTGGAAATACCGTCCATCTGTTCAAATTGCAAACGCGCGTTCAAATTGCAAACGCGCAGTCTTTACCTTTTCGAAAGTGTTGGCGCCGTCCCTGTGGGAAACCTTTGGTGCATAGTATAATGACAAAGTCTCGCCGAAAGCAAGAGCATTTTAGTCGTTTCACATTGGGACATGGACGATATCTGCACTAAAGGTTTCATACAAAGATGACGCATACACTTTCAAAAAGGTAAGAATTGCGCCTGCGATTTGAACATACCACATGGATGGTTTTTGCAATTTACTCTTAAGTATATGTATATGTCCCAAGTATGTATGTCTTCATTTGAATGCATATGTTAACAAGCATACAAAGATATGTCAGTCATATGGAGTGTGACTCTGCGATTGACATGTATTCTACTCCATTGAGTATTTTAAAGCATCCACTATTTCAGTTGCAATACAACACTAAACATTGGTCACATTACAAGCCATCTTTTGCGGATAGATCGATATCTGCTATATCATAAGTCAGGTTGCTGCCTGCAACATGTTCATCACACGAATTAGATTAGAATATAAAAAGTTTGGCTATGTGATAAGCACTTCAATAAATTGTGACTAGCAGGGATTGCTTACAAATTTAGTTGGCTAAACAAATAGATGCAGGAAGTACCTAATGAGTTAGGGTCTATGCTGAAGGTTTTCTCAACTCCAAGATGATCTTTCCATCAGACTCCCTCCGATAAAACGCCACTGAAAGAGCAACCGCTTGTAGTTAGTAAACAAAATTCATCACATGTAAATGCATGAAATGATCAATGAAGACAAAAACCTGAAACCTGAACTTTTCTTTTTGGCTAAACATTTCACTAACTGAACTTTAACTATTAACGAGATACAAAGATACAAATTAAAACATTGATAATAATATCAGATAAATCACCTGTGTCACCGGCTTGCAGGTTCTTTGAAACAAAAAAATCTCTAAGCCCTGTCATAACAAATTTGTTTCTGTTACAATGAGGCCAGCAACGGAAACAAACATTCCATTCTTTCCCGTTTGTATCCAGAATATTCAACGGGACCACTTCAAAACCAGAAACTGCCGGGAAATGAGCCTGTTCAGATTTTGCATATTCATTAACGTTATCAATTCATTCACTTAATTATTATTTAATAATATTCATTACTTATAGTCTTCTTGCCTCACCATTACAGATTTCGTTGGGAGGATTATACGACTATTCTTTAACTTGGAATCAGTAGGAGACATCAATTTTTCAAACAAAGGGGTGAGAACAAAATCCGGGCTAATTTATGGTCAAGAAAAATGTATAAATCGTGAACAACACATCAGATATGCAAAGTAAATAAAAGGATACTCTGTATCTTTGCCGAGATCCACCACATCTGTTGAATGTGATTCGTCATTTGACAAATCACGTGCCTAAAAAAGGTTAAACGTTTTTAATTTAGAAAGTTAATTTTTCATTCTTATGGTGAAAGACGATATCTAAATAAAGCACATTCCCATCTTACCGGAAGACAATGAGTATCTGAACATTCGTGACATGTAATCCCACCAGAATCATGCATAATATAATCACCAACTGACACAATGCATCCGCAATGTATGAGCTGCAAAGGTAGAACGCAATATCCGTTAAGCAATACATGTTTATGGAAAAACATAGCCTGGACCGGCCAGTACAGTATTTTAGTCACCTGTTTGCACGATTCACAGTCCTTCCACCCATCCTCGTCCGAATGAAACATTTCGCAGAACTGCCCCGCCTGATAAATATAACTATACATTTTAAAGATACAATCCAGGTTAGTAATTAATTCTACTAAGTCAATCAGTAAGATGTCTACTTTAGATAATTATACAAAATATAGGGTATATCTAAGTTCATAAGCTGAAGTTGTTAAGTTGGTGAGCTTATGGCTTATCTAAGCTCATACGCCGAAAAATGGTAAGTTTGGCTTCTCCATATTTCAATAAGACCAATAAGACTAGAATTAGTTTATCCAAACACCCAGCTTAAAAACATATCCAACAAAGAGCGTGTTTGGGAGTTGGGATTGCTTATTTGCTTCACCTTATAAATAAACAATTATAATGAAACATCCCTAATATACCCTTTTGGTTCAATAAAAAAACCATGGCGGAAGGATATCGGCAGCCAATACTTAAGACTTATGAGGGCTCAAATGTCTTATCTCATACATGACAGGAACGGACGGACAGGTTGTTACATATAAGCTGCTAAAAATAAGCACCATGGTTCGTGTTTGAATTTGCTCATTTTGTGAGAAGAAAAATAAAATGCAACACTCTTAAAAAAGATCGTAACTTTTTGAAAAATTCTAATTAAATCCAATTATAAAAAGTTTTGAGTAACATATGATGGTAAAAAGATAGCTTTAATTTTTTTCAAATAATAGCTTTGAAATAAGGGGGTGTTTGTTTAAGCTTATATATGGGGGGGCTTATTAGCTTATATGATTTCGGCTTATACTTTATAAGCCCACTTATTTGATCTTATTTACAGCTTATTTTTCTTAAGGCCCCAAGTCTGAAAAATAAGCCTGAAATTCCGGGCTTATAAGCATGGGCGGAACTAGTGGGTCCCGCGGTGTCACGAGACCTGATAAAATTTTGCTTTGTAGTGTTAATTTTTGTGAAATTCTCCTAAATGCATCCGGTCCTAATGCATTGTGCCCCTCGTCACTTTTAGCCCAGGTTCCGCCACTTGTTATAAGACAGTCAGCTCATAAGCCATATATATAAGCTTAAACAAAAGCACACCCTAAGTAATCACTACCATGTTTAATAAAATTGTTTATTATTATACCTCAAAATAAGCAAAAGCAAATCCTAAACACCCTCATAACTAAATACAGTTACTCCAGAGATAAAGTCACATAAAGATAACAAAATAAATAGTAAATGAGAGTGAATTAAAACATATATACCAGCAGTTAAAGCAAAGCTGAACATAATGACCAGCATTATCTTTCCATCCATTCATCAGCTTATCACTACAAGAAGATGAAGAATCTTTACAGTTGTAGCATATATTCTTCTTTAATGAATCACCCATTACAAAACCCTTATGCTGAATTTAAGTTTTATTTAAAATATGGGAAACTTTGGAAATGTGCAAGTCCATATCATGGTGGTGGTGACATAGAGTTTTGATAAAAAGAGAATAAAATATGTTAATGAGTTTTACAAGGGCGGGGTGTAACGACCCACAAAACTTTAAGACTCAGCGCGAGGTGTGGGGTGACGGCAGTATCAACCATCACGTTTTAGCGGTGCTTTGGCGCCATTATAGGGCATTTTAAAACCATGGTAACAACACACACTACACGATTTGGTTTTGGCATCGATCGAGTCTCTCAAATTTGCCATGAAAAACACGTTGATGGTAAGGGGTGTAACAAGAAGGACTCGGTCTTCAAGTTGTAATTACGGATGGTCTAATTAGTATTTTGTTATCTACAAATTTGTGTTAAAAAGGGCCTAGTACCAAAATTATTCCTTTTTTTCACTATTATCGCTAAAATGTGAAGAAAAAAAAATAAGTTAAATTTTATTTGTTGCAAATGATATTGAAGTTGTCATGTCAATTTTCTCAAAATAAAGGGCTTTAAGTGGCCTGAGTTTGAGTTTCAGCGGTAATGGGTAATGGGTTTAAAACTTGTGAGCTTTTGAAAATTTGATTTACATCAATACCTTTATAGCGTGAATCAAGTTATTTATTCTCTATTGTTATTTCACAATTATAGATTATTTTGTTAAATATATTGATCTGTAAATAAAACTTCAAACTTTCATAAGATTCAGGTAGCTACAAATTTTAACTCTAACTTATTTCGCCTCGCATGCTTAAAGTTTGGTCAGGTTTCTATCAAGCTTATTTCGCCTTGCATGCTTAAAGAAGGGTTTTGGTCAAAAATGGTGTTTGTGGATTCTTGGTTGCTTAAAATCTGCCTCAATATCGATCTTGGTTAACGGATCACCAACAAAGGAATTCCAGATGGAAAGGGGGTTACGTCAAGGTGATCTGTTATCTCCTTACTTGTTTATTATTGTTGCGGAGGCTTTACAAATATCTATTCTCGAGGCTTGTGGAAGAGGCATTTTTGCAAGGTTATCTCTTGCAAATGATGGTTCAAACTTATCTTTATTACAGTATGCAGATGACGCCCTGTTTTTTGGTAAATGGTCTCGTCTTAATGTAAAAAATCTGGTGAGAATCCTTGGTTTGTTTCAACATGCATCGGGTCTCAAAGTCAACCTATCTAAGAGTAGACTTTATGGCATCGGGGTCGAGTTAAGTGAGGTCATTGATGTTGCTAACTCGATCAACTGTTCGCATGATAGCATGCCATTTTGCTATTTAGGCCTTCCGGTAGGTAAAAGTATGTGCAAAAAGGAAAATTGGAGGGAGGTATTGGATCGTTTTTCATCTAGACTTTCATCTTGGAAGTCTCGAATGCTATCAATTGGTGGTCGTCTTACTCTCTCTAAAGCAATTCTCGGAAGTTTACCTCTTTATTATCTTTCTTTATTTAGAGCCCCATCAAATGTTCTAAAAATGCTTGAATCATTAAGGAGAAGATTCTTTTGGGGGTTTAAGGATCTCGAAAGGACTTTCATGGGTGAAATGGGAAAGTGTGCTCCACAACTTTGAAAATGGCGGGTTAGGTATTGGAAGCATAAAAGCAAAAAACTTAAGTCTTTTAGGCAAGTGGCGATGGAGATTCCATAATGAAAAAGAAGCTCTTTAGTGTAGGGTCATTACGAGTATTCACGGTAATGATGGTGGCTTCAATCCAGGTGTTGGTACAGGGAACCGAAAGGGTGTTTGGGAAAGTATTGTTAGTGTAGGCTCGGTAATTGATTCTCTTGGTATCCCTTTTCGAAATTCATTTGTGAGAAATGTAAAAAATGGGGTTGACTTATTCTTTTGGCATGATGTTTGGCTCGGAGCTGGTCAATGCCTAAAAGATAGGTTCCCTCGTCTCTATGCTCTTGAAACCCATAAAGAATGTCGTGTTAACGATAGATGGATTTCAGAAGATGGTGTATGGTCTCTTAAATGGGCTTGGCGTTTTAACCCTGTAGGTCGTGCTTTGGACGATATAAATGAGATATCTCGGCATATTGGCAACCTAATTTATACCCGAGTTATAGGGACAGGTGGATATGGGACCTTGATCCTGGTGGTGTTTTCACAGTAAATAAGCTCTCTAAACTCCTTGATTCAACCATCCTTGGGCCAAATGTAATGACATTTAATCTTGATTGAAACTCCTGGGTTCCCAAAAAAGTAAATATATTTGTTTGGAGGGCTTTGAATAACCGTCTTCCCAACCTATCCAATCTTGAAGCTAGAGGTGTGCCAGTTGTTTCTTGCAATTGTGTGTTATGTAATACATCGATTGATTGTGTTCAACATTGTCTCTTACTATGCCCAAAGACCATCTTGACATGGCGTAAAATATGAAGTTGGTGGAAATTTACCCCACCACCATTTTTTTCCTCTCTTCAAGAGCTTCTGGAATTTGTTCCTCCGTTATCCTCTTTAGCAAAGAAAATTTTTCAAGGAGTTGTTTACGTGGCAATTTGGGCGATCTGGGATTGGCGCAACCGTGTCCTTCACACTTCTTCCTCGTGCGTTCATGAAGATATTTTCGCTAAGGTGCAGACTCTTTCTTTGCTTTGGTTATCGAACAGGAGCCGCAAAAAGTCTTTGAGCTGGAGCAATTGGGTTCTAAATCCATCTTGTACTATGGGTACTCATTCGTTGTAGCTTTGTAGGTTGGGTCTATTTGTTGGGATTTCTTTTGTGGTGCTTTCCTTATATTTCGCGTGGCTCGTCTCTATCTTGGAAATTGCCTTATGTTTTGCTTTTTTTTTAAGCTTTCTAATAAAATCAAGCTGTTAAAAAAAAAAGGCATGACGAGACCATCTCAATGAGACCCAGGTGGGATCGGTTTTTTTCGCTTTTTTGGTTTGAAATTTATGGTTCATGTAATCATTTTTAGTGTCCCAAGTGTTGATGTCTGCAACAAAATGGATGTAATTTCAGGCACACTTCACATGTGAGTCATGTGTAGTAGGAGTATGACTCTGCAATCCATAATTTTAAAACATCATAACAAGTCAAAAAGTGTCCAAATTGATTATCACACGTATCTTTGTGTTCTATGTTCTATTTGTTTTCATGTGCAAGTGGACTTGTGAAACATAAGTTGTGCTTGAAGCTCTAGTAACCATCATAAAGAATAATAAATTCTGATAAATAATACTTAAAGGTATTTTGTATCTAAATTCTTGATGGTCGAAACATCTTTCTCAAGAGTACTCTTTTTCCTTTTCTATAAAACTAATTATCACAATACATATCTTCTTCCTCCGAAAAATGTCTTAATAGTTAACGATGCTTGATAGCGATAGCGATGGCGATAAGCAGATTAACGATGAAGAATTTAAGTTATAAAATTGTTTGGTAAAATAGTTGTAATTGTAATTTTAATGTGTAAAATGATGTAACGCTCGATGTTAAATCTTAAATCTTTCGTTCAAAGAAAGAAAGAAATGAGTGTTTTTATAATTTTATAAATGCTATATGCTTTCTAAACGAGCTTTTTAATAATAATGCTAATTGCTCTAAAAAATTGTCAGTCTAACACGCCTGTAGTCATCGTTAATCGTCATATTCAATCTTGTGTATATATTTCATGAAGTAAATGGGTCGATTTGATAACATAAAGAACAAAGATTTTGAGAAAAATGCATATAGAAACTTCAATAATAACAAAATCTGCATTTTAATGAATTAATTAGGAGATGTATAAAGAAATAAAGTTATACTTTTATTATAACTGGAATTCTGAATTTGTTGTGACTATTTTTCCATGTAAAAGGTATGACCGTTTATTTTGGAAATTCGGTGAGTATAATAATGTTCATTGATATTGTGTCCATTTTCTCGTGTTTGTTTAATGTTTACGTCTATTAAAATCTCATAAATATTCACCTATTCAATGAATGCCAAGAACAATGGTTTGTTTAACTATCATATGATGATGACTAACGTATAAGTCACATTTTCTATTCAAGTTATTATACTTGTATAGTTGTATTCCTTGACTTAGAAGATGCATGAGTAGTCTTAAACTTGAAAACTATATATACATGAAAACTCGAAAAACACGTACGATCGCCAAATGGTCCATATGTATGTGTTGATGAGAAATCGTCATTTATCGGGACTAGTTTGGCATATGGTCCCTAATTGCATTGTCACATTCCGACCTTAAAAATATGTACCTCACAACCGATCTTGTATTTAGTAACAAGCGATAAGTAAAAGTGAAAACAAACAATGAAATTGCGTACCATTGTTGCCAATAACATCGGCGAATGCCCGATTTTTAACAAACTATAACATCAACCAAAGTACATATGACTATTGAAGTCAAAAGGTCTAAGGTTTAAACATTCGTAAGTAAAGATCTTAGGTTCGAAAACAGACATACATACACCATGATTAAGTCATGTACATATGACTATTGAAGTTAAAAATCGCTCACAGTGAAAAACTCGTATGTTTACCTATTTTTCGTTTGAAAACCTCGTAAACAGCATAGACCAACAACAATAACCCCTCTAAGACTCGGTCTTCGTCCTTACTAGCAAAATAGAACTCGTGCTACCTTATTACCGCTCGTCTTCAACCATGAAAAACGAATACTTGATCTTGTGGACTACCGATCTTGCAGTGCGTGTTTTTTTGTGTGTGTATTTTGACGGAGTATATTTGTATTTAAGTGTGGTATGTTTTGTTGGTGAAGCTGACTACCTTATTAAACTAAGTTGATGATGAAGTTGATCATAGATAATGAAAGTTGTAGGGGTGATCATTCCGTTTAACCCGACCCGAACCGACAAACCCGAAAGTCGGAAAAATCTCGAAGCGAAACCGAACCGAGAAAACTCGGTTTTCTCGGTTTCGGTTTTAGTCGGTTTTTGCTCGAACCGAATCGACCCGACCGAAACTTAAAACTCGGTAAAATCGACCCGATTCGGGTTAAACTCGGTTTTGCTCAGCCCTAAAAAGTTGATGTGATACTAAAATGACAACAATAAATGTGATCTTGAGGTCTCTTGATTATACCCGATACGATGTTTTTATGCTCAAAATTCCAAGACACACCAAGAGAGCCTTTGTTAAACTTTTTAACCAACCATCAATAAAAAAATATTTTTCATTAAAAACAGAGTTAATTGCATTTTGGTCCTCGTGGTTTGGCCAAATGCGATTTGGTCCCAAAGTTTGAAAGTGCACCGAGGTCCCCATTTTCAAGTTTCGTTTAAATTTGGTCCCTGGACCCACACGCCGTTACATTTGGTCCGTTACCCATCCCACGTGGGTTGCACACGAGGGTGTTTAAGTCTTTTCACCCACTAAAATCCACCCACCCCCTTTATAACCCCACAATATCCAATATCTGTACTTATCTCCCACCCCAAAAATTATCTCAACCCCCAAAAAAACCCACTTACCCAGAAAATCCATCCCCCCAAATTGCAATCCCAGAAAATATAAACCCTAAACCTAGTTGCTTCATATAAGAAATGGTGTTACATCATCGTGGTTTCGTGCCGAATTCGCACATCATGGACTCCATTGAACCACAGGCGTCGGTTTCTTTGTTGCCCCAAACAAGTAAGTTTTTCAATGATTGATTAATTTCTCCTTTTAACGGTGAATAATTGAAACAATCATTGATTGTAGGATGATTGTGGGTTTTTGATTGGTTTGATCCTCCAATGTGTGCTAGAGCGTGACCATTATTCTGGTTTGCTAAGGGCACGGAATGATCTTGAAGTAGCAAACAATGCATTGGTTGCTCAAAATGGAAGATTGAAGAAATTGTTGGTTTGCAGTTGGATCATATTTTTAGTGTATTTGTGTATGTAGTTTTTTTGTGTGCTGACTTGAAAAAATTGACCAAAATATGTAATGGTTAATTTTGCCCTTTTGTATTAGATTATGTATTTCAATGAAGAATGTTATTGTTAATTGTGCAAGTGTAATGGTTAATTGTGCAAGTGGTAAACAAGCATGTATAAACTGCAAGTGTGAAACATGATTGCAAAACAGGTACTAAACTGCAAGTGTTAAACAGGTAATTGTAAGTGTACATAAATGCAAGTGTTATAAACAAGTGGTAAACAAGATTTGCCTAAACTGCAAGTGTACATAATAGACATAATAGCAAAAGATACACAAAGTCATAAGCTTAAGTGATAGAGTCATACACTTATACTCTAGTCATAATGACCAAAAACAGGTACTAAACTGCAAGTGTTAAACAGGTACTTGTAAGTGTACATAAATGCAAGTGTTATAAACAAGTGGTAAACAAGATTTGCCTAAACTGCAAGTGTACATAACAGACATAATAGCAAAAGATACACAAAGTCATAAGCTTAAGTGATAGAGTCATAATAGCTAAACATACGTAACAGACATAACTGCAAGTGTACATAACAGACATAAAAGCAAAAGATACACAAGTCATAATGACCAAGGTTCAAAGTCATAAACATAAGACATAAACTTGTACATAACAGACTAAGGTTCAAAGACATAAAGTTAAGAACTCAAAAGACATAAACTTAAGACACAAAGTAGCAAACACAAATCAAACAGTCTAGTTGGGAGTCAAACGCCTATTTGCAGTCATCTTTGTCCTTCTTTGAGGTGTAGATGGGCTTGACCGACTTGCGAGACCTGCACTGGTTAACTTGCAGTGAGGTTGGCTTGCAGGCCGAGGTTGGGTTGCAGACCGAGGTTGGCTTGCGAGCTTGCCTTGACTTGGTTGGCTTGCATCTCTTGGTTGGTGGACTTGGTTGAGTTCTTTGCACTTGAGCTACCTGCGCCTCTTTTATTGTGTCCCTCGCTTTGCAAATCTTACAAGTGACTTGTATCCCTTTCCTACCTATCTTCCCCGACCGCACCATACTTTCAACCTCACCAAAGACTCTTCTTTCTTTTCTTAGATGGCCTACCAATCGGCACATGAACCTTAGGTGGAAGCAATGTAGTTGGCCACTCATTCTTCACCCATAAGTGTCTACCAACCACGGATTAATCTTAAAAGAGTATTGCTTTTCCAAGTGTCTAGCCTATAAGATGAATGGACCCAATCTTCTGGCAAACCCACATCCATTCCATGATCTGCCATATCATGAATGCATGCTACTGCATGTTTACAAGGGATACCAGACACTTCCCATTTTCTACAAGAACAAGTCCTATGAGTAAGGTTTACAACACACTGATCACCATGAGGTCCTTTAGCTTCATACAAATCTAACCCGTTCCAAACTACTATGTAGTTGACTGAAGCATCTTTTATTTGGTTAAAAATTTTTGTAGCAGCAGGGGTGAGTGGACCTTCACTTTTTTCAGTGATTTTTTGCACAATGACAATCCTTTTCATTAGATAGGCTCTAACATACTCTAAGGCAGATATGATTGGTGAGTCCCAGCCTCTAATAACTGCCTATTGAAAACTTCACAAATATTGTTGATAAGCAAATCACAATGTGCCTACACAGTATATGACATTGTATGAGGATCTACAAAATTAATAATAGACCATAACATATAAAGTAATTCTACATACCAGAAAAATGGGATCTACTCCAGTGTTTTGGTGCAACTTTGTTCAACCATTGATATGCCCCAAGATGATATGATTTCAGTTCATTCATGACATTGTTGAACTCAACTGTTGTTGTTGAAGTTGCAGCTTTCCACAATATGTCTTTAAACCTCCCACCTTTCCATATCAGATTCATGTTCTCATTGATGTGCACGATCGGAACCTATGCTCGACACGAAACAATCTACGAATTCTTTGTAATGGTCCCCTGCATTATAACTCAAATTAGACAAAAAGTTAATATTTAAAGTCAAATATGTTTAGGTAAGGAGATGTACCTACATCTCATCATTATGAATGTAAAGTTGGAAGTGCGATCTAAGTCCAAATCATTCCCTAGTTGTGACAAGAACCATAACCAAGAATCTTTAGATTGATTCTACTATTCCATATGCCACAGGATAAATACCATTATTCCCATCCACTGCTACAGCCGTTAAAAGTTGCCCAGGATATTGCCCTTTCATGAATGCTCCATCTAAACCAAGTAATTCTCTACCACCAACTTTGAACCCTTCTTTCAAAGCTCCCAAACATACATAAATCCTTCTAAACTTCCTGGTTGTAGATTCTGGATCCCCTTCTCTATAAAAATCTAACTTAACTGTTGTGTTTGGATTTTCCTTTTTCAATTCCAAAACATAGTCTCTAAGTAAAGCATATTGTACTTCAACATCTCCCTTTAGAGCACACTCTGCCTTTGCTTTTGCTCTAAAAGCCTTATGAATAGAAACACCAACATGAAACTGCTTCTGCATCTGATCTTGTATGGCCTTAGTTGGCATATCTGGATTCAACTGTATTAGATCTTGGACATGTGGAGATAGAAATGAAGATGTGCAAGCTTTAATTTTTCTGGATAGCAGACATCTATGTGAATCTGTGAAAGTCTTAACAACCCATCTTTGGACTTCTGGTACATAATGAATGTACAAAGACCAAGGGCATTTATTATCCCCATCTTCTTGTGCAATTACTTTTTTACCCTTGCTTTTACCCTTGACAGTATTCTTTCCTTTTTGACTCTTCCTCCCACCTTGTCCTTTTATGTTTACAAAGATTCTTGTTGTCCATGGACCACCAATAGTCAATGTTGGAATTGTCCCATTACAAACAAATTCTCAATCTAACCTTATCATTCTTCTTGAACTTAATGTTTCTCTAGTTTCAACAATATGAGCTCGAATTTTTTCTTAGCATCCTCCTTACTTGCAAACTCTTGCCCAACAAAGTAATTGTGAATCCTATTCTTCAAACAACTTGTTTTCCATGCTTCTTTAATTTCCTCATTCACGATTTCCTTGCACTATCACTATCATCACCAATATCACTTTCATATGAATCAAAGTCAAAAACCTCTATATCATCTTACATTAAGTTCACCTCGATGAGTTAACAACTCATTCTCACCATCTTCATTGACAAGAAACCTAAAGCCATCCATATTAACTTCAACTTCCTCTATGATGTGTTCCTCATCCACTATATCCTCCACATTATCCTACCACGCTCATTATCATCATGATCACTAGCTTTGCTCGCGATCGATAGCCCGCTTCTTCATCACTCCCATGATCTTCCTCACTATCCTGCTTTCCTCACTACCCCTCTTCCTCACCACCCCGCTCTTCCTCACTACCCCGCTCATGATCACTATCAATGAAGTTGTCAATACCTATGTCATTACCCATGCCATGTACATCTGTACTACCCCGCCCATTATCCACATCTGTATTAGCACGCTTCTACCATATCCATATCTCGTCTAACATGCTCTACCATATCCACATCCACTACCCCTCCTACCATATCCACATTTGTCCTAACTTCGCTCTACCACATCCACTTGCGGAACATGGTCTTTTAACCACTCAATGGCCAACTGCTTACTAGACCTAGGCAATGATTTATTCACAACATCATCTTCATCCAAATTAACAATTTCATTACTGTCATCTATCTCCCTAATCTCCATTCCTTTCCTAAATAAAGGCTTATAAAATGACTCAACTCTGGTCTCATTGTGTTCAATATAAACTTCTATAACCTTATGCTTTGAAACATAACTAATCAAGCTCACAATATCATCATCACTTGCCAATGCTCTAAGTCCCCAATCCAAGTTTTTCTTAGGTGTTCTAAAGTGATAAAACATTATTTGTTGTGGATCATATTTTAACATTTTAACAATGTTATGAATCACCTCAACCATAAAGTTTTCACTATCTACAAAATCCACAAATTGTACCTTGCCATTTACATACTTCCTATTAGATTTTGTAAAAACTCCACCATGGTGCACCTTCATTGAAAAGATGTTTGGATAATCACCGTTTACAAACCATCCACATTGTCGATTTTATGCTAATCAAAATAATGACAAACTAAACAAAATTGCAATCACAACTTCTTACCATAAACTACATATGGATCATACGTGTGAATTGCATGATCGGTCAAACGCCAAACTTGAACTCCCCTAACCATATTACAATGCCAATCTTCAGGGACGATCTTTGCAATGCTTTAGAACATTTAGGACTTGTTTTAGGATCTCAAATTAGGGTTCGTGTCAAAGGGTGGGTGGATTTGTGGGGTTGGGTAAATTTTGCGGGAAAATGAGTGGGGTTGGGATAAGTACAGATATTGTGGGGTTATAAAGGGGGTGGGTGGATTTTAGTGGGTGAAAAGACTTAAACACCCTCGTGTGCAACCCACGTGGGATGGGTAACGGACCAAATGTAACGGCGTGTGGGTCCAGGGACCAAATTTGCAACGGAAACTTGAAAATGAGGACCTCTGGTGCACTTTCAAACTTTTGGGGACCAAATCTGCAATTTGGCCAAACCACAGGGACCAAAAATGCAATTAACTCTTAAAAACATGCCAAATTAGTTAAAACTTTTAGAGTAAATTCACAAAGTTACAATAATTACAAGCTGTAAAAATGAGATAGATCATAGCGCCACTACCACCAACCTGAATAAATTCAAATATTTCCCTTTAAGCAACAAACAAACAAACAAATCTTTTTTTATAATTTTCTTCCCCTTTTTTCAAAAAAATCCCCAATTTTCTTCTTACTTCCTTTTATAAAATTCCCAACCACCAATTTGTTTTTTTCATCACATAATTTCATCAATTGGGTCATCAATTAATCATCTTTTCAAATTTTGTAATTTCTGTTTTCATGGCATAAAACCCACTTTATTAGGGTTTGTAGTAAGCATGGTTTGTAGTAAGCATCACAGTTGAATAAAATTTTTGATTTTTTTATGAAATTGATGGTTTTTGTGATATGGGTTTTGAAAATCTTGGATTATTGATGTGAATTTGATGTGGGTTTTTAAGTTGCTTGCTGCATTGTATGAATCTTGATTTTATTAGGGTTTGTAGTAAACATCATAGTTGAATAAAAAATTTGATTTTTTTATGGAATTGATGGTTTTTGTGATATGGGTTTTGAAAATCTTGGATTTTTGATGTGAATTTGATGTGGGTTTTTAAGTTGGTTGCTGCATTGTATGAATCTTGATTTTATTAGGGTTTGTAGTAAGCTTGATACTGAATCGAAAGAACTCGAAAAAATAAAAAATTTATGATTTTTGGGACATGGGTTTGGAAAATCTTGATTTGATTTTGAGTTTTTTCTAGGATTCGGGTGAGTAGTTAAGTTGCGAGTCAGTCGAAAAAAATAAAAATTTTGGATATTTTTTAGGGAATTTGTAATTTTTGGGACTTGGGTTTCGGAAATCTTGGTTTTATGATCTGAATTGAAGTATTTGTGAAAAATGGCCTCTTTGGTAGTTAGGAGTTCATTAGAGGAGATGCTTGAATCTCTTCAGAGGAATGAGAGCAAGCAGACAGACTTACCGCCGGCTTTGCCATCAAGGCCGGGGTCTAAGGCTCGTCTGCCTAAGCGTCCGGTGCCGTCCATGTTTGGTGGGGTGCAGGAGGTTAAAAGGAATGGTAGTTTTGGTAGGAAAGAAGTGATGGAAACAGTGGTTTGTAGTGAATCGCCGTATAATATGGGGGATGTGCATGAATGTAGATTGGCGGAGAATGGTGGTGCTGGACTTGCCACGATCGCTCCTCGGTTGTTGGATTCGGGATGGGATAAGAGCCTTGAGTATTATATCAAAAAGGTATAATTCGTCATTTTTAGTAGGTATTAGGATTGCTTTTAGGGGGTGTTTGTTTAAGCTTATATAACATAAGCCACAATTTTATGGCTTATTTTGACACGTACGGGCTTATATAACATTGTCAATGTAATATAAGCCCATAACTGTCAAAATAAGCCACAATTTGTATAAGCCAAACTCATATAAGCTAATAAGCCCATATATAAGTCGAAACAAACACCCCCTTACTATTTATCTGCTTATTGCTTTTTGAACTGTTTATCTGCTTATTGTGTTTTGACTTATTAGATAAGTTTTTAAGAGTGTTTAAGATTGCTTCTTGGAAAAGTGTATATTTGCTTAGTGCATTTTTGATGTAGTAGACACAAAGTTTTGGAGGATGTTTGGGGTGCTTATTGTGTTTCGATACAGTAGATAGGTGTTTGAAGGGAGTTTTGAGACAACAATTAAGCATTGTTGAGGATTTTTATCTATCTAGACTGTTTTGATAATTAAGGGGTGAAATAAGCAGTTTTGACTTTTGAGTTTTGAATAATCATGTCGGAAGAATTTATAAAAAGTGTAAAAGCATAAGTAGTTAGTTATCAAATAATTTCGGATTTTTAGTGTTATCGTGGCTGTCCACATCTGAATTTTTGGGTATCAAATGGATAACAGTCTTATCTACAAAATTAGTAAAGTTGCTGAAAAAGTTGATAGTCACATTACTATCAAAAATAAAGCAAGCGCTTTATAAAAGTTGTAGGTATAAAAGTAAAAACCAATTAGGATCAATGATTACACACACAAGAATGTTTGCAGGAAAGTAGGAGACAATTTCAAAAGTTCGCAAAGGACTAAGGTTATTATTATACTCACTAGTTACCACCGCATCGATTAAAGTGGACCCCGCCTTATCCTTTTATAACAGAATTGTCAATTTAGGACTGTGTGAGTGTTTGGATATGCATCTAAAGTTTTTCATGTTTGACAGAAACCAATTATGTTATGACTTTCTGCTTGTTTAGGGTCAAAATTAACAGATTTTAGGAAGTGGTAGGCAATACACGTAAGAAAACTGATTGTTATGTAAATTGCCTACCCTGACTTTGACTTTAATCAACTGAATATTTGTATGCGTAAATTACCTATATCTGACTTTGACTTTGAAAAAAACACGTCCCAAATTCATATCAAACACCATGAATATTTATACAAATACATGTTCTTCCATCCAAAAGGAGTATGCGGGGTTCACAAGCTACCATTGATTTGCTTACTAATGTATATTGGTAGTAAGCTCGTGAAATACTTAGTTTGTAAATTTTGTTTTATTTCAGCAACTCCGAGTGTGGTGTCGGCTCCAAAATGGACAATGGGAATTGGGAAAGATACAATCAGCTGTTGGAGGAAAAACATCTGTTACACTCTTGGATGGAACCGTGAGTTTATTATTGAATTGGGAAAATGTACTTAAACTGAACTTTTTAATGAGGTTATATAAGTAATTTTACTCATTGTGTTTGTAGGTCATGACAGTGTCTACAGGAGAGCTCTTACCTGCAAATACAGAAATTCTTGATGGTGTTGATAACCTTGCAGGGCTTGGTTATTTGAACGAGCCATCAGTTCTATGTAATCTCCAGTATAGATATCACCGTGATGTAATTTATGTATGCATCATATATTCCATGTGTGTTGAATGCCTGTAAATGTTTTTTCTATTATTTTGAATGTAATCTTGCTATGCATCTGCAGACTATGGCGGGGCCTGTTCTAATAGCTATCAATCCCTTTAAAGATGTCTCAGTTTCTGGAAGTGATGTCATCATGGCTTATAGAAAGAAGATTTTGGATAGTCCTCATGTATATGCTGTAGCCGATGCTGCCTACAATGATATGATGAGAGGTGAGTTTCACTTTTTTTAGGGATGTTTGGATGCGCGTTTTGTAAATTGTTATGTGATATAGAATATTCAGAATCAAATAAATCAGACGTAATAAGTTGTTTGAGTGTTTGGCAAAGTCTGAAGTATTTAATAACAAGTTTTGTCACCACTAATATAACTTTCATTTCGATACTTGCAGATGGTGTAAATCAGTCTATCATTATCAGGTTTGTTAATTTTGTCAACTTCAATTAGTAGTGTATGATATCCAAAAACGTCTATGTTGAAGTTATAATATGTTGCCAACTTCTTTTTTATATGTAGTGGGGAAAGTGGAGGTGGAAAGAGTGTAACAGCAAAATTAGCGATAGAGTATCTGGTAGAAGCTGGAGGCTGTGATAGTGATATTGCAGGCAAAATACTGCAATCTGGCTGTATCCTAGAAGTTTTCGGGAATGCTAAGACATCAAGGAACAAAAATTCTAGCCGATTTGTGAGTGCTGAATCATTTTAGTACTTAACAAGTGCGAGATTACCTCAAGGTGTCTGACTAGGATTTTAATATGGTGCAGGGTAAATTAATTGACATTCATTATAACACAAAGGGGATAATACAAGGGGCTTATGTTCATACACGTAAGCATATATACTTTTAATAATGGGGAATATAATTTATTTAAGTTTTACTAACTGACTTTTTGTGTTGATGATCTTGTCAACAGTTCTTCTTGAAAAGGTAATTGATTTTTGTACTTTGTTATTTTTTTCTCGTACTTATTTAATTTTTTGATTTCAGAATGACACTATTGAAGGATTTTGATTTTTTTTTTGTAGTCGAGAATATCGCAACTTAACCGAAGTGAAAGGTCATACCATGTTTTTTACCAAATGTGTGCAGGGGCCACCTCTGATATGAGAGGTTTGCTATATTAATCGTTTATTTATAGCTGCATGCTTGTTAGAACTTGTTTGCTTAACCAATTCTTTAACAGATAAACTAAACTTAAGAATAGCTACCGAGTACAAGTATCTTAATAAGAGCGGGTGCCTGAAAATCCATGAAGTTGACGATTCCCAAAATTTCAAAAAACTGATGGTAAAACGACATATTCTTTGTAAGATTATAAGTTTCCAGAAATTAGAAAATAATTACGAGTAGTACTTTAACGAGGATGTTTGCTGGATCAGGAAGCCTTGGGCGCCCTTGGAATTTCTCAAGAAGATCAAGAGCGTGTATTCAAATTACTTGCTGCAATTTTATGGTTGGGGAATATTTCATTTGAAGTAACTGACCTTGAAAATCATGTTACGGTTATGACTGATGAAGGTATGTTATCTATGTTTAGTTTTCTTTAATTTTTCCAAATTATCTCTGATATCATTTTACCCCGTGTTTCCCATGATATAACTACGTCTGGAGTATGTTTGATCTAAAAAGGTACATATTTTTTTATGATAAAATTTTCAAAACGAGCTTCATGCATGTTTATCCAATACTTTAGTTATTTAAGAAAGTAAAAGAAATAAGATATGTTGGGTGTCAACGTAACCCAACCAATCTATTTTGACCCACCTTAAAAGCTTTACACGGTTTGAACCGTTACCCAAACGCAGGGCCGGTTCTGAGGTTTTTGATGCCCAGGGCGAGTTGACAAAAATATGCCCCTTTAAAGAAAAACACACGATTTTTTAGGGGTTTTTAACTTTTTTATTAAGCAAAATGTTTTTTTTTGGTAAAGTATTAAGTAAAATGTTATGATAAAAAAAATAAATTTTGAATTAAAAGCTCCACCTATATATCACCTAAACGATGTATTCATGCGTTTCTTGAAACAAATTCATCAATTATCTTGTCATAGTCAACATTTGCTAAAAAACTACTTTCTATACTCAATATTGCCAACCTATTGAGCCTCTCTTGACTCATCGTACTCATTAAATAAGACTTCAATATCTTTAATTTTGAAAAACTTCTCTAAAAGGCCATTTGCTTACAAGTTCGTCTTTCAATGCATGAACGTAAACCATCTCAAACTCTCAAATAAAAAATATTATATTTACTTTAGGTAGGCTTTCATTAACTTTTTCAACATGATCTTTATCAGCATCAACATTGTCAATTTCTTTAGCATCAACATCCTCACTTTTCGAATTTTCATTGTTTATTTGATTTTCATTATTTTCAATATTTTCTTCTATATTATTATTATTATACTTTTTTTGTCTACCAACAAGCGGTTCCAAATATCCAAATAGAGCTTTACTAGATTCTTGTTCTTTTCGCTTTCTTTTTCTGTTTTGGGCACTCCATGGTTGTGAATAACTCAACATGATAGTTTCTAGCGTAAATTATGTAATATACTAATAGGCAAGATAACGAAGATTGTGAAGAAAAAAAAGAAAAAGAAAAAGAAAAATAGAAAAAGTGTATATGGAATAATTCACCTGATTACATAGAGATGATAAGATTGAAGACTAGAGATTAGAGAATAATATACGATTCAATTGCTTTGATGGCTTGATCGCCCACTACCCACAATAGTACGCCTTTTTTTTTTTTTAAGATCGTGACTTCGTCAAATTGTGAGATAACTGATTCCCACGTCTCATAAATATTTCACTTTGCTATTTATAAAACTACAAGGCTCATTCTAGTATTATATGGGCTTGAAGTTTGAAAGAGTATAAATTTACACGGGCTTGTAAAACTGAATATAGTCTAATATAACACAAGCCTATAAAATGATGCCTCCTCCCTTAATGCTGCCTTGGGCCGTTGCCCACCTGGCCCAACACTAAATCCGGCCCTGCCCAAACGGCCAAACCACGCATTTTTCCACCAGTAGGTAATTTCATGGTTATTGCTATAATAAATGATAAAGTAGTTATGAACAGTTTTGTGTGGCAAAACGGGTGGGTCGGACGGGTTCGGGCAACGGGTCTAAATGACACAGATCAAAACGGGCACGGGTCAAACGACCCAGGTCAAACAAATCGTTTTTAAAAAAACCACAAAACGACAAAATATATGATTATATTCCCAACCTAACACCCCCTTTCCATTTAAGTATAAGTATATATATTTTATTGATAAGTTTTAAACAAAATCAATTGCCATGTTATCCAATTGAGAGAAAGCATGTGTTTAATACCCGTTTAACTTTTGACCCACATACCCATTGAAAAATCTACTTATAAAATAACCCAAACAAGTCCATTTTTATGTTTTGACCCATTACCCAAACCACACATTTTTCCACCAGTTACGAACAGCCTTGTGTTTTGCCAGCTAGTCGAAGTGCTGCTAGATTGATGGGTTGCAAAGTGAAGGACCTATCAGTTGCTCTATGTACCAACAAAAATCAGTCTGCTTCTGATAATATGGTCCAAATTTCAACTCTGCAGCAGGTACTTGAGGTCATATCACACACACACACACACACACACACACACACACGCACAGTTTTAGTTAATAGTATTGTAAGTTAAGATATTCGTTATCTTTTGTTTAGGCTATTGATACAAGAGACGCATTGGCAAAATTTGTTTACACAAGTTTGTTCAGCTGGCTTGTTGAAGCAATCAATAGATCACTCGAGGGGGATAAAGAACATACCACAAGGTCTATAAGCATTCTAGACATGTGTGGCTTTGAGTCGGTTCAGGTATACAAGATTTTAAACGTAATGTTTGTTTATATAAATGTATCATGTGATGGATTTAAATATGTCATCTCATTTGTGAATGTTTTTCTACAGAAAAATAACTTTGAACAAATGTTGATAAACTATGCTGATGAGAGGCTGCACCAGCACTTTGTTCGACATATATTTAAGCTTGAACAAGAAGTGAGTGTCACATGTCTCTTTTTCTTTTGTTTAAGTTTTACGCATAAGATTAATCACTATCTTTTTTTACTAGGAATATGAATCGGAAGGTATTGACTGGAAAAAGGTGGAGTTTGTAGACAACCAAGGATGCTTAAATGTCTTTGAAAGGGTATTATTACTATGCGATACTACTTTAAATTTGAAAACGATTGTCAAATTTGTCCTTATATTCCGTTACATTATTTTTTTTTGCAGAAAACTGCGGGGCTAATATCTATACTAGACGAGGTTTCAAACACATCTGAAGCCACCCATTTGACCTTTGCCAACAAGATAAAACAACACTTAAGTTCCACTTTACAGTTTAACAAAGAAAAGGCAGCTTTCAAGGTTCGACATTATGCTGGGGAGGTTCAATACGAGACAACCGGGTTTGTTGAAAAGAACCGAGATACACTGCAGCCTGATACTATCATGTTCCTCACGTCATGCTGCAAGAATTTTCTATCAAGTGAATCAGATATGGCTGATATGGATCAACAAAGCGTCGGGACAAAGTTTAAGGACCAGCTGTTCAAATTAATCCAACGGTTGGAAGGTTCAAAACCACATTTCATTCAATGCATAAGACCGAATGCCAAACAACTTCCTGGAATGTATGAAAAGGATATCATCTTGCAACAGCTCACTTGCAGCGGAATTTTCGAGACTGTGAAAATGTCAAAATCCCGATATCCTAAACGTATGACACATCAAGAATTTTCTAGCAGGTCAGTTAAAAATTGGTAGTTTTGAAGCTTTATTGGATAATTAAAATTTATTTAATGGATTATTAAAAGTATCTGCTGGATTATTAGGTTTAGCTGCCTTCTTCCGGAAAACAGTCGTTGTCATGATCCGTTGAGTGTATCTGTTGCTATTCTGCAACAATATAATATTCAGCCGGAAACATACCAACTTGGGTTTACAAAAATATATTTACGAGCGGAACAGATTAGTGTGTTGGAGAAATTTGGGCAACAAGTTAAGGAAGGCACATACAAAGTGCAAAACTGTCATCGGGGCAGAATTCGTGACTTCCGTGAGTTAATGTCTAGCGCTGTCACACTGCAATCATGTAAGAAAGTTGTTGGAATATTTCTTCATAAACTCATAGTTACAAATTTAACAATTTAATTTCTTGCAGTTGTTCGTGGTGAAAATACAAGGAAGAGACGCAATGTTGTAAGAAAACCGAGTGACCAGGTTGCACCAAGATCACTTGATCGTTTGAAGGCAGTCGTTCATATACAATCAGGTACACCTCTTACTATATACTTTTTTCCCTTCTTTTGAAGTTTAAGTTATTACATTACATTAACTTGTACGTCGTATTTTTGCAGTTACTCGTGGATGGTTGGCTCGAGGGTACTATAGTCATTTACGCAGGTGGAAAATGTCAGCTCCCGACACTTCAAAAACTGGTCGAAAGTCTTGCAGTAAAGTTACACCAGAGGATCTTCCAGTTTTGCACTCGAATGTTGAAGAGCTAAAGAAGCTAGTTAAAAAGCTGGAAGTGTCCCTGACCCAAAAAGAGCACGAAAATAATGAATTGAAGGAACAAGTACGACAATTCGAAGCACGGTGGTCAGAACAGGAAGTCAAAATGCAGTCGGTAGAAGAAACATGGCACAGGCAGATGTCTTCTTTACGAGTGAGTTTACCCTTTTACCCTTTATACCTAAATTAGCCTTTACATTTTAGAACCTATCTTTTCTGTATGGCAAACGACTAAACTTTAAAATATAAACTTTTAGCAGTTTGACCCGTAAACAATAAATGACTAAACTTTAAAATTTAAACTTTTAGCAGTTTGAACCATAAACAATAAACGACTAAAATATAAAATTTAAACTTTTAGCAGTTTGACCCACAAACAATCTTTTCTGTATGGTGTCGATATATGTTGTTTTTTTTTTTCTTTTACAATTTTTACCATGCCCAAAATATAAGTTAAGGGACTTAAAGTTGGTTGGTTAACATTAAAAAAAAAAAAAAAAGTAAAGAGAACAAGCCAAGAACAAAGTTTAGCGGTTTTACAGTCATTACTTCCTTTTACTTTTATACAGTCTTAATTTGATTTTAACGATGCAGAAGAGTCTGGCTGCAGCCAAGAAGACCCTTAATGCAGACGAATCAAGGGATGAAATATCAGGAACTCAAAATCCCGATATGGTGGATCACTTATCAAAGGAGTTTGAGCAAAAGAGACAGAATTTTGATGACGATGCAAGAGCCATTATCGGGACAAAGTCAGGACATATGTCTTATTCCAAGCAAATAGAAGAATTCAAAAGGATAAAAGACAGATTTGAGATGTGGAAAAAAGAGTACAAACATCAATTACGGGAAACAAGATCGAAAATTGTAAAGGGTGTAAATGGTGAAGGGGCTTCGGATAAAAGAGGAAAACAATCCTGGTGGGGGAAATTAAGTAAGAGATACCAGTGAACGAAGAGCAAAATGGCTCATTTGTTAAGACAGCGATAGGGAATATGACGTATGTGTTTGACTTGTGTTCGAGTCAACATATGAGTAAACCCCCAAGACACGACTACACAAGAAAGCTAGTTGGTCAATGGCAGGATTACCGAGCGGGATGAGTTTGTGTAGGTTTTGGGTCGTGTACTTTTGCGCTTATATGAAATCCAGTTTTACATATATCATAAAATGTAAAAAGTGTTGCAGTTTTGTTTGGAAATATGGATTTCAGCTGTTATATAGATCATATGAAACTAAAAATGAATTGTGAAAATTAATAGAAAATATATCATGTTCTGCATTTCATTTAGCAAATATATCTTGTTTGTTCTATTTTGTAATGAAAAATATTATTACCAAATAATTCAGGAAACAACTTTTGTCAAAGTTATTGAAAAATATAAACATGACTTGATGATTATACTTGTGGTTTTTTAAACAGAAGATATAAGATATAAAAATAGTTTGAATGCATAATTTTTTTATTTTTTAAGAAAAACTTATCATTGTGATTAATATTTTCAAATGTGCTTTATATATCGTGTTATCTGCAATAACACTGGGCGTCTGGTTTGAGCATCGACATCCGCATTATGGCTCTATAATTCACGTTTTATTAGGTAAATTACAAAAAGTGCTTTCGTGTTACATAATGATATATTGATGACCCGCTATACCATAAATTCTGACATGTGTTACTACTTTTAAGTGATAAGTCATCATATTGTAATGGTTTAGTTTTACACTGTTTTAAATCTCTTTTATTACTTATTAATTAATGTATTTTTAAGTTTACATTTTCATTTAATTTGGTACAAAGTATTTAATTAGTAGTTTTCCATATAACTATATTATTACTTTCTATGTTTAATTTATGTGTTTGTTATTAATGTTATTCTTGTGTAAAAATCCGGTAAGAATATTTTGCAACAACTATTAGAACCATCCTTCAAAATTCATTATTTCTAGGTTCGTAACTACAAAAACCGACTACTTTGAAAATATGAAAATTTATAGGGTTTATTTGATACATTGTGTATGCAGTAAATTTTAAGAAAATAGAAAAAAACCATAGTCATTATTAAGCTGTAACATAAAAAATCTAAAACTTAAAAACACATAATAAAATTAAAACCCTAACTTTTAATCCATTCAAAGATCATCATCATCATTCATCAAAATGAAAGTAAGTTTCTCTTGAAATCATTATCGTAAATTTGGTAGTAATAGGAAAATCATTATCGTAAATTTATGTAGCATCGATATTCTTGAATGCAATATCGTAAATGTGGATGAAATTGAAGATCTTTTGAATGATGACGAGGTTGTTAAAGAGATGAAAGAAGTTGTACAAAGGTATAAAGGGAAGCAAGTGATGCAACATTAAGCATTTTTGGTGGTTTGAAACACAAATGCGTGTTCTTGATACTTTTGAATAATCATAAACTTATATTTTGAATTTTTGACATTTTGTGTTTATGTTTATGTTTATGTTATTTTGAACAATTGGAAGTTTGGAACTATTAGAAATTTTGAATGGTTTGCATTGTTGGAGACACTTTTGTGTGTGTTTGTATTGTTATAAAGATTATTAGCGTATCTTTTATAAACGATCGATGTAAAAAAAATAAATTATTTAAACATTTAGGTTCTTGTAGAATTACGAAAAATCTGTGATCGGAATCGAAGATCACCGGACCCGAACAAGAACTTGGGACGGTTCTTGGTTCCACTTTTTCTATATTTTGGTTCTCGGTTCTTTCGGTTCCGGTTCGGTTTGCCCAAGTTCCGTCTGACACACCACTGGGTGTATATGTTTTGTTAAGTTTTGATGTTATGATAGGTTCGGCCGCCATAAATTGGAATGCTATTCCAAAACTCATTGTGCATTGCATTTAGCTGATCCCCAATAAATGCAAGTTCATGTTGTCTCCAAGGCTCCGGTTTTCTTACAGCCTATAATAATTTACAAACATAATCTGGTTACAAAAAATCTAGTCATTTGAACCCATTAGGCAAGTTTTGACTCGTTTGACATGCTCAATCCACTTGACCATGCAATAAAATTTTTACCATTTTGACCCAAGTGATATAAAGTATATGTGTTAGGTCTCTGCAATGGATTTAAGTGCCATCCTTTAGAGGACAATAAGTGGTTCACTTAAAATATGTATATACCATTAGACCATAAAGCGAAAACCATCTTTGATTGGAGGCAACCACCATTGTTCCTTACAACCTGAACAAAATAAACAAATGATTAGAGGGAATTGTTCTTTGACTAATTGTTGATGTAGTTTGACCTCTTGAATCACGCCAACACCAACACCTTATTTACTTGCAACTTGAACAAACCTTCTTACTTCGTACTATTTAAGTGACACTTGAGTAATTTATGTAATTAAATAATTAATCCACTGTCAAAATAATACAGTAGTTATTCAACTCGACTAATGTATACTTGAAAAGTTCCCAAACTATTTTGATCAATTAATTAAACTTATTATACCTAGGCCAATAGAAACAAAAAATAATTTGTGCCATATACAAATATCATGAATAGTCACTGGTAAATATAACACAAATAGTCATGTATATGTTATAAGCAATCCCAAACGGCCCTCAACTTCTCGTATGACATTCAGTAAAGGAATCTTAAGCAGCCCCTATATATTACGCACGGGGTTAAGCCATGTAAAATTTGGCTAAAACCATTTTCTGAAATGTTTTTTTCACCGAAAGCAAGCAAGGTTACATTCAAAATAAATCCTAACATCTTTAGTTTCTACCAGGCTAATATGGATTATTAGCGGAAGGAAGCTTGGTGAAAACATGTTTGATGGGCTTATACAAAATGATCTAAGAAACTAAGGTCCAATAAGTGCAGGTACCACATGGATGATGTTTTGCCGAAAAAAAAAAGTGATCCTTAACTAAAAGACTTAAAGATAACAAAACAGGTTCTAAATTATATAATTGATGACCTCCCCAAAACCGACGCATGTTAGACTAATTGTCCACATGACGCTAGAGAGGTTCTAACTGGTTGAAATTAATTAATATTTCAAGTGTCAAATCAGTATAATAAAAGACAATCACATAACTAACCGTAATAAAACGGAAAGCAACAATTAAACATATGTCTATTAGATTCAAATAGGTCGAAATTTAGATTAAAAGGAAATAGGTCAAACGCGTCGAAGGGATTTCATGGATCAAATAATATTACATTAGCATCTAGTAAGTACTACTTATATCCCAATAGGTCGAAATATAAATTGAAAGGAAATAGGTGGAACGGGTCGAAGGTGACCAAAACTGATAAAACTTGATAAATTTAGTTATTAGTAAACGTTGGAACTACAATTTTTAGCAGCCCAAAACACCCCTTAAATAGACCCAAATACCCTGAAAAATTGAAGTTTTGCAGCATAAAGAAACACATAATAAACGACCAAAATACCTCTTTAAACGTAACTTTTGCAGCAGCCTAAAACAATCATTAAAAGCACCCAAACATCCTTAAACGACCTAAACACCCTAGAAACTGCAATTTACCAACAAATACCAATTTTATACCAAATGCACTAAAAATAAACATTACCCAGAATCAAACACCCTATGCATTGACAAACTCTTCTCGTGTAAAATCCAACCAAATTTGTCCTTTTATCAGCAAATGCAATTCAATATATTTGATACCAACTTGACATAACCATGTTTCAACTTGATACCAATTTTTGCATCGAAAAAATATAGTGAAACTTAGTTATATTTTTCTGTAAAACTGGTTTCGCTTTATTACATAAATTGGTATTGTGCTTAGGATTGCTTCAAATGCTTATCTGCACTTATGGACTTACTACAATGTAAACTAAGCAATATAAATGAACTCATTTTGGGCAGTATTAATATACTAACTCCTTGTCAAGACAGATATTACTTTTCATGAGTGGCCTAAATAAACATGTTTAAAATCACATCTTCAAATAGTTGAGGAATTAATTTGTCTCACCAATTCAACGAACAACTAATGTTTGATATTTAAATCTCAACAATATGATCAAAAAATATCCTTCATAGAAACACAACGATAGAAGTCAAGAGCAAAAATATCAGGACACCCATAAGCTAAACTCATAATTCCCGTGTCACCAAAACCAACAGAACAGTTTCACACAAAGCTTTTCCTCTAACAAACAACAAATCGTTTTCAGCTGTAATAACATATGAGTGTAATAACATATGAGTATAATAACAGGTGTACTTACTTACAAATAAGATAATGGTAAAAAACTGAAACAAAAGTTCAAGAACCGATTTGACTATAAACAGATGATTTTGAAAACCCAATTAGATATTTGTAAACTTTACACATAAATCAACAATTAAATATAAACAGATGATTAATTATATATATCATAATCAATAAATAAGTCAAGAACTTGCCATCGATCCATAGCCTTACGAACTGAGGGTTTTGTATTTTGAAATTTTTTGGATACGATGATTCCAATGATGTGGGTTCTTCAAATATGTTCTTTGTTCGTGTAAAGGTTAAGGTTTTGTCATAGGGTTCTTGATCTTCATGATGCCAGAGGTTTTCGTATTGTTAGTGTTAGTGTAGAGGTTTTCTTATGGTTCCCTTTTTGTTCTAAGAAGTTACATTTGAACCCTTTGTAAATTAACCAATTGCTATCAAACCCATGTGTTTGTTCTTTTTTTTAATAGTCAGCTATATATGACGTTTTTTGGTAGAGATTGACCAAATTGGATTCAATTTTGACTTTTAATTAACCAATCAC
Source organism: Chrysanthemum lavandulifolium (assembly GCA_022545495.1). NCBI lineage: Eukaryota > Viridiplantae > Streptophyta > Magnoliopsida > Asterales > Asteraceae > Chrysanthemum > Chrysanthemum lavandulifolium. The sequence goes on from CM040239.1 coordinate 21,383,744, forward strand.
GTCGTTTGATTTTGCCTACGTGTCAAAATTAAGTTTTTCTATTGGTCTAATTTTTTTTTCAATGAGAAGGGTTTTGCAAAAACACTCCAAAATGATGTAATTCTTTTATTATATAAAAGATTAAATCATGTTAAATTAAAGTGGTTGTTTGTTTTGTGTGTTAAATAAAGTGTCTGAATTAAAAAAATATTGTTATATTTTTTTATTTGAAATAAGTGTTGATTAGTGGTTAAAAAGTGATAAGGTAAATATGTACAAGTAGTATAAAAGTGATGACTTAATACAGAGGCTCTTACTCTCATGACTTTTTCTTATGACTTAATAAATTAATCACCAAACAAACACTCAATTAATGACTTAATAAATTTAACTATTTATGGATTAAGACTCTTTAAGTCATTATCAAACACTATCTAAATCTTGTAAGATTTATAAAAGTTTATGATATTTAATGATACTTTGTTTAGTTTAGGTATCAAAGCGCTATTTTCGAAAAAGTTATCTAAATTTTTATGCTCATTTATCGAGTTAAAATTTGAGAGGAAAGGAAATTGAATGTTTTTTTTAAATGGACGAAAAAAAAGGGATAAATGAAGTTAAATTTTTATATCATTTAGAATTATGAGAGAAAAGAAGAGATAACAGATGATTTTACAATTCTATCATTGGTTATATATAAAAGTTATGTTTTATATTAGGTCATTTAAGTAACTTTATTTATTTAAAGTTTTTTAATATAACTTCTCTTCGAATTATCCCACTTTTCGAGAGAAAGTTTTGGAGAGAAGTTTAGCCAAAATTACTCTCACCTTCTTTTTTCTTCTCTCCTTAAACAAACTCAGAAACATGAATTTATTTTGTTTTCTACCCACTTGTTTTCTATTCTTTCAAAAATAAAACTCGGAAACGCAACGTGGTAAAGAAGAAGGGAGGAAGATTTGTTAATGAAATCTTTCGCCCAAAAATAGGAGGAAAGGAAAGGAAATGGAAATAAAGCAGGAGAATAGGGTGTCCATGGTATTAAAACCGTCCGAACCGAACCGAACCGAAGAACCGAGAACCGAAAATAAGGAAAAGTGGAACCAAGAACCGTCCCAAGTTTTTCGGTTCGGTTCCGTCGATACTCGGTTACGTACGGAAATTTTCAGTAATTCCTATGAGTACTAAAGTGTTAAAAAAATATGTTTGGATGGATGTGAATTTATGGTACTCGATTCGTAGAGCTTCGAAAGAAGTGGACAGCCTTAATAGTATTTCACGACTTGACTTACAAACAAACAAAAAAACATATATCCGGTAATCGCAAACTCAATATCCACGAAAATAATTGCCAATCATTGTGAATTTTATATTTCAATCATGGTGACTATCTTACAATAACTTACATGGTGACAATACATCATGCAGTGATGCCATAATCGTTAATTGTTTCTCGACTTTTATCATTAAATTTAATGAACAATAAATACCAATAGTTAATTACAACTTCTTGTTAGTTGTTACTAAGCAACACATAATTGTTCGATATGCACCTATCGCGTCTACGATATTCCATTTAGAAAAACTTATTTTCATATTGATGAATGATGTTTGAATCTTTGAATTGAATCAATGGATTAAAGGTTAAGGTTTATTGGTTTCTAGGTTTAGGTAGGGTTTTTATTTTCCAAAAGCAGCATCTTGGATGTGCAATATCCCAAACAAACCCTATAAAATTACATATTTTCATAAAGTCGGTTCTTTCGGAAAGTACTAGAACCGGACCGAGAACCAAAATTTTGTAATTTTAGGAACCAAGAACCGTCCATGGTTCGGTTTTGGTTCCTCGGTTACTAATACCAAAAGGACTAAAACTGCCAATAAGCAATACTCGAAGGGCCATTTTGAACACATGATTTAGAAGAATTCAAAATCCTAACGGAACAATTTGTTAGTAGAATCAATCCATCCATCCCAAACGGTTAAATTTGAGTATCAAATCTTGGTGAGGGTTTCATGAATTAAATCGCGTCAATCAAATCAAATTTTCACTTAAAATCTAATGGAATCAAAGGCGAAACCGAATACGGCATCTTCCGAAAAAATCGTCGAAAATGACCATCATTGGGGTTTTCTGGTATATTCTATAAACCGATTTTCTAGGGTTTAGTTACGCAATTGAATGTTTATCTTGATTCGATTGAAATGATCCTTGTTTACTGATTGTACGATTAAGAGGGTGTTTGGTATTGCGTTTTCAATAATTCAGATGTGTTTGCGAAATAATCGACTTATAGTTGAATAATGATGTGTATGTGCTTCTGTTTAGCGTGTAAGGGGGTGTTTGGGATTGTGTTTTGATATTAATCAGCTGTAAAAAATGAATAATCCACCTGTAGTCTAGTTAATTTATATTAGTTAGCAAATTGTTTATTTTACTCGAAATGATATATGGATTTCTGTTGAGTATATAATGTCTGTGTTAAATTGTGTTTATGTTGAATCGGTATATGTTTGTCAACTGTGATTGATTATATGCTATGCTTATTGTATGACTGGTAGTTATTAGCTCTGTCGGCTGTCGCACACTTGGTCAGTTTGTACTTTGTAGCTGTTACAGTGTTACCGTTTTTTAGAAATAACCGGCGGTGCTGTTGCAATTTTGATGTTACAACATTGTTTGATCGGTATTGTGCAGGACGAAATCGAAGCACCAATGTGGGCTGATCTTAGTTTATGCGATCTGCCCTATAATGGCACGTGAGTATCTCTTCTTATTTCAGCTATATCTTTTGTTATGCAGTAGTTCAGAGAGTTTGTTGACTTTAGAGGTGATTGTGCTATCCTGTATATGCTTTTATAGATTGACTTGTATTTATATTGGGATTGGTTATTTTAATGGTTTATATGTTTTAAAATAAACTAATACAACCTGCTCATTTCAACTGCTTAAAGTCTTATTAAATAAGCAGATAAACTGTTTTTAATAGAGTGTTTGGCCTTGCTTATCTTTTTTCCGAAACAATACTATAAGTAGATAAGCATTTAATAAACAATCTCAAACACCCCATACTAGGGATAGAAGACGTGTCAAGATACATTGATGTTCGTATGCATTAATTCTAATTATTTTTCAATTGCTAAATTCAATGTTGTCTTTTGCTTTGATGCAGTGATGACTCGTGGTTTGACACATGCCATGAGTAAGTATCTAAGAACAACTTGCCTCTAATTTCTGCTGGTTTTAGAAATATCTCGACCTAATTTTGTGTGTTTCAAAACATATCTATAGGTTCCATCAACGTGCTTCAAGCCATTTAATTTCTAAACTATTCCATCCTACAAACTCGATAACCATACAAGAACCACCTTCTCCCAAGCTTCCTGCCTCAGTTTCAAAATCACGGGGCAAAAACTACAAACTCAAAAACTGGGAACAGAAAAAGGGCAAGACCGTCTCGAATCAGCAAGGTCCAGTGAAGAACTTAACCAAGAAATCTGATGGGAGCAAAGGGTCGAGTAATAAGGCGAAACCTGTTTCCAATACTGCAAAATCAAGAGAAAATGGAGGCCCGATACCGTGTTCCAGTTCTGAAAGCGGTACTACCAACAACTCTAGGCCAAAACTTTTAAAATCCCGTTCGACTTCTTTAGTTAGTGGTGTTAGTGACAACTCAAGGCGAAACTGACAAAATCCGTTAAATGCGTCTTTGACAAGTGGTGTTACAGAAAACTCAAGGCCAAAACTTTCAAAGTCGGGTTCGTCTTCTTTAGCAACTGATGTTACTGACAACTCAAGGCCGAAACTTTCAAAAACCCGCTCGAATTCTTTAGCTAGTGGTGTTACTGACGACTCAAAGCCGAAACTTCCAAAATCCCGTTCGTCTTCTTTAGCAAGTGGTCTTACTGAAAGCAGTTCAATGAGTACACTTACATCTGAACACGGTGAACCTCAGGTAAAGAAGTTGATGGAAATATCTTGTCAAACTAGTGATCTTTTGTCATCGCTGAGAATGAATCTCAGAAAAAGTTGTGTCACAAGACCAGCTGCGAGGGTGGTAGCTAGCGGTGGCACGTGTTCAGAAGGTGGCAAATCTTCTTTAAGTAAATCAAGTGTGGATTCCCCGTTGGACCAAGGTTCTTCAGATAAGAAAGTCGTTGTTGGAGATAATATAAGTGTCACGAGTCTCTCAACCACCAAAGAATAAAACCAAAGTCGTAAATGTGACGAAAAGCCTCTGCTCTAAATGCTCGGAGTGTGCCTGATAGACAGCTTGCTTCCAAAGTAACAGACAAGGAAAGGTAATCAACTGTGATAGTTTTCCGTCAAAATTAATATTCAGTGGTTGATACTAAGAAACCTAGTGTTCTGAAGCAAATGTTTAGTACCATATGACTGATGTTGTGTGTTAATGCGGTCTAAATTGTACTTCAAATTTTGCAGGTTCAACAGCCTAAATCGCTTGGAAAAGTTTTAATGCCACGCAAGGTTAATGAACAAAATCGAATGGTTAGTAAAGAAACTAAGAAAGTAGGTGTTGGCAAGTGTACTGTTTCTCTTGCTAGTATTAAAGAAACTGCAGCGGCGACAATGGCTCCATGTCAAAAGACTAAAACTGCTGATAAGGTAGCTCAACCCGTGGGGAATGTACAGAGAGCTTCTAAGCAAAGTGTAGCACAGAATAATGGCACGAAAGAGCCAATTGGCCTAAAGGTATGTTATATTGTCAATTATTATTTTCCTCCCGACGTTATCTTCGTGTTTCATGTTTTACCCACACTTTATTAGTATATTGGAATGATTTTTATGTATATATCAGTTTCTCGTACATATAGTTTGATATCCGCACTAAAGTAATGATTAATGATGTGGAACTGTCTTGTGTCATCTTCTGTTTACTGCCAAAATTTTGGATTAATTACACTAGTTAGAAAACGAATAAAGTAGATTGTATCTTTAATACATGAACGCTCGACTATGATGTGTCAAAGCATGCAACTTTATACTATCTGTTAAAATTGTAACACTTGTTAAGCGTACCATGGACCGGACTCAACTTTGGGCTGGTGGTGTAAGACTAACTTTTTGTGTAAAGATAACGAAATCTGTCTTTGTATCATATCAGATCAACAACCGATTTGTTGCTATGTATCTGGAACCGATTGTACCCATTCTGATTTGGTTTGGTCGCTATGGTTATAGTTACGGATCCATTTTACAGTTATATAAGTTTCACTCCTAGAAAGTACTACTTACTATGAAATGAATTTTCCCTTCATTTTGCTCATTTGGTGAGTTTCTTGCAGCAGGAAAAGACCAACAGCCGGAATAAAGATAAGGATGCTGTCAATCCAGCTCGAAAGGTCTACTTCGGTAGCAGAATTCATTTCAACATCTGTACATATTATGAACATCGTTTTGGTTTATACCTATGGATAGAGGAAGAGGAAGATCCCTCTGATTATGGGGTCACCACATTTTTTTAGTATTCTCATGCAAGTCTACTCGATTGCTCAATCACATAAGATATGTCACCGTTGAGATGTTATCTTCTTGAATTGAAATCTTCAGATATGAATATCCAAGTAGCAACTGGAAGTCGAAATGAGTATAATGAGTTCTAAATCATTTTACTAAATGGTAGCTTGAATTATTCTAGTCATATATTCCTGCTATCATTTTTGACATATTTCTTATTCTAGTAATATAGTTCGGCACAGTTTTGGATATCATTGGTTTTGATTGTGCTCATTGGCAGGGGCGTAGCCAGTAATTTATTTTTCGGTGGACCAAAAAAATTTGAAGTACGTTAGCAAGAGCTTAAAAAACATCATAATATATAGCTATGTAAAAATGTTGCAACACTTTAAATGGACTAACAAAGTATACCATTTTTAAGGTAGACCAAAAGTGAATACAAGATAATTTTAGTATATTAGGCTATATGACATGATACATATGTATAATTATTAAAGAGACTTTGTGGGTGGAATGGCCCACCTTTGCATCCATATAAACGCATGCTTGCTCATTGGTGTCCGAATCACTCATTTTCATTCTACATGCCAACAAGAAATTTTATGAATACAAACAACTAAGCGAATTAAACCCGACCTAAAGAAGAATTTCGTTAGAACACTACGAACGAAATTTATGCTTTGTCAAAAGTGAAATAACCAAAGTGTGTTCTATGTGATAGATTACATCAAAGTCATCTATATAATTTTGTTTGTGGTGTTGTAATGAAAATTTTATTTAGGTCCGGTTTATCTTTATGCATAAACTCGCAATGGCAAAACCATGTTGATTATAGCAGGTATCACAACTAGCTCAAGCTCTTCATTTAGGGTTTGAGTCTGCTCACCATAACACAACACTTCCAACAACCCCTCTTAGGCATAAGGTATCGTGATGACGGATAACACGTTATTGGTATGCCATATCGTATACACATCATTCACTCCGAATAACACATAAGCTAAAACAGCCCCTCATAACACACTCTAACGTTATTGGGTCCACAAAATACCCCACTAAAATACCCTCACTCACAATCAAAAATTTAAAACACAAAATTAACGAATGGCTGAGCCATTTCATTTATTCGGATGTGTTTGGCTCACCATAGCCAAAGTGATGATGCAATTTGACTCACCATATGGCACAAAATGGGACGAATGACATGTTAAATATAATACATCGTGTGCTCTTATCATAGAATAACACAATCTCTTTATTTAGGTCCCACAATTTTTTTTTTTTTTTTTTTTTCAAACGTTACATAACGTTCAATTCTGACAAAAAGGACGATAGTTTCCTTCGTTGTTTGCACGACGAACCATCGTTTGGCGAAGGACAACAAGATCCATTGGTGTGGCGGCGAGTGGACAACGAAAAACAACGAGCTCCACGTCGGAATGACGAAAGAAGGCTCGTTGTCATACCCCAAGCTCTTTAAGCTAAAATACACAACTTCTTCATAAACCAACAAAGCATTCACGTAGGTTATGGTATGAAAATACCCATTAAAATCTCATAATAAACTCCCCATATCGTGTTGAACTGGATACATAGACTCAATATTAAGCATGATTTGGATTAAATGATCGTATTACAAATGTATTTTTCGTAAAAGGCGGATACATTAAGATTAAGAAACATATGATCACTTACTCATCAACATCTCTTTAACACATACTAAACATAATCGATTTACTTATCAACATTTCTAAACGACGGTCAATTAACGCACCAAACTCAACCACACGTACCAAAACTCGCGCACCACACGTGAAAGCGTCATATAATTTTGGATATCTTTTGGATTTGATTATTGGGGCTTTTACGGGTCTTTTTATCGTTTCTAGTTAAGGAACTATTTTTAATTGAAACCATGATTTTGTTTAATGAAATAAGGAAGATTGAAGATTGAATTAGTGGTTATTATGGTTAATGAAATAAGGAATATGAAGTTGCTTTTGAAAATGAGGATGAAGATACCGTGGATGGGGTTATAGAAACAAATTAATGAGTATTGAAAATCGATGGTTGGAGTTTATAGTTGAAGATATGAGTGGTTGGGGACTATAGACAAAGATAATGTGCACCGGTGCATATATAATTTGGTGCACAAACACCACTCTTCTTTTGAATTGATTTTTGTGTACAATGTAAACGTGTATTATTCAGGTCCGTCGAAAAATAAATGAGGAGCAAGCACCATTATTTGCGCACCACATTGTTCAAATCGGTGAAAGATAGTATTTTGGGTAACGACTGGTAAACTACTAGTGTATTGGTAATTTTGTTTTTTTAATATTAATCATCTACGAATAAGAAGAATAATTACCAAAAGTAAAGGTCAATCTGACTTCATCCATCAAATTATCATCAGAGCTTTCGCTAAACACCTAAAATTTTAAAGGATTAGGTGAATCTCAAACTCCAAAAATTATGAAATAACAAAATGTTGAGGCGCATTTCAGATAACTTTTTTGATAGAACATGCAAATTTTGGCAATTAACGTTTTCGATGAATCTAGCATTTTACAAATTATGAGAAATAGATTGATCACCTAAATGAATAAAAAAAACAAGATACGAAAGCATGCAGCAATGAGAAATTTAAGAACTATAGTGGCAAATTTGCAGCCGAAAATGCCAAAGGAGAAAGTATACTTGGCAGAAGCTAATATGACACAAACGTTTCATGTCCAACTACAGAAACTATATTCGATGGCTTTAAGAAACAAACGCAAACTTTACATTTTTCACATCTTTTTCAAATACATAATCACACAATCTCATCTGCAAAAGTTTACCAAGAAATCACTCACTGATCTCTTAAAACAGGACTACCTGGCCTAGATTGTACATTGAAAATCCACAACTAAAACACGATGAACCGTTGTTTTAAGCTATTTCCTTAGGGAACCATAGTTCCTAGTCACCTGCATAGACAGCGGTCAAGTTAAAGGGGAAAAATAACCTAAGGCAAAAACAAAACCCATTTCACTCATCCGACCAGCAACATACAGGCATACAGCTGTTTAAAGATGGAAAAATGGACCGGTCAGGTAACAAAGGTTAGGTTGACCCGAAACAATTTTACTTATCCAGTATTAGAAGTTGTTGAATAGAAATATAAAATTTTTAATGACGTTTTACACAAGGAAACACACTTGGGATGACTTTCAATTCGTTAAGCCTGGTTCCTTTGTAACATTTTCTTAGATTACCCTTTTCACTTTCTGATGAAACATAACCCGAATCGACCCATTCACAAATAAATGGGCCAAAACTGCCACCTACGTTTTTTGAGGGATACGAGATAGAGCCGAGTTGGCCAACAAAAAGTGCAAGAATATGGTAAAAATAATAAAGCAGACTGAAGACTACATCACTTACCCGCGTTTGAGTTTTATTCATTCTCTTTGGCACATCATCATCATCGTCGTCATCATCATCGTTACTCATCATCATTCGGTTGATTGAGGATGAAGAGCTGTCTGTTTTCTTTCCCCTCTTAGAAGCAGTGGTACCCCTACCTCTTCCCCTAGGTGCAGCAGCTCTTTTACGACCCTTACCTCGCATGCTCTCGTTATCATCCTTAAAACAACAAAGAAAATAATGTATCAAAAATTTACATTACTCAAAAAAATGAAAAGAAAAAAACAATATATTACTGCTTGCTGATATATGAAACAAACAGAATTTCAGGAATTAAATGAAGCTTGAGTTGAGGTTAAGATCAGTCATACCGAACTGTCCTGAAGGTCGTTTATTCCATACTGCACTGGTTCGTCGTCTGAATCAGAATTAAGATTTTCTTCATCAGCAGCTAAACTTCGAACTGCAGCAGATGTGGTAACTGATGCTGATCTGCAGGAAAAGATGGAACATATAAAATGCAAGGTTGAACAAATGACTCACGCAGACATACCAAACCATAATAAACCTGTATAACAATAAGCATTGTATGACCAAGTAATGACAAGCTCTTTAATCTGTTTACAATCAAACAAATGACTAGAAAGTGCTTTTGTGTCAGCCCGGCCTGACCCATTTTGATCCGTACTATAACAAACAAGTTTTGCCTAAAGCCTGTTTTGAACTATTACCCAACCCTGGCCATTTTGCAACCTCTAACTAAACAGAAATTAATAATGCTAAGATTAGCAGACCTTTCTGAGCAGACCAGACATTGTAGATGCATCAAGAGTCGTCTGCTTCAAACTACTCGATCCTTTACCTCGCCCTCTTCCCTTCCTCTTGAAGTCTTTCCAACTTCAGAAACTTCACGAGCAGACGACGTAAACTGTTGCAATGACCCTTTTTTGCCTCTAGCAGTAGATATTGTACCAGTTAATTGTGTGGCATCCTCATCATCACTAAAAGAAGCTGCACTTCCAATTCCCCTACGAGCTTTGTTTATATTCTGCATAAGAAAATGCCCATTTGTAGCGATCAAGTATCCAAATAAAACTAGGCATAAAAACAGTAAAAGTTAAAAGATACTATACCTCCATGGACTGAGCACTAGAAGTAAATGGTTGGTCTTCTTTAGACTTGGACCTTTCCTTGACACGTGCCTGCACATATCATATGTTAATTAAGAGTTACAAATATACCAAAAGTATAAGAGTTAAGCTTCTTGCCTCTAAGCAGTTCTCGACTTTGACAATTATATCTTCAACGTCAACCTTCAGATTATCTGGATCCCGAGAAATATTTTTCTGTTTCAGAAAAAACATAATATGATCATTGCAAAGTTAACCAAAATCTGATAAAAGAAAAAAGGAAGATATATAAAATCAAGATTTCAACATTACCAAAGAAAATAACAAGAACCAATATCACTAAACACGGTCAATTTGGTATATAGAAAGACTACTTACACGGGTTTCTTCAAGGTTGTATTGCAAACAAGAATGGAAAGCCATCCTGTCATCCTTGTTTATGAAATTGTGTAATGCTTCATCCAAATCATTCACAGGAAGAATCTCCATTTTCTGTAAACATTGTCCGTATTAAGAAGAGACCATGATGAAGAAACATAATAGATGTCTGCAATTAACAGATCTCTAAAAGTTCGATAGTCTGAATTTCACTTATTATGCAAGTAGGACTAATGTAGTGGCAAGACTGGAAAGTCAACTTGCATAATAAGTAAAACTTCGTGACACGACTGCATACCAGTTGACTCTCGGCAACTAAAGCTTCGATGTTTTGCTGATTCAGTTCTTCTGGTCGAAGTCGTTCAGAATCCTTGAATTTTGCTAAGCATGACAGAATTATCAGCATGTAAGTATCAAATGTTTATAAGGCATAGCTTAATAAATTAAAATGTATGAACCCATAGTACGTAACCTTACTAACCTTCACCCTGAGCTTTCTTTGAAGCTTTTGAAAAGATTAGAATATCTTGAGGATTAGCAACCTACAATTATTATACGATGTCATCTCCATTGAGCTATTATTATGCTTTTAAGCTGATCTAGTTTACGAAAGAATGAGAAAAGTAAAAGTACCTTGCCCACATACTTTTGACCAAATCTTTGAGGATTAATGGTCATGAATCCAGAATAATCAACCTGACAGTATATTCATGTATAAAACATCAAACAAGATCATGCATAATTCCATTTAATTATATGAAAGCTAGTACGATTATCGTTATTATTATTATATTTACTTTCATGTAGATAGTAGTACCTTTACACGCACAAGTGGAAGCATTTGCTTTGAATTTCTAGAATCTGTTCCGTTAGACTTTTCTATTAGACTGTTCACCTAAAGCAATTTAAAGTCAGCATAATACCACAGACAACACCATACAATATGCAGAGTCTTCACGAGCAATAATAGCTTACCACGTTGTCCAGATATTCAAGAATTGAACTTTGATCATTTGGATCAATGTCCTGTTCATCCTTTAATACTACCTGCACGACAAACAGTCAGCAATTAGAGAGAAGTTAGACTTTAGTGCATCTCAAACTTCAAAAATAAATAGAGCAGGAACATAAACCTACCTCTTTATATTCAAAAGGTCTTACAGAGTGTAGCGGTATCTTGGTTGGCCGATATTGATTTTCCTGTATAAAGATTTATTCAAATATTAAAATCCGAGTAAAAAGCAAAAGCTGATGACTTTGTAACTTTTTAAATTGGTTTTTGTGGAAGAACCTTAATTTCGACCAACAGTACATGTTTTGGTTTTGATTCACCATCTATAAGCGAGGTTGCAACAGAAGAGCCTGGTTGAGTAATGTGGAAACCCATTCCTGGAACTTCCTAGTAAATTTTAGAGATATAAAAGATGAATCAGTCAGAGCCTAAGAAATACTGAAAAGTCAGCCAAAGATTAGATTTCGAGTTCCACCTGAGGATCAGCAAGACATTCATGTTCATGCCCCCAGACTACGAAATCCAGGAACCGAGGTAGAAAATGTTCATTTATGGCATTCTTAGGATTTGTCTTTACTCTGCATTTTGAAACACACTTCATTATTGCTACCATGATATCATGTCTCAAACCATATTCAATATACTTGATCAGTAGAAGCGCCAAAATGAGCAGGCAGGTCAGATTGGGTATCGGGTTAAAACAAGCAACTTTTTTAGTGGGTCTACCTGGCTGCAAACACTTTTCTTGAATTTCTTAAACTTTGTAAAAAAATTAATGGATTGCACTAGGATTGAAAAATATATTACTAAACTGATGGTATAATTTTTACTGAAGTAACTAACTTAAGCGTTTGTGTGGACTTGCAATACAACGTTGGACGACAACGACAACTTTAAGAGTTTGACCCGTTTCATTTCAGCTACATTTTTATAGTTATATAACTTACATGTTTAAGCTGTTTTTAAACAGATACCACCCCACCTCTATCTATCAGATTTGGGGAAAATAAGCTTCAAATAGTATTTCTAACCTGTTTTGATGAAGCACTAAAATGTTGAACCAGTCTGACACTTGACAATCTTCTTGAGGTTCAGGACGCATCCATTGTACAGCATGTGGAGTCTATCATGCACAGATAAATCAAGTGTAGATTCCCCGGTGGATCAAGGTTCTTCAGATAAGAAAGTCGTTGTTGGAGATGGGATTAGTGTCACGAGAGTCTCTCAACCACCAAAAAACAAAACCAAAGTCGTAAATGTGACGAAAACCTCTGCTTTAAATGCTCGGAGTTTGCCTAATAGGCAGCTTGCTTCCAAAGTAACGGACAAGGGAAAGGTAATCAACTGTGATAGTTTTCCGTCAAAGTTAATATTCGAGTGGTTGATACTAAGAAACCTAGTGTTCTGAAGCAAATGTTTAGTACCATATGACTGTTGCTTTGTGTTAATGCGGTCTAAGTTGTACTTAAAATTTTGCAGGTTCAACAGCCTAAATCGCTTGGAAAAATTTTGATGCCACGCAAGGTTAATGAACAAAATCAAATGATTAGTAAAGAAACTAAGAAAGTAGGTGTTGGCAGGCGTACTGTTTCTCTTGCTAGTATTAAAGAAACTGCAACCTCGACAATGGCTCCATGTCAAAAGACTAAAACTGGTGATAAGGTAGCTCAACCCGTGGGGAATGTACAGAGAGCTTCTAAGCAAAGTGTGGCACAGAATAATGGCACGAAAAAGCCAATTGGCCAAAAGGTATGTTATATTGTCAATTATTCTTTTCCTCCAGAGGTTATCTTCGTGTATCATGTTTTACCCACACTTTATTAGTATACTGGAATGATTTTTATGTATATATCAGTTTCTCGTACATATAGTTTGATATCCGCACTAAAGTAATGATTAATGATGTGGAACCTTCTTTTGCGTCATCTTCTGTTTACTGCCAAAATTTTGGATTAATTATACTAAGACACTAGTTAGAAAACGAATAAAGTAGATTGTATCTTTAATACATGAACGCTCGACTATGATGTCAAAGCATGCAACTTTATACCATCTGTTAAAATTGTAACACTTGTTAAACGTACCATGGACCGGACTCAACTTTGGGCTGGTGATGTAAGACTAACTTTTTGTGTAAAGATAACGAAATCTGTCTTTGTATCATATCAGATCAACAACCGATTTGTTGCTATGTATCTGGAACAGATTGTACCCATTCTGATTTGGTTTGGTCGCTATGGTTATAGTTAGGGATCCGTTTTACAGTTATATAAGTTTCACTCCTAGAAAGTACTACTTACTATAAAAAGAATTTTCCCTTCATTTTGCTCATTTGGTGAGTTTCTTGCAGCAGGAAAAGACGAACAGCAGGAATAAAGATAAGGATGCTGTCAATCCAGCTCGAAAGGTCTACTTTCGGTAGCAGAATTCATTTCAACATCTGTACATATTATGACCATCGTTTTGGGTTTATACCTACGGATAGAGGAAGAGGAAGACCCCTTTCTGATTATGGGCTCACCACATTTTTTTAGTATTCTCATGCAAGTCTACTCGATTGCTCAATCACATAAGATATGTCACCGTTGAGATGTTATCTTCTTGAATTGAAATCTTCAGATAGGAATATCAAAGTAGCAACTGGAAGTCGAAATGAGTATAATGAGTTCTAAATCATTTTACTAAATGGTAGCTTGAATTATTCTAGTCATATATTCCTGCTATCATTTTTGACATATTTCTTATTCTTGTAATATAGTTCGGCACAATTTTGGATATCATTGGTTTTGATTGTGCTCATTGGCAGGGGCGTAGCCAGTAATTTATTTTTCGGTGGGCCAAAAAAATTTGAAGTACGTTAGCAAGTGCTTAAAAAACATCATAATATATAGCTATGTAAAAATGTTGCAACACTTTAAATGGACTAACAAAGTATACCATTTTTAAGGTAGACCAAAAGTGAATACAAGATAATTTTAGTATATTAGGCTATATGACATGATACATATGTATAATTATTAAGGCTTTGCGTGAATGGCCCACCTTTGCATCCATATAGCTACGCCACTGCTCATTGGTGTCCGGAATCACTCATTTTCATTCTACATGCCAACAAGAAATTTTATGAATACAAACAACTAAGCGAATTAAACCCGACCTAAAGAAGAATTTCGTTAGAAAACTAAGAACGAAATTTTTGTTTTGACAAAAGTGAAATAACCAAAGTGTGGTCTATGTGATAGGTTACATCAAAATCATCTATATAGTTTAGTTCGTGGTGTTGTTACGAAAATGTTATTTAAGTCGGGTTTATCTTTATGCATAAACTTGCAATGGCAAAACCATGTTGATTAGAGCTTCAAGTGTCACAACTTCCAGTTTCTTCGTTCAGATTCACGAGTCATTACATCACCATAACACAATATCTCCAACAACCCCTCTTTATTTAGGTCCTACCATTTTTTTATTTTTTATTTTATTCATTTATTTTTTTTCCAAATGTTACATAACGTTTAATTCTGACAAAAAGGACGATAGTTCATCTGCACGACGAACCATCGTTTGGCGAAGGACAACGAGATCCATTGGTGTGGCGGCGAGTAGACAACGAAGAATAACGAGCTCCACGTCGGAATGGCGAAAGAAGGCTCGTCATACCCCAAGCTCTTTAAGCTAAAATACACAACTTCTTCATAAACCAACAAAGCATTGACACGTAGGTTATGGTATGAAAATACCCATTAAAATCTCATAATAAACTCCCCATATCGTGTTGAACCGGATACATAGACTCAATATTAAGCATGATTTGGATAAATGATCGTATTTACAAATGTATTTTCGTAAAAGGCCGGATACATAGACTTAAGATTAAGAAACATATGATCACTTACTTATCAACATCTCTTTAACACATACTAAACATAATCAGTTACTTATCAACATTTCTAAACGACTGTCAATTAACGCACCAAACTCAACCACACGTACCAAAACTCGCGCACCACACGTGAAAACGTCATATAATTTTCGGATATCTTTTTTGGATTTGATTATTGGGGGCTTTTTTCGGGTCTTTTTTTAGACGTTTCTAGTTAAGGAACTATTTTTTAATTGAAACCATGATTTTTGTTTAATGAAATAAGGAAGATTGAAGATTGAATTAGTGGTTAATGAAATAAGGAATATGAAGTTGCTTTTGAAAATGAGGATGAAGATACCGTGGATGGGGTTATAGAAACAAATTAATGAGTATTGAAAATCGATGGTTGGAGTTTATAGTTGAAGATATGAGTGGTTGGGGACTATAGTCAAAGATAATGTGCACCAGTGCATATATAATTTGGTGCACAAACACCACTATTTGCGCACCGGAATTGATTTTTTGTGTACAATGTAAAACGTGTATTATTCTGGTCCGTCAAAAAATAAATGAGGAGCAAGCACCATTATTTGCGCATCACATTGTTCAAATCGGTGAAAGATAGTATTTTGGGTAACATCTGGTAAACTACTAGTGTATTGGTAATTTTGTTTTTTTATTATTAATCATCTACGAATAAGAATAATTACCAAAAGTAAAGGTCAATCTGACTTCATCCATCAAATTATCATCAGAGCTTTCGCTAAACACCTAAAATTTTAAAGGCTTAGGGTGAATCTCAAACTCCAAAAATTATGAAATAACAAAATGTTGAGGTGCATTTCAGATAACTTTTTTGATAGAACATGCAAAATTTGGCAATTTACGTTTTCGATGAATCTAGCATTTTACAAATTATGAGAAATAGATTGATCACCTAAATGAATAAAAAAAACAAGATACGAAAGCATGCAGCAATGAGAAATTTAAGAACTATAGTGGCAAATTTGCAGCCGAAAATGCCAAAGGAGAAAGTATACTTGGCAGAAGCTAATATGACACAAACGTTTCATGTCCAACTACAGAAACTATATTCGATGGCTTTAAGAAACAAACGCAAACTTTACATTTTTCACATCTTTTTCAAATACATAATCACACAATCTCATCTGCAAAAGTTTACCAAGAAATCACTCACTGATCTCTTAAAACAGGACTACCTGGCCTAGATTGTACATTGAAAATCCACAACTAAAACACGATGAACCGTTGTTTTAAGCTATTTCCTTAGGGAACCATAGTTCCTAGTCACCTGCATAGACAGCAGTCAAGTTAAAGGGGAAAAATAACCTAAGGCAAAAACAAACCCATTTCACTCATCCGACCAGCAACATAACAGCTGTTTAAAGATGGAAAAATGGACCGGTCTGGTAACAAGGGTTAGGTAGACCCGAAACAATTTTACTTGTCCAGTATTAGAATTTATTGAATAGAAATATAAAATTATTAATGACGTTTTACACAATAAAACACACTTGGGACGACTTTCGATTCGTTTAGCCCAGTTCCTTTGTACGTAATATTTTGTTAATTTACCCGTTTCACTTTGTGATGAAACATAACCCGAATCGACCCATTCACAAATAAATGGGCCAAAACTGCCACCTACGTTTTTTAAGGGATACGAGATAGAGCCGAGTTGGCCAACAAAAAGTGCAAGAATATGGTAAAAACAATAAAGCAGACTGAAGACTACATCACTTACCCGCGTTTGAGTTTTATTCATTCTCTTTGGCACATCATCATCATCGTCGTCGTCATCATCGTTACTCATCATCATTCGGTTGATTGAGGATGAAGAGCTGTCTGTTTTCTTTCCCCTCTTAGAAGCAGTGGTACCCCTACCTCTTCCCCTAGGTGCAGCAGCTCTTTTACGACCCTTACCTCGCATGCTCTCGTTATCATCCTTAAAACAAAAAAGAAAATAATGTATCAAAAATTTACATTACTCAAAAAAATGAAACGAAAAAAACAATATATTAGCTGACTGTTTGCTGATATATGAAACAAACAGAATTTCAGGAATTAAATGAAGCTTGAGTTGAGGTTAAGATCAGTCATACCGAACTGTCCTGAAGGTCGTTTATTCCATACTGCACTGGTTCGTCGTCTGAATCAGAATTAAGATTTTCTTCATCAGCAGCTAAACTTCGAACTGCAGCAGATGTGGTAACTGATGCTGATCTGCAGGAAAAGATGGAACATATAAAATGCAAGGTTGAACAAATGACTCACGCAGACATACCAAACCATAATAAACCTGTATAACAATAAGCATTGTATGACCAAGTAATGACAAGCTCTTTAATCTGTTTACAATCAAACAAATGACTAGAAAGTGCTCTTGTGTCAGCCCAGCCTGACCCATTTTGATCCGTACTATAACAAACAAGTTTTGCCTAAAGCCTGTTTTGAACTATTACCCAACCCTGGCCATTTTGCAACCTCTAACTAAACAGAAATTAATAATGCTAAGATTAGCAGACCTTTCTGAACGACGGAACATTGTAGATGCATCAAGAGTCGTCTGCTTCAAACTACTCGATCCTTTACCTCGCCCTCTTCCCCTTCCTCTTGAAGTCTTTCCAACTTCAGAAACTTCACGAGCAGACGACGTAAACTGTTGCAATGACCCTTTTTTGCCTCTAGCAGTAGACATTGTACCAGTTAATTGTGTGGCATCCTCATCATCACTAAAAGAAGCTGCACTTCCAATTCCCCTAGAAGCTTTGTTTATATTCTGCATAAGAAAATGCCCATTTGTATCGATCAAGTAGCCAAATAAAACTAGGCATAAAAACACTAAAAGTTAGAAGATACTACCCCCATGGACTGAGCACTAGAAGTAAATGGTTGATCTTCTTTAGACTTGGACCTTTCCTTGACACGTGCCTGCACATACCATAGGTTAATTAAGAGTTACAGATATACCACAAGTATAAGAATTAAGCTTCTTGCCTCTAAGCAGTTCTCGACTTTGACAATTATATCTTCAACGTCAACCTTCAGATTATCTGGATCCCGAGAAATATTTTTCTGTTTCAGCACAAACATAATATGATCATTGCAAAGTTAACCGGAATCTGATAAAAACAAGATTGCAACATTACCAAAGAAAATAACAAGAAGCAATATCACTTAATACGGTCAACTTGGTATATAGAAAGATTATTTACACGGGTTTCTTCAAGGTTGTATTGCAAACAAGAATGGAAAGCCATCCTGTCATCCTTGTTTATGAAATTGTGTAATGCTTCATCCAAATCATTCACGGGAAGAATCTCCATTTTCTGTAAAGATTGTCCGAATTAATAAGAAGAGACCATGATGAAGAAACATAATAGATGTCTGCAATTAACAGGTCTTTAAAAGTTCGATAGTCTGAATTTCACTTATTATGCAAGTAGGACTAAAGTAGCGGCAAGACTAGAAAGTCAACTTGCATATTAAGTAAAACTTCGTGACACGACTGCATACCAGTTGACTCTCGGCAACTAAAGCTTCGATGTTTTGCTGATTCAGTTCTTCTGGTCGAAGTCGTTCAGAATCCTTGAATTTTGCTAAGCATGACAGAAAGTTTAATTATCAGCATGTAAGTATAAAATGTTTATAAGGCATAGCTTAATAAATTAAAATGTATGAACCCATAGTACATAACCTTACTAACCTTCACCCTGAGCTTTCTTTGAAGCTTTTGAAAAGATTAGAATATCTTGAGGATTAGCAACCTACAATTATTATACGATGTCATCTCCATTGAGCTATTATTATGCTTTTAAGCTGATCTACTTTACGAAAGAATGAGAAAAGTAAAAGTACCTTGCCCACATACTTTTGACCAAATCTTTGAGGATTAATGGTCATGAATCCAGAATAATCAACCTGACAGTATATTCATGTATAAAACATCAAAAAAGATCATGCATAATTCCATTTAATTTTATGAAAGCTAGTACGATTATAGTTATTATTATTATATTTACTTTCATGTAGATAGTAGTACCTTTACACGCACAAGTGGAAGCATTTGCTTTGAATTTCTAGAATCTGTTCCGTTACACTTTTCTATTAGACTGTTCACCTAAAGCAATTTAAAGTCAGCAAGATACCACAGACAACACCATACAATATGCAGAGACTTCACGAGCAATAATAGCTTACCACGTTGTCCAGATATTCAAG
Source organism: Chrysanthemum lavandulifolium (assembly GCA_022545495.1). Classification (NCBI taxonomy): domain Eukaryota; kingdom Viridiplantae; phylum Streptophyta; class Magnoliopsida; order Asterales; family Asteraceae; genus Chrysanthemum; species Chrysanthemum lavandulifolium. Next base: position 21,403,237 of record CM040239.1, read on the forward strand.
AATTGAATTTTGATCATTTGGATCAATGTCCTGTTCATCCTTTAATACTACCTGCAGGACAAACAGTCAGCAATTAGACTTATTAGAGAGAAGTTAGACTTTAGTGCATCTCGAACTTCAAAAATAAATAGATCAGGAACATAAACCTACCTCTTTATATTCAAAAGGTCTTACAGAGTGTAGCGGTATCTTGGTTGGCCGATATTGATTTTCCTGTATAAAGGTTTATTCAAATATTAAAACTCGGGTATAAAGCAAAAGCTGATGACTTTGTAACTTTTTAAATTGGTTTTGGTGGAAGAACCTTAATTTCGACCAAAAGTACATGTTTCGGTTTTGATTCACCATCTATAAGTGAGGTTGCAACAGAAGAGCCTGGTTGAGTAATGTGGAAACCCATTCCTGGAACTTCCTAGTAAATTTTAGAGATATAAAAGATGAATCAGTCAGAGCCTAACAAATACTGAAAAGTCAGCCAAAGATTAGATTTCGAGTTCCACCTGAGGATCAGCAAGACATTCATGTTCATGCCCCCAGACTACGAAATCCAGGAACCGAGGTAGAAAATGCTCATTTATGGCATTCTTAGGATTTGTCTTTACTCTGCATTTTGAAACACACTTCATTATTGCTACCATGATATCATGTCTCAAACCATGTTCAATATACTTGATCAGTAGAAGCGCCAAAATGAGCAGGCAGGTCAGGTTGGGTAACGGGTTAAAATAAACAACTTTTTTAGTGGGTCAACCTGGCTGCAAACACTTTTCCTGATTTTCTTAAACTTTGTAAAAAATTAATGGATTGCATAGGATTGAAAAATATATATTACAAACTGATGGTATAATTTTTACTAAAGGAACTAACTAGCGGTTGTGTGGACTTGGAATACAACGTTGGACGACGACAACAACAACTTTAAGATTTTGACCCGTTTCATTTCAGCTACATTTTTATACTTGCATGTTTAAGCTATTTTCAAACAAATACCCCACCTGACCCATATATCTATCAGATTTGGGGAACATAAGCTTCAAGTAGTATTTCTAACCTGTTTTGATGAAGCACTAAAATGTTGAACCAGTCTGACACTTGACAATCTTCTTGAGGTTCAGGACGCATCCATTGTACAGCATGTGGAGTCTATCATGCACAAATAAATAACAATTAAGAGAAAAATAATATGCAAATACCTGAAGATTTGACCGTGGTTAAAAATAATGACAGTTTTAAAAACTAGAACCTGAAACATTCTATTCAGCCGTTCATCTCTAATATTTCCAAGACCATATAGAGCAACAGACGTTATCCCCTGTAATTCATACACAATAGTTATCGCATGCGAATGCATCATACTCCCTTAACCTAGTCAAAGGACATTCATACACACACAAAACACTAGTAAAAGAAATTCATGACAGACCTTTTTAATAAGAATTGGGTAAAGAGTGATCTCCCCAACGCCAGAACCTCCAAGAACCATTTTGCCAAAATAGTTTACAAGGTTACATGCTGAAAGAATGTCAACTGCAGAAAGGTTATCCTGTAATAAATCATAAATCAACAGTTAAGAAAGCTGGCTCTACCAATCTTAATGATAATGAACACAGGTACTAGTAAATAAATGAATGAATGAAGGATAACACTTTAATATCTATGACCAAAGTACAACAAAACTTATCATTTTTGTCACTATAACCCACACTCTTGAAGATGTTAATACTTGGAAAAAAAATATGATATGGATTACCACTCCAGCAGGGTCATCATGATTTCCATGAATAGTGAACACTGGTAAGCCAACATTGAAATGAGGATCTTCATAGTTTACATGACCAGACCTGTTTACAATGACATTCTGTAGTGAAAAACTGACCCATATATGTTTGCATATGCATTTGTACAAAGAACAATTCTTAATATTAATAGGGATAGATCATTGTACAAAGAACAATTCTTAATATTAATAGGGATAGATCATTACACATTTGCAAAGTTTATAGTCTGGTCACTGACAACTTGGAATTGCACTGGCTTATCGTTAAGACAGTATTTTCGCAGAATCTCTATTGCCTTCACTAATGTCGTCCTTGATGGCTTGTTTTCATGAAAAAGATCACCACCAAGAAGTACGAAGTCCACCTGGTACCATAACTATTATTAGTTCTTATCACGGGATATTATCGACTTATACTGTTTGTCTGTTGTCCACATCATTGTTTAATATAGAAAAAAGCGGCACAAAATACATAAATATGTCACTAGTATCAGGATTTTATGCTCACATGTAACACGAGTTAAGTAATTCATATGTACAGTATTAATTTGTCACAGCACAACAAAGTAAGTGAGTACGCATACAAACAAAATTAGTCTGGGTTAACACCATCAAAACAATGTTCAGGTCCATTTAACGTTTTCTCCAAAACATGGATCAAACCAAATTTACAATGAGTGGGGTCACCCTTTATCATAAACATAGAATCAATTTCAGCCAGGGGTGGAATTTGAACTTGTACTAAATAAACATACAGCATCAGTGCCTAAGCAGCAGCGAAAAGAAAAGCCAAGAAAGAAATTGCCACACATAATTGAAAATTTTCAATGAACTAATTCAGCGTCTCTACTAAACATTTGGCAATTTGTACTTGTACACAGGGCATATATCAACATGAAAATTTAACCTGGTAGCAGCTAGCATATTCACGGCAAAAGCCCCAAAACACTTAAATACCTATGTTTGAGTAAATTTTTAACTTAAGGTGCTAGCATAACGAGAAAGCACTAAGCGAACGACATTCATGTGAAAGAAGTGGCAGACTGTAATTAATGAATGTATAGCCAACCAATACAGAGTTACAGACCAAGTTCTGAGCTTGTAGATATGATAACTGAACAAGCTTTAAGAATTATGATTGCTTGCAGGGTAGTGGAAGAGCAGCAAGAGGGAGCTATTACCTTCTTCTCTTCTGCTATTTTGCAAATCTCTTCAAAAGCTTGAAATGAGTCATGACGGCGAACCTCGTCTTTTTCCATATAGCCCAAATGACAATCCGTGGCAACAAGCACACGGACTGTGTTGCTATTTTCATCCCTATATCATACAGAAAAGTTCATGTTAAACATAGTGTAAGCATAGTGAATCTAAGCCAATCATTTGTACACTTATAGACAATGAAGTTAATAGATAACTCTTGCGGCCAAACTAGCTGCTTATACAAAATCGAGCCAGAAACAAATCAACCAACAGCATAATCGGCATACTTGGTCTACTTTGATTATACACAGATAAATGAACCAACGGGTTCTCCAGGGTCGTGTAAAATACCGTTAGAAACAGGATGTAATACAGCAATGAACCATAGATCCCAAGTGACAAATTTAACATCATATGACGGAGGCTAATCCTTTAAAAACTTATGCAAAAACCTTTTTCATATATATGTAAGTGACACTATCAGACTTAAGGTTTATAGGTAGTTCCAACCATTGATGTCTTTACTTTCACACGCGTAGCTAGTATTCGCAATTAATTCTCTCTTTTCGTGATACTCGTTCCTCTCGTCACTTACTTCCAATAAAATACTAAACTTAAAGTTTAACACGCATACTACACTACAACCCAAACTTCCGTACTACAATATATAAAAACAGTGAAATCGGAAAAAAAAACAAAAACATGTATTACCTTGGCAAGTCACCCATGATACTACTACGCCTTCACCTCTTGAAATCCTACAATAACGCAATCAAAATCCACAATTAGAAATAAGAAAACGTAACCTAACGGATGCAACATTTCATACGAAAAAATAAATAAAAACCGACTCTACTTCAACGTACTCTATCTTATAGAATCAAAAACTAGTTATCTGAACCTAATAATCGGTATGAAATAACAAACAACAACAATACCCAATCCCGCCGGTTAGCGGGATACAGGAAGGTAGGATGTAGAAACTCGTACCCCTGCCCGAGGGCAGAGAGGCTCCTTCCAGAAAGAACTACAAGAAGTTTAGTAGTCTAGTTTACAACAACAATACTCAATCCCGTCAGAGCGGGGTAGGGCTACCCAAGGCATACAGACTACTTCCCGAAAGACCTCTGGCAAGTTCAGTAGTCTAGTTTACAGACAACAACAACAACAATGCCTAATCGGTATGGGAGGTAGGATGTAGACAGTCGTACCCCTCAGAGATACCACTTCTCAAGCAAAGTGTGTGTACGGCAACACGTAACAACTAAATTAACCAATAACAACTCAAGTACAACGGTTCCCAATCCCGCTAGAGCGGGAACTAATAAAAAAAAATGAGTTCAGTAGTCTAGTTTCCAGACAACAATGCCTAATTACGGGAGGTAGGATGTAGACAGGCGTAGCCCTAACCGACAAGAGTGTGCGCACGACAACTAATAAAGCCGTAACAACTAAACTAACAAATAACAGCGCAAGTACATCCCGCCGGAGCGGGAAAACGTCTCGGAGTTAATGATAGCACGTGCATCCAAATACTGGTCACGTGCATCTATGTCTAAAACCCTAACTAAAGTAAAATAATTAAAATGACATACAGTAGCAAGTAATCTATAACTAAGAGTATTCGATTATCAATCAATCAGTAGCAAGCATATAAATAGAGTAACATTTTGACCTAGCAGTTCAATTCAACAACAATATTTTATAAATAAAAAAAAAAAAAAAAAAAAAAAAAGATGAATTAAGTAACTGAAATGAATAAAAATAAAGTAAATATATATATATATACGTTATATAAGTATGATCCGTGATGTAACTCCGGTAACAACGGTGGAGTCCAATGGCGGGAACTTGAAGGAGCGAGTGACGGAGCACTATGTGAAGAAACACGTAGTGGAAACCAGATATATCTTGGGCTTAAAACTGTTTTATTTTCGATATATATAAGATTATAAGGCTTGTTATTGTTTATGAAATAAGGCCCAATGTATTGGGCCGTTTGGGGTTGTAATTTTATTTTTATTCAATATTATTTTTTTCGATATTTTTGTTATATTTTTAAACAAAAAAGAATTGTGATGTTCTTGTTAAGAAAATAGTCATGTCAGTTTCTAACTTTTTGGGAAAATTGGATCACAACCGCTTTAAGTTAAGAACTAACATTTGTGTTTAGTAGGGAGCTTTCTGGCGTTTTTTGAAGCGTTTATGATTGAAAGCTTGTCTGGCAAAAAGCTTTTAACATTTTTTTTTATTAAATGCTCCTGCTACAACTCGTTATTAAACGTTTTTACAAGATAAAGATCGATATCTCCTGCAACTAAAAACTAACATCTTGCCTTTACAACTAACCCTCACCACTAGTTTCTCATACGGGAGGTGATTCGCACACTCCAAATAGTTATTGGGGCACTCCTCTTTATGCTTAGTTACTTGTACATAACTCATACTGTGTTTTATCTGCTTGTACTGTGAGTGTCCTAATAAATAAATTGAGTGTGCAAATCATTTTCCTTCCCATAGCTTGTTAACTTGATTAACTTCATAACTTGATATAATAATAAGAATAAGTTATTTCGGATAAGTTAACCCAAACACACTTAACTAGCTCATTGTCATTTTAATCACATGTTCGATATGCACAAAATTGTTTTGATGATGATCGGGTTATTTGCAAAAGATGAGAGTTAAGCTATAATAAGGAAACGTGTCACAAACTATCTTTTGTTGCCTTCATGCGCGGCTAACATGCTTGGTCAAAGGCGAGCTATTAAGGCGGGAAGGGTCCGGACTCCCTACTCCTGCGCTAAGTTTCGTTAGTGTATTTTTTTCATGATTTCATGTATTTCAAAAAATTATTTCTACTCCATTTAATGTATTTTCGAAAAATATTTGTTTATTTCTCTCACGAAAATTTTCATTCGCTTATCGATATTGATATCATTTTTTTGTTCAAATGATGGTGAAAAGAATTATATATCATATACTAAATGTCGGGAAGAGAGAGTAATGTTAAAACATTAAATGCCAACTTTCCGAGTTAGCAGAATAACACGAGGTTCAGTGCCGACACTGCAAAGAAGTTCAAACATTAAACGCAAACTTTCACAACTTGGCAAAAACAAATCCCTAAGGTTTAAGGGCGCAAGGTAAGTCATGTAGCATAAATTGCTAACTATAGCAACTTAAAATTAGTCCCTAAAGTTTAAGATCGCTACAAAGTAAGTCGTTTCAATCCGTCACGTGATCGCGTGCGGTTTCCACACTCGTTATGATGCTAAATACGAATTATTAAAATTAAATTTTCTCACCAATCATAGAAACATGACATGGTTTATGCAAAAAAGATGCGTAATTAGGATTGCTTTGTACCTACCATTTATGTCTTATTTTGTGTTCCCGTTCGATTAATAGTAATGATTAAGAGCGGTAGACAAATATAGGATTACCAACCAAAGTGCAAAGAGACAATATGTATTGCAATCAAACCCTGTTAATTAAAGATCTTAAATTTGAGTACCATTAATACGATACTGAAAATGACTGAACTAACTACACACAGTATTGCTACTTGTGACTTACCCGATTAGACACGTTACTTATTACTAATCTTTTATATAATAAAACAATTACGCCATTTCTGAGATGATTATTTATTCATTCTTATTGAAAAACAATTACTAATATAGAAATTTCGATTTTGGCACGTAAGAAAATCGTGTGATGTGATTAGTTAATAAAACAAAATTAAATTGATTTTGGTCAAAATTTAATAAATTTGGTGGAGAAATTTGATTGATAAAAAAACACATGAAAATATAGGTGTCAAATTTGTGAAAACAAAAACTTAAAAAGATGATGTAATTAATAGAACTCTAGTTGTTGAATTTTTAAAAATTATATAAAGTTAAGTGTAATATTATAAACATTCATGTTTTTTTATTAACTTTGAATTATAAACAAATACCCCCCTTATACTTTATATTTTAAAAAATACAATGTATGTGATGTTTTAAAATAACAACATATAAATTTGCATAATATTATAAGTATCAATTTTTTTACTATATATGTTCAATAAAGACTTATTTATTTCATTTTTAAAAGTTTAATCTATGTGATACCTAGTTTACATTTTAAATACGGGTAAATTTATCGAAAATGTTAATATAATTATCAAATCAGAAGACGGGTTACTTTAATATAAAAATAAATATACGCGATTGATTTATATCAACGACTAAGTATAATTTTATTTATTTATATAAGGATATCTAGAAAACATTTTTAAAACTTTAAGGAGTATACTTTAACTCTATCAACGCTCATTATGTCTATTAAAAGTTCATCATGTACAACATAATATCAAGAATGAAATTTAAATAAAAGATCAACTTTTCATCAACTAAATAATTAAATCTTGAGTTACACAGCATAAATTTTTATAAAGATTTTATCAAATTCTAATGGATTTTAATGCATAATGAAAAATTCGTGGATAAGTGCTAGGTGTACTTATATCACAATTTTTATGCGTACACGAAACTTATAACTATATAATTATATGCAATTACCTTTAAGGACACAATATTCAGTATTAATTGAAAATGTTTTTTTTTTTGGTTCTAAATAGTCCAAAAAAATTGAAGGATAGTCTAACATCTAGCCTAAAAAAATAAACCTCTCAAAATCTATCAGGACGACTTGGGCAACTTGATGGCTTATACTTTATTAATAAACACGTGTCAAAATTCTAGTGAAATCGTTCAGTCGTCAATGTACTTTATTAATGAAATATGTAACACGTGTCAAAATTCTAATGGAGTCGCTCAACCGCCCAATCGTACTGGTCTATTTTTAGAAGTTGATTTTTCTAGCTAGACTTTGAACTACGCTTCAACTATTGGACTATTTACTTATTTAGGGAATTTTCTCTTATTTTAAGTTTCAACCTACGACGCTTTTTTGTGTCTTTCAAAGTTCCATGTATCTCTACAATTTGGTTCGAACATCAGGAAGTTTATATCTCTAACTTGTGGGCAGCATATGCATTATTTTGAGTGTTGTATAACCATCTACTATAATAGATTTTTATTTTTGTTTTATTTTTTATTTTTTATAATAGTTTATAAAGTTTTAATGTCAATAGCTTATAAACCTTTAAAATATAAAAATTATATAATTACTTATGCATAGTAGCGACGGTGTAAAATAATATGAATTTGTGTGTGCAATTCTTTTTATGTGTATATGAGTTAAAAGTAAGTAAAAGTGAAAAAAGTTAGTGATTTAAATATTCACTAATACATAGTTTTGAGTATCACTTAGTCGCTTACGAGGGATTCAATCCCTACTTTTCCCGCCACGCCACCTTTCTCTCCAAATGACCTTCGGCGATTAGGTGCCCAAGAAGGGATTTTTTTTTTTTTTTTTTTTTTTTTTATAAATATTTTTAACACAAAATAAAATTTCATTAATAATTAAACGTTACGCTTATAATGCTAAATAAAAACAATACGAAATACATAAATCTAATCGAATGCTCCCCGCATGCGAGTCATCTGAGGAGTACGAGAACCCAAGAATCCTCGAACAGAGTTCCCCCAGCTCGAAGTTGGTAGTCGAAGTTGATGCACCAACACCATCGTCTTTGTTCTCCCGATAGCTCTAATTGATTTTGGTGCCGATGTTGTCCGTTATCATCGAAACGACTTTCCACAACTTGTCAAGAACCTCGCGATCTCAGGGCTTGATCTTTCAAAAATTTTCGATCACGCCTTTTTTCGTGAGTAATGTCGTTAACTCTGTAGTTTTGTCTCATTTGTTCCTTCTCCGCCTTCGCCGGTCAAACAATTCGATGACGCTTATAATAGCGGTTTTTCGAGCCTCATCGTCGATATTACATCGATTTTGACGCACACTGCATATCTTCAACGGAATGGGAGACGGCAATGCCATATTAAATCGTGTGTAGAAGTATTTTGAGTTTGAATTGTGTGAAATAAATTTGTGGATTGAAGTGTGTTTGTATTGTGTATTTATAGGGTGAGATTTTTTTTTTTTATTTTTTATTTTTTTTTTTTAACCTTGCAACGGTTATAAAATTGTTTGTTCTTATCGATCGTATATACGACCGGTTTCTTTTTTTTTTGTTAGGCGATCGACATGCCCACAATAGGACGATCGACAAGCATCGATCGCTTGGAGCAAAGGATCGACAAGGGATTCGTTCTACTGCGTTTAGCCTTAAGAAAAATAAAGTAAAGAAAATGAAGTAAAAATGACTATTATAACTTTGTAACTTTCTATGGGACTTATATGTTTATTTAATATACTGAATTACAATGGCCAAAATTGAGGGAGATGGTAAGAAAAAACAGTTAAACTATAAACCATGTTAAAGAGGTTCTTATATACACGAAATGATGTGCCCGCTTCATAGCTAGGTAGTTTCGAGAGAAATATTATTGACATCTTGTTGTTATTTGGCTTTGGCTAGCCCACAAATGTTTTTTGTTTTATAGATAAAATCATAGTAAAAAATAAACTTGTCCACACTTGTAAGTATAAACTATAAAGTTTAATTTGTTACACCATTTTTCTCACACTTCCTCTAGTGTGGATAAAATTGGTGTCACAAATGGATTCCACACTTTTAAGCAGGGACAAATTTTATTTTTTCCACTCTAACAAGTGTGGATATTTTTACATGCAACTATATTGTTTTAAAAACTACACAACACGGTTATAAACTGTAGTCTTTTACACATTTTTAGAAGTGTGTACAATAAAGTGTGCAGAATCACATCTTGGCTAAAGTGGGTGATATATACAAGTTAATTTTGAAGATATATTTTGTGTGTTTGGTTGTATGGGTATAGGTTATTGGTAGATAGGCATGTTTGGATACTGCAATATTAGGATGGGGCTACTGAAGTTAGTGATGCTCCACATTTCGTCGATGTATTAAGAGATCTGCAGAAGGTTAAATGGAGGATTTATGGTTGAGACAAATGGATGATAGATATGAAAAGCATTGAGGTAAATGGCTACTGTCATTTACAATAGATATATGGACTTGATTGGTGTGTATGATAAAAAGGTAACGAAGGTTTAGTCGACTTATTTGGTTAGTCACATCTCGATTGGGACCATTGATGACCATTGATCGTTGAGACGCACCATATCTTGTGGCATTCTTGTTGCCAAGGTCCATATTTTTTTGTATATCTTGTTATTTTAGAGGTTTTAGTTTTGTGAAGATTGATGTACTTGAGATGTTTTGTGCCATTATGTTGAGTAATAGAAATTTTTGTTGATTAAAAAAAAAGTAATATTTATTTTATAATCCGTAGAATAACAAGCTATTGATTTTTAGACGCATTCTTTTTCTACCAACCCGTAGCGTAAACTCACCTATACTTCTCATGCTGGCTTTGTTCTTCCGGACATTGACCATCTCTTTTGTTTTTCTTTTGTAATGTTTTCTCTCGTGGAAACCTAAGTTCAATACCCAACTACTGCAAGGGATCGAATCAGAGCTAAAAGTGATCGGGTGCACAAATTTTTTAACTTTAGAATACATAAAAATTAACAAAATAGTACGATTTTCAGCTAAAATGATTGAGTCTAGTGAAAACTAAGTCTACTTTTCACCTATTGATGGACTAAATAAGCAATAAATAGAAACACAATGCATTGGGACCCGATGCTTTATAGAAAATTCGATTTTTTATTTTTTTATTTTTATTATTATTTTTTTTTAATTACCAAAATTGGCACTGTGTAACAAAATTCTATTAGGGTACTGTGACACCGCGGGAACCCCTAGTTCCGTTTGCAACTAAGAGGATAGGCCACCCTCAAACGCATAATTTAGATAGTTGGATCTCAAAAGAGTAAGTTTCATAAAAATAGTCGTGTTTTTCAATATGTGCTAACACTCTCTAGATAAAGCCGCTAAATTAGTATCAACATTTTTTTTCATAGATTGTCCAACTAAAGTGTATAAAGAGCACAAGGTGCAACGCCGAACGAGGCTCGCTTAATCCGAGGCGTCCGCCATTTCATCGGCCATTGCATCTCGCCAAAACTTTCAGTCAATTATTTGGCATGCGTGAAAAGAGAGAGCTTGTGGGTTTTCTGAGTTTTTATTTATTTATAAAGTGTATGTTGTCTGACTATATTAGTGTGTTGAATGAGAAAGACGGGTGTGTGTTTATTATTTTTTTGTTTTCATAGGTAATTGTTTCATAAAATGGTGATTGTTTTTGTGTTGGTTACAAACATCACATAATTTATTTTTAGTTTTATGTAATCAAACAATTTTGTAAACATCACATAATTTATTTTTAGTTTTATATAATTTGTATTTTTATTTTAGTTAATGAAAAATTAGTTGGTTTGAAAAAAATAGAAAAGAAAATAAAATAGTGAGTCTCAAAAGTGGTTTTTTAGCTTAAGTTACTGCGAGGTGTTTTTAGGTGAGTGTGTGTGAGTGAGAGGTAAGTAAAATGAGGAAAAACTCTTTAGCTTATGTTATTGCACATTGTGCTCTAACGGTCAACATTGATAGTTACTAATGTTTAGTAAGAAAAATACATGTTCAAATCAAGGTTGGGTAAAAGAATCCAAGATGAATGTTTCTTTTGATGTTTTATGGACGGACCCTTACTTTTTTGGGGGATATGGACAAGAAGAGATAATACATCCAATAGCATAAGAAGCAGAAGAAGCTTTTAATTTCAAAAGCCACCAAAGAGATGATGCCAAAGACTATCCCCACTGCACCCTCAGCTCTTGTGGTCCATTTTTAGTACAACCCAAAGTGTTATCTCTATTCTTGTGAAGAGAATATAGTCCAACATATACATTGTATATAGCTGCTAGCTAGGCTTGTCCTTTCAGTTTTGTTCTTCTGCATAAAATAATTTTAGGTTCATCATAAGTTTCTTACTACTACTTCCTAAGAACTCTCTTTCGGGTGTTTTCTTGAACACATATGTGTATCTCCTTTGCTTACTATAGTTGCATGAACTTATGTTATAGTCAATGATTTCATTTGCTAGAGTTGTTTGTACCATATATTCGAGTTAATTGTTAGTGTCGATCTCATTAGGATTATCTTTAACTAACTAGCGGCTTTAATTTGTTGATAAAATGGCTTCTAGTGATCGATCGAGACACGAGCTAGCAAGATAACTTTGCATGCATGACATGAGAGGAGTCTTGTGAGTGTCATCCTCGCACAAATAACAAGTTAACAACAATTCAAAGATAGGATTCGTTGAGTACTTGAATAGTACTCCAAGAATTGCCATTTCATGCTTCATAATAATTGAATTAGACTTGAAAATACTCATAGGTTAAGTTTTGAAAAATGTAAAAGTTTGATGTACCATTTGGTAATTTGGTTAGAATTCTTTTAGTACGGAAATCTAGGGTTTGTGGTACCAGTCTTTCTTTCTGTATCATAAATCATATAATTACGAAGGTACTGTCAAACCGGTAGCTATCAACAAGACAACAACATATAGACGAAGGATGTTTTGAACTTTTCGATGGAAACGATTTTCCCTACCTTCTTGTTTTTTATTCTCGTAATTAAGGTTTACGACATTTTGACTGATTAACTCATTAGTTAAATTTGTCCAAAAATTCACTACATGTTAATACTATTTTACAAAATACTGCGTACGTAATACTTATACATATATATATATATATATATATCGCACACATTAGTATTCTGGAATTAATTTAGATCATGTCCCACTCGAGCTCGACCAAGAGGACAAACATTTCAGAATCAATAATATTTACCGTAGTTATGATCAAGTATGATTGATGGTCGCATAGGACTCATCGAACCAAGTGGTATGGTAACGTGAAACAAGTAAAACTTGAAAATGATGTGCGAATGTGTCTTTTTGTAACATTAATTCCAGGTGGGCACTGGGCAGACTACACATGGATTACTACAGTACGTGGGACAAATTGACTACGGAAAATTCTCTCATGGGGACCTGACCATCACAATATGCTATTCACATCTTAAACGAGGTTCTTAAAACTGAAACCGTCTTCTATTCTAACTTTGGTTTTTTAGTGAGCCAGTGAACGACCGAACAGGTTTCGGTCTTTTCTCCGATTGAATCGGTGGATTCAGTCCGATTTCCAAATCACTGGAGACTAACTGATAATTTGTTGTACATGTTTGCTTTTTATTAATACATAGTACTAATTTGTGGATCAAATAATTTACATTTTGTTTTGTTTGTATACTAATAAAAAATTCAATATGTACAAATCATCTCCCGTAATCTGGATAGAAAAGATATAAACTAATCGAAATAGATGATGACTAACATATTAATATTTCTGTTGCTTAATTTTTCTTTTTCTATGTGTATTAGATGGAAGAAAAAAAATACCTTATTACTTATATAAAAACAAAGTTATGGTTTCTAATCATTAGTTGGTGATTTATCGTACACTTGGATTTTACATAAGTTAAGCCTCTTGTGGTGTGATTGGATCTATGATTCTATCAATGCTTGTAAAACTATTGTAATTTATTCATCTAGTTTTTGCTGGTTTTATTTAAATTTTATGTTGTTTAAGAAATTAAAAAAAAAATCTTTTGCCTAGTAAGACGAATTTCTCTTGTCATTATTCATCAAATTGATTGATTCACCGCAATTTCCAAGTGATTGATGTCCGTTTGGGATCTTTACAGTTGATGTGAATTCAGTAAAAAAAACATAAAACAAATAGTAACACATTTGGAATTTACGAACCTCGTTTGTTGGTTCGCGTAAACTCTTGTGATAACGATTTTTTTTGACGAATTATACTAACAAACATGTGCAATGGCAAATTGTAACACTCCAAATTTCAAAGATTTATCAGAATAATATTTTGTTTTTTGGTAAGGGAGTAATCTTGCATCCCCAGAAAGATATTAACCAAAAACATCAAGATAACGGATGAGAGGAGTCCTCACCCGGTCCCTTGTGACACTTACAGACTCGAATATAAGAATGACACACCATTCCTATAACTTACAATAAAATGGACCTACCAATAATGACACAAGTACATAAAAAATTTACACAACTACTCAAGAAAAACACTTGAGCATTCTATATCACTATGGCAGTCCACCTTAACTTCCATGAAGGATCCACGTAGATAAATCCAAGCGATCTTCAACATAAAATAACTCCATGATCATGTAATCAGCAAATAAGAATCAGTTCACAAATTTCGCACAACAATTGGTAGAAGACTCTAAAACCACGGATAGAGCATCAAGCGTAAACTCGCTCCAAAAGTGTGCGTTGAGATGCTAACCCAACTACCCCAATGTGATACCGAGCATAGAACATAATCATAGGGTAACAACCCCTAACTTCCAGCTAATACGAACCCAAGACCAAAATAAAAATCAGCAAACATGTCCATGATGATTCGAATAGCACGTGTCATAGCCAAAGATAGGGAAAACAAACCCTAACCTAGCCGTAACAAAAACAAGATCTGAATCCCCATGACCTTGACTTACATCTCTCATGAACCCACATAATGTACACCAAAATCTGGTGTAGAACCATCCGCAAAACAAATCACGTACAAAAAATATATCAAACCCAATAAAGGGTACCAACAACGTAAAGAAAAGAAACCAAAACCAAACGATTAAGGTATCATTCACCATGTAAGCATAACCCCAGGAAGATAAACCAACCAGATCAACCAATATAAAGGTAAAACCCTAACGATAGCAACAGGTCAATCCAAAACCAAGAGAAAGATATGGCAATCAGCGCACATGAAACCCCAAGTGATCGTAATCAATATAAAACCATTGGTTTGGAAAACCGACTGGAATGAGAACATGAATGGTGGTCAATCACAACATAACCAAAATAAAAACCCTAACAAATGATAAAAGTAAAACCAACACATGCATGTCGTTTTTTTCCATATCCGATCGTTTTTAGGGTTTAAAAAAGTAAGGTGCGATCTCCATAAACAATAAGGACATCAAAGTATAGCATGCCTCTACCCCAAAAAAATAACCACTACCATACCCGATTGCATATCATTCAAGGAATGATAGAGAGGCGGTGAAATATTAGTAGTTTGAATCGGAATAGGAGGGGGTAGGGCTGTCGGAAATCGCCCCTAGGGGGAGAGAGTTTTAGGGTTTTTCGGGTTTCGTTTTTTCTATCAGAATAATATTTTGTTGACTTTAGAATATTAGAGAAATCTTTCCGTTAGTATTTAGTAGAAATAAGGACTTTCAGTGCAAATAACTAACAGAAAATGACTAACGGTGCTGAATACTTAACGACAGGGACTAACTGAGCAAAATATGTTTTGGGATAGAAATTACTAAATTGCCCTTTTGTTTTAGTCATCTTAACATCCAAAAAATTAATCCTATAGTCACACGTGTTACTTGGGGACGTGACTTAGTATATGTTTTTGGAAGGAAAACATGTTTAGTACTTCATCTAGCTCTAGAAATAATCACATGAAAGATTCAAGGTTTTTGGTGTATTCTTGCAAGTTTTTATGAGTTAGAAGCAATCTTTATCAAGGTTAGTTTGTTATATGCTTTAAACCATGTTATATCAATTTGGGAATTTTGTTATATGGAAGTTTTAGAAACACTAGTTTTGAGTTCATCATTAGACATGATGTTAGAAGATTATTATGAAAGAATTATTTTTAAACCATGTGCTAGAAGCATGGTTTGATAATTAGTAGAAAAACCATGTTATAAATTCATTTAGAACTAGTTTACGTGGTTTTGATCATGTTTGGTGAATATAGATGATGTTGTCATGATTTTGGATTAGGGTTAATGATGCGTTCCAACAAGCTTTAAATTTTTAATCAAGAATTACCGGTTAACTAGGAACACATTCGGGCAAGTATACCCTAGCCAAGTTGTAGTATAGGTTTTAGTAAATCAAGATCGTCCCAAGAGACTTGGTTGCACTACAAGTGTCGTTTGTTTGTTTAAGCAAGTAACAAGTTGATGGTTATGATTGTCACGGATCAAACCAACAAGAACAATCACACAAAGAACATTCATGGTTATTTCAATCAAACACAAAATCTCAACAATCATATCAATAATAAACATATAGAAATATAAAAGTAACAAGGTTTACCCGAAGTATGAATTACAATAGGCAAAGATGAAGGATTATAGCAACCTTCAAGCCTCCACTTGATTACAATAGTTCTACCAAGCCGGAAAATGATATCCAAACGCCTTCAACAACCCTTGAGCACACTACATGAATTTGGCAGAAGTTTGTGGTCTTTTGGGAGAAATAGGTTGGTGGAAATTCATCCTTAAGGGTGGAGGCTAGAATTTCACACAAGTTGGGATGGAGTGGTGGTGGTAGGAGAGGTGTTCTCTCAAGTTGGGATATAATAGTTGGTGGAAATTCGTCCTTAAGGGTGGAGGCTCGAATTTCACACCTTTGGGGAAGGTAAGTTGAGAGGGGATGGTGTAATTGGTGGAAATTCATCCTTAAGGGTGGAGGCTCGAATTTCACACCTTTGAGGAAGGTAAGTAGAGAGGGATGATGTGAGAGAAATTCTCTCAAGTTGGGATGATTAGAAATGCTTGCAAAGGCCTCTATTTATACTACTTCCAAGGCTAGGGGTCATCAATGCTAAACTTGGCCTCCAAGGAGCTTAGAAGGACCTAGAATATAGTCTTGAAGGACCTAGAACCGGATAGAACATGTTAGGACTCTTATTGATGAAGAAATAGCAGAACCAGGCCTCCCAGCCAATCGGTTTAGTCACCAGCCGATCGGCTGGTCTTCTTGACTGCCCTCCAGCCGAATCGGTTACGGGGCCCTACCGATCGGATGGAGCCTCTTGATAGAAAATGACAAGAATGAAAGTTGTAGATCTTTCTCTTCCGGTTCCGTGGCCGCTTAAATAACCTAAATCGGAGTTTGTATGCTCAAGATATGACCAAAATGGTGAAGGTGTGTCGGGAACAACGAGGCTTCCAATATTTATTCGCTTTAGCATCTTTTCTTCATTTCTTTCTCGTTTCCCTTCTTGAACTTTATTATTGAGTCTTTAGACCACTATCTTGTTGACTTTATCTTCTCGAAGATACTCCACAAGTCTTTGTTTTGTCGGGAATTCTTCGTACATGAATAAATCTTTGTTTTTTTTACTTCTTTTTCCTTCTTTTTCTCCACTTTCATGTACTTGGCTACAAATGAACTAGCATACACACTTTTATACGATTAAGCATCAAAACCATATGATTATAACCAAATAACATACATAAAAGCACGGACAACGCTACTAAAAACATGCACAATTTGAGCGTTATAAAATTCCCCCACACTTAAACTTTACTTGCCCTCAAGCAAATCTAAGAAAAGAAAAATTAAAATACATACCTAAATGACAAAACGAAAAGAAAATTTTTAAAAATTTGAATATTTTTGGTTTTTTTAAACATATTTAAAATAAGCGAAAAATGAGCGCAAACTCCCCCACACTTAAGGGTTTGCTTGCCCTCAAGCAAATCTAGAAATTAAGAAAAAGAAATACCATGTGGTGCATGAAATATGATTAATAAAAATACGATGCAAATCTACCAAGTACAAGTACGAGATATGATTCATCGTTTTAAGCTTTAAGAGGTGAAAAACCGAGATTTTTGACAATACCCTATGGATTCTCTTGCTTGATAACATGGCTAAGCACCTCACGAAAAGGAATGGATATATAATCCACTCAACACTTAATTTATTTTGTGATGGATAGTATCAAGGAATAGTACACTCATATTGCTCAGTCATAATCAAAATATTACAATAGGCTTGTACAAGAAACAAAACTCCACCGACGTGTCGTAAGCGCCAAGTGTAATCATCTAAAGAGGGCTTTTATTCGGGTTAGGCTTAAGGGTTATCGGGCTTTTGTTGAAATATTTCATTCAAGAATATAATAGATCGCCGGCGCGTATTCTTAATTAAGTCAAACAACGGATGGTCACTAGAGTATACCTTGGATCGCTGGCGCGTTATTCGCATAACAAATGGTCACCAAAAATATGCACTAGATCGCTGGCGCGTCATTCGATCCTTCAAGAACCGGATGGTCACTAAAATATCCATGCGCTTCATATTTTCTCAAAGCCAAAAGGGAAGGGATAAGGCATGGGAATATTTATGAAATTGGTGTTAAAAGAAACATAAAGAAAAATAAAGTCTAATACCCATGTTGCTAGTTACCGAACAATCTGCAAACCCGTAAATGATTATAGTTACTAACTTCTCTTCACATATCGATCACCAAATATATATATCACGTCTTAGCACGTTGGCTAATCGATATCTCAAACATACTTCATCTTCCTTCATTTGCATAATAATAAAGCCCATTGGCTATAATTGTCATCACATATATTTTTTTCTTCTTTTTCGATGAATTGTTCTTTTTTTTCACATTTTTTTGTCACATAGATCACATGTCCCCCACACTTCGTATAAGCACACACCACAAAAATACAAATAAGAAGCTGCAGTCTTCATCTTTGTCGGAATGGTACACACGATTGACAAAGTGCGGCTAACTCATAATCATCAAAAACAATCCAATCATACTAAGCAACTAGCAACCAACCGTTTAGACATTGACAATGGTAGGCTAAGGTTTAAAGTGTAAAATATTTTTTTTGCTTTTTTAATGGAGGTAAGAAAAAGAAAAGAATGGCTCGGAGGGTGTAACTAAGGGTATCTAGCGCTAAAGAATGAGCGCTAACAAATGGGTCCATATGGGTGGTTAACTAACCGATGTGGCTAGCTAAATATCATTAGATGTAAAATGGAAGACCATTTAGTTTTATTCCTAAAGTTGCCTCTTTATCACGCATAAACACTTATATCACACGAGTGTGATCTTACTGCGGCCTGGTAATGATTTACAAGTACAAGTTCTAGAATAAATAAAATCACCGGCACACTCATAGCAAAAAGATTCAAGCACAAAAGATGTATACTATATATGGAATAGGCTCAAATCCTCACAATTTAGTGGAAAGGGCTATATTATGTGCTAGCAGATGTCATCGATCCCAGAATGGATTGCAATAATAATCAGGGCACATCTCAAGTTTTTCAAATTACAGATTTCACCAGTGGATTGATCCAATTATTCTAATATATTATACTAAAAGCATGAAAACAACTAGATAATGAGGGCAAACAAGTATACAAAATCTAAAAATTGGCCCAAAAATATGAAAGTTCAAAAATGAGTTTCATTTTTCTTATTTAACTTTCCCCACACTTAAGTTAAGCACACAAAAGAAAAAAAAAAAACCTTAACGAAAAAAAAATTGCTATTATTATTTATTAGTATTACTATGAGAAAACTTTGAAAAATAAACTAGATATGAATTTTTCTTTTCCCAAGAGTTCCCGGTAGCTCCATTGAAACACACTAAGAAGCGGAGAAGCTGGTCAGCGCGAAACATATTAAAAACCCGACTTCTTTAAGGAATCAGGGAGACCCGCCTTATACCTCTCTTATAGTTTATTCACAATAGGTGAGCCTTACTTTCAAAAGACTAAAAAAAATCAATTTATAAAATAATCTACCAAAAAAAAAAAAACAATGCAAAAATAACAAGGAAGCAAAATAAATGAATTGTGAAAACTTTAAAGCACAGGGAAAAATAAAATCAACAAGTCTGAGATAAACGAAACTTCCTGGTCCAATAAATCGCGATCGAACTCTAAGTGATAAGATGCTAAGCAAACGCTAGCATAAGCGCATGAGATCAATCGATTTCTATTTCAATCAAACATGTCCAATCAAGAGTGTAAGGTTACAATCCAACCAATCCATCCTCCAAGAGCTTATTAAATCTGCAAAAACAAAATAAACTACAAAAACATGTAAAATCCTATAACTCACTTTCGTAGGCATCACGGTTGCATTTAGCGTATGCAATAAGCCTTTAAACCCCTCGGTGGCCCGAGTGGACGAGTTATAGTCTCGAGAGGGTTTACAGTGAACAAAATTGTACTTATTTATTTACAATGTATTAAAAATTAAAAAAAACTTAAAAATGGCAAAATATTAAATTAAAAAAAAAAAAAATACTAATGCTCAAATATCTTACGAATGATCCCACAAGACACTTAAACTTATTTGATCTAAACACGAACACAAAAAAACAAAATACGAAAAATGATTTTTTTTGGACAGAACATTACAACCGGATCGGCTGCGGGTGCAGGCCGATCGGTTCGTGTTTTTTTTTTATCGAGTACGAGGCTTCCAGCCGATCGGTTGGTTGATTAGGGGTGGTTTTGGTGGTTGTTTTCGCAAACGATTTCGAGCATACTTAGAAAACAATCATTGAAATTTGCATTTTTAGAATACATGAAATGAAATCCCAACATCAAAAACTTGATTTTGATGCCAAGATCAATTGAGAAATTATGAGAAATAAGATATTTTTCGAAAGAAAACGAAAAGGAGCAATTAAGCAAACATCAAGCGCAATCAAACAAGAGCAAAGAATCAATCATTCATGAGCAAGAGCAATATATCATTCGAACAAACTAGCAAACAAGCAAACAATTCAACAATCAAACAAACACAAGAATACAAACACAAGACCCCGGCAGCGGCGCCAAAAACTTGATGCGTTCGAACGAGGTTTTAAATTTGTAAACATGAATTACCGATAACTAGGAACACATTCGGGCAAGTATGCCCTAGTCAAGTTGTAGTATAGGTTTAGGTAAATCAAGGTCGTCCCAAGAGACTTGGTTGCACTACAAGTGTCGTTTGTTTGTTTAAGCAAGTAACAAGTTGATGGTTATGATTGTCACGGATCAAACCAACAAGCAAAGCAATATAAGAACAAGCACACAAAGAACGTTCATGGTTATTTCAATCAAACACAAAATCTCAACAATCATATCAATAAGAAACATATGGAAATATAAAAGTAATAAGGTTTACTCGAAGTATGAATTACAATAGGCAAAGATGAAGGATTATAGCAAACTTCAAGCCTCTAATTGATTACAATAGTTCAACGAAGCCGGAAAATGGTATCCAAACGCCTTCAACAGCCCTTGAGCACATTACATGAATTTGGCAAAAGTTTGTGGTCTTTTAGGAGAGATAGGTTGGTGGAAATTCGTCGTAAGGGTGGAGGCTAGAATTTCACACAAGTTGGGATGGAGTGATGGTGGTAGGAGAGGTGTTCTCTCAAATTGGGATATAATAGTTGGTGGAAATTCGTCCTTAAGGGTGGAGGCTCGAATTTCACACCTTTGGGTAAGGTAAGTTGAGAGAGGATGGTGTAATTGGTGGAAATTCGTCCTTAAGGGTGGAGGCTCGAATTTCACACCTGGGGAAGGTAAGTTGAGAGGGATGATGTGAGAGAAGTTCTCTCAAGTTGGGATGATTAGAAATGCTTGCAAAGGTATCTATTTATACTACTTCCAAGGCTAGGGGTCATCAATGCTAAACTTGGCCTCCAAGGAGCTTAGAAGGACCTAGAATATAGTCTTGAAGGACCTAGAACCGGATAGAACATGTTAGGACTCTTATTGATGAAGAAATAGCAGAACCAGGCCTCCCAACCGATCGGATTTAGTCACCAGCCGATCGGCTGGTCTTCTCGACTGCCCTCCAGCCGAATCGGTTACGGGGCCCTACCGATCGGATGGAGCCTCTTGACAGAAAATGACAAGAATGAAAGTTGTAGGTATTTCTCTTCCGGTTCCGTGGCCGCTTGAATCACCTAAATCGGAGTTTGTATGCTCAAGATATGGCCAAAATGGTGAGGGTGTGTCGGGAATAACGAGGCTTCCAATATTTCTTCGTTTTAGCTTCTTTTCTTTTCTTCATTTCTTTGTCGGGAATTCTTCGTATATGAATAAAGCTTTGTTTTTTTACTTCTTTTTCCGTCTTTTTCTCCACTTTCCTGTACTTGGCTACAAATGAACTAGCATACACACTTTTATACGATTAAGCATCAAAACCATATGATTATAACCAAATAATATCCATAAAAGCACAGATAACGCTACTAAAACATGCACAAGTTATCAGTTAATCATGCTACTATGATTATGATGTTGATGGTTGGAAACCTATGGTTAAATCATGTTAATCATGATGTTAATGCTTAGTTATGAACCATAATGGGGTGTTTGACACAAGACCAATTTAGTGTCAAAGATAGTTAATTTTGACATAGCTCTTGTGTAAATGATGTTACTGTAGAAACTTATGATGTTAGAGTGTTATAAACATGTTTAGGTGGTCTCGGAAGTCTAGGAGTGCCCGAAGAGTGCCTAAGCCAATCATGGTGAGTAACGATTTAGTAGTAGCTCCTTATGCGAGTATTTCA
Source organism: Chrysanthemum lavandulifolium (assembly GCA_022545495.1). Classification (NCBI taxonomy): domain Eukaryota; kingdom Viridiplantae; phylum Streptophyta; class Magnoliopsida; order Asterales; family Asteraceae; genus Chrysanthemum; species Chrysanthemum lavandulifolium. The sequence continues at coordinate 21,425,652 of CM040239.1, forward strand.
CGTTTAGCACAAAAGTTAGTTTGTGATTATGTTTTAGTAAATGTGCAAGGTCATAGACATATTATATTTCAGTAGGATAGTTCAGGTATAGTCCCAAGTATTGTGGAATAGTGCAAGTGTAGAAATATGTAGTATTGGTAATGGGGTGTCATTTTGGTAATTTAAGACAAAGTAAAGGTAAAAACGGTCATATGACTGATAGTGTCTCGGCTGCTGCTGTTTCTAACGTTAAACAAAAACCGGTTTCAGAACCAGTCCGGTATAAACCGGTCGACAACAAACTTTTCCAAAACAGTCTTCGGTTTGACTGAAACCGGTTTTCCTTAAATCGGTTTTTAAGGAAACTGATTTTCGGTTTTTTAGTCGGATCAGATCGATTTTTTTGTTATCCTCTAATATAACATATCCAGTTTCAGATATAGTTTTAGATCCAGAACTGTGCTTATGCATTTATGCATAAACTCATATTATAACTATTCAAGAAAGTAATATTTCAGCTTCACAGTCAGTTTCAGATACATAATTAGATTCAGCTTCAGACTCAGATTCAGTTATTAGTTTGCTTTAATACATTATAGTCTTCAGTGAGTATTATAATAGCTTAGTTACCAGCTTAGTATCAATATAGTTCAATTAATAATTTAACTTTAGTATAGTTCAGATATCAATCAGTTATAGTAGCACAATGATTAGCTCAGATATAGCGTAGCCCAATTTAGTTTCAATCTTAGTCTTAGATTCAGATTCAACCTTAGGTTAGCTAATACCTTATGTCATAGTGCCACGAAACAGTTCTAGTGCCTTAGTAGCACTATGAATCATATTATGTTGTAGTACACATTTAGCATAGAGCATCGTTTACTCACTAAGACATCAAGACTTATCGTGTTCAGTTCCATTTTGCAAGTTAAGTTATTTTAGGTGGGGATTGTAGATTAAGAAGATGACTTAAGGGATCCGTATGCTCGAGTATATATGTGACGAGCAACTCAACCATTCATTGTTATTCAGCTTGTTAACGCCCCAAAACTTTATGTTTATGTGTCAGATTTATATCGGTCAAGTTTTGATATTAATGCTTACATTTAGAATTAGTATTTTGAAAATGGGTTAAAATAAGGGCGTTTGGGTTAATAACCACACCCATAGTATGTTTTTTCCGCTTGTGAAACTTGTGTACACCGTTTATGTATTATGTTAATGAAATGTGTTTTCTGACTTTATATGTTCTTAGAAATGTGTTTAGTTCAGATTTTAGTTTTTGCAGTTTTGCGTAAGTGTATGTCGATACGGTGTATAGGGCAGATACTATACGGCGTATGACTGTGTATGACATATAGGGTTCAGGCTTATATGGCTTATTCAATATTAAAAATAATAATAATAAAAAAGAACAAAAATTAAAATTACGAGCGTTTGACAAGATCTTTTTTGTCAAGAAGTAATTGAACCAGATGTTCGTAGCTATTGTTCCCTTTAAAACTATTATTAGATAAAAACTAAGTGAAACTAATAATTTTTAAAAGTGTTATTAGATAAAAACTAAGTAAAACTAATAATTTTCATGGCACTAAAGCAAAATTAGTTAAAATATAACTTTTAACGTATAATTCTTATTAGGAGGTTAATAAAGAACTACACAGATAAATGCGAAAAATACTAAACTAATCTTAGCTAACGACAAAGTATGATGATATCCTCAATAACTTAAATATAACCAAAGTAAATATATAAGTATGCACTATCAATCTCTCCGAATGAGTTCAAGGACAAGCTCAATAGAAGAGTAAATGCTATCTTGAGGATTGATAGGCGTTCTCCTTTGAAAACATTCTTTTATATAAGCGAGCTTCGAGGTGGATATCCCGTGAGGTAATAAGAACATGTCAAGTATTTAACTGTGTAGTAAAATTATATTAAATGTTTATATTATTGGAATGTGTCCATCATTCTTTAGGAACGATGTTGACAATTGTTCCTATGTTTATATCAACTCTTGTACTTTCTTTGATAAGTGTTTTTCACTTTTCCCAAGAAAATTCTCACATAAATACTTTTTGATACTTAGATATTTTCCATGCATCTAGTCTCTGAATGTTTGTATGTATGAGGAGAACAAAAAAAGTTGTTGAGATATTGGCAGATCTCACTGACTCGATCATCTTCTATTAGTTCAAGAACCGTTTTTACTGAAACTGCATCAGTCGTAGAGATTTGTCTTCGTCTTTGAATAACTCTACAACTCTGAAGATAATTTCTCAAGTATATTCACTCAAAGACTATTTCTAGTTTTCTATCGTTATTTATGCTCAAATCTATTTAGTTTTCATTGGCACCGAATTGACCGAACGGTAACCAAGTGTACAAAACAATTGTATTCAATAATTTATGGTCTTGAAATGTAGGAGTATACTATTAGATAGATATGGCCCAAGCACGATGTGGGGTTAAGGTCCATTAGAGTTAGGTTATCTTATGTATAATGACGCCTCCTCTATGCCATCCTGTCTAACTCTAGCCGCCACCATTTATCTCTTTTCCTAAAAAAGAACTCTATGATTTGCTTTTATTTTTGTTTATTTGGTTTTACTTTTGATGTATGATGAAGATTAATCTGAACATAAACTTAACTAACGCTTCGGACGTTCACAAACATAAATGAACAGACGCGACTTTTTTTTCATATGTCATCATCAAAACGAATAATTATTTCATGTTTAAATGCTTTTGCTTTGCTATCACTTTGTTTCCATGCTTTTAACTCTAGCCGCTTTATCTCTTTTCCTAAAGAACTCTTGATCTGCTTTTAATTTGCTTTTGCTTTGTCGAACGTCTTCATCAACAAAATTTTTATTGTTTTACTGTTTATTTAGCTTTCTCATTCAATCCGAGCTTTCACGATTTCGTTTCTTGTTTATTTAGCTTTTCATTCAATCCAGAAGTCAGATTTCGATAGATATGGCTCAACTCGATGTGGGGTTAGGGTCCATTAGAGTTAGATACTTAGATTATCTTACGTATTATGCATTATAAATATTTGATAAATAAACATAAAACCTTACGGGGTTAACATCTTCCAACATATACATGGAATGCATAAATACCCGAGAAACCATTAGAGGAATTGACGGTAGTCTACCACTCTACCCGTACGGTTTCCTCATAAAGGTTTTCTTGTTACCGTAAAGTTAATTGTTCTGACATATCATAACAAATTGTGCTATAGCACAACCTTTACATAGACAAGAAGTCATTGCGTACGTGGCATGTCCATTCATACCCAAGAAAAGACATACAGTGTTAAATGACTTTTGTTGTTGTACATTCAAAATTTGTCGTTGTTGTAATGATGCACAATTAGATAATAAAATTCGTTTTCACCATTGATATATGAAACGAGACGTGAACAAATGAAAAAGGGACATAGATTGATTGCATGTTCGAAGGACAAAAGTCCAAAACAAACGAAGCTACTATGAACCTGCGTTAGTTCAAACTTATATGAATACAAGGAAACTTCCTATGCTCTTTGCCAAATCTTATGTTGTTTGTTACGTCCCTAACCAGGTTTTCGTGGCCCCGTTTCGATCTTCATCCATTCGTCTCTTCGTACAGTGTCTTGTACTTCTTTCTCGACGTATTTAGTAAATTTCGTGCTACTAGATAAATGTATTTTTCGGAAGTTATACATATGGTTTCGTGGTATGCGACCCATTTTAAGAATCAGAAAACTGATTCATTAGTGGAAACTTAGACAGAAATGCATAAGTTTTCTGTTTTTGTGACAAAATAAACATTAGAAAAACTAGACCCAACATATATAATGCATGCCAAATTGAATTTCAGAAAGAGCCTTAAAGCTTAGTTTTGTTGATATCTCTTTGTTTGAATGAAAAACATAAGCAAAACTAGACCAACATATACAATATATTGTTGGTATTTTATAATCTAGTTAATCAACTAACGCAAACGGGTACGCAGCAGAATATGAATTTAGTTTATGCAATTAGGTTAACACGTAAATAATAAACAATAATAATAAAAGGTAAATAGAAAACTAACCTTTGACGTCAACTGCACACTATCAACGAACAAGGAAACCAAAGAAACCCAAGTATCTAAAATAGATACCTCTACGAGTATCACACACAAACACTTAAACCAAATACGTTCGATAAGAGCTAGCCGAGAACGTTTAAAACCACCAATGATGCTTTAGTCCATTGGTAAGAGCTCTTGGGCTTGGGTCAATAGACCCGGGTTCAAGCCTTTCCATGACACTAAAGATTATTTGGTACCATCCCACCACAAACGCTCGATTATTTGGTCATCGAGGGCTTCGGAGAAAATGGCCAGGGTTCAAAGCCCACCTCCGACAAGACAACACCTTGGACATGTCTTCGTGTCTGGGCCAGTCCTTGGGAGGTCCGGTTGGCATCCATAGGATGCATGGGACCAGGTGATCCCACCGATCTTCACCTTTGAGAGAACGTTTAAAACCAATCAACCCTTGAATTACTTGAATACCACGAACAAATAAAACCAAGAGCACCTTCTCTTTATTCTGCCCGAGAGCCACTAGAGCTGTCCGAGAACTGCCCAAGTATTACCCGATATCGTACAAAGCTTTTCCGATATCTTACACCTTTTCTGTCCGATATCTTTCAAACAGAAAAACCCACTCTTTTCTTGTACTGTGCATTGACCAGGAAGGCAGCAAGAAAAAAAAAAAAAAAAACAAAAGAAACCTTAACATCTTGAAACAAAACTTGCAAGTAAGGTTCATGAATCAAATCAAATCCAAACCCTAATCGGTTTGTGTAAAAACCGATTAGTTAGAGAACCCTCAAGTGGGAATCGAATTTGGCAGAGATCATTGGGATCGTGAGTTAGGGATGTCAATATGTCGCATGAATTGAGGTGGGGTGTGTTTGTTTATATAGTAAAACAAACCGACCTTATATCTTGGGTTAAAGCTTGGTCGACAAGCAAAGAAACCCAAACAACCTCACTTGCCCGATCGGTTAGAACATCTAGGCCCAAGGCAACTTCAAAACGACCCATTTAACAAGCCAAAACAGCCCATGGATCATGTAGTGGATCGGGTCAAGTTGATGCATAAAAGGGTATACGAATTCAAGTATTTATACGTTCGACACGTACTCTCGTGTTTATCGTGTGTGCCTCCATAGGCTCACACACTTTTAGTCGTTTACGCGTATTTTAAACTCCCACAAACCAACGTATATGCTTTCCAAGGTTTACTTAAAACTAATGTAGAAAATGAACATTTGTCTTTATTACTCTAGCTATCTTATAATTTCTTTTTAGCTGTACTATACTCCCTTTAAAAATCATTAACTAAAAGTAATCTACTAATTAATTCCTAATTTAATCTAGAAATTAATTCTAGATCTAAATATGTTTCGGAATGACCAAATATAAAATATTATGAAATGATCAAGAGAAGTTCTTATAGTATGGTTGCTAACAATAATTAATCTATTAATTATAACTACATAGTAACGAATATGGTTGTGTATATATATGGCCTCCCCACGCCTCAACCTAGACTTCCGGAGTATCGATCTCAACTCCACTAGATGCCTGGGTTGTGGTGATAATATTGAAACGTACAACTCATTATCTATTTGTTGAGTGCAAAGTGGATGTTGATCAAAGCTTAATTGCATGGAGTGACTCGGTTAACATAATCTCTTTGGCGAAAGCCTGTTTTGACATCAGTGTTATCCAAGCCACAACTTTGATCATACGGAGATATAGGACTAGGATTTGCTTTGATGAGAAACCTCCCATTAAGGACCCGGCCTTTAGGCGAAGAATCAAAGTATTATCCCACTAGCTCTTGAATGATAACTGGAATAAGAATTCAAATCCCATTTGGTTATATCGGATCTAAGAATGCAATCCCATTTGTGCATATCGCAATCCTATATGTGTTCGGAGGAAAATGCATTCAGCGCTAACTTAACAAAGAGTAGTTATGACAGTTTACAACCGGCGGGAATGAAAATTAAACACCCGACCAAACCACTTGAAAGAATGATTACTACATCTGTCATACAACCACAAAGAAACGACCTTAACAATATCGAAAAATTAAAGTGTCACTAGGAGGCATCTTAAATCGAATGCATAACATTCCTATGGTTCCATGCATATGATACATAATATCAAGGTTAATAACATTTTAAACACTATATCTTGTCAAAATAGCGGTTATGCGTGTGAACTAAAAAATAACTCTTTTTGACATTAATGTTGACGTTTTGTCTTTCTTTAAATATTATGATTATTATGACCATTTTACCCTTCGAAAAATATTTCAAAAAAAAGAAATTTGAAAAAAATTCGAAATTTCAAAAAAAGTATTCCAAAAAAAAATTTGGAAAAATATTTTGAAAAATTTTATAAAGGGTAAAATGGTCATAATATGGTTATAATCTTAAAGAAAAAAAAACGCCAACTTTAATGCTAAAAGAGCTTATTTTTTTGTTTCACACGTAATCGCCATTCTCGACAAGTATAACGTTTAAAGGTTATTAACCAAAATATCAACTAAATAGTAAGATCCATACATAGGAACAAATTCTATCTTGACTACAAGAATAACCCATGAACTTTGTAACATTCAAAACAACCCTTATAACTACCGATTCACGATAGCGTTAAGTTGCTCCACGTAAATGCACTACATTCATGACACTTATCCGGTATCTCAAGTCCGAGGATAACTATTCATAATTTACTTATAACGGTATCCACAAAGTAAATTATGTAGTTGGATAAGTCCTATATTCAATTCATTGAATATCATCCGAAGTGGTATGCATTCTCATCATATACTTTCAGTATATTCTACCACATCTCTCGATTTATCTTAATTTAATGATACTCCCATATCATTAATCGACAACGGACATTTAGAATAACTTAGTTACTCACGGATTAAACATACAAATATAGGACAACAATATTATAAATGAAAATAAACATAATCCAAACTTTATTTCATCAAAATAATAAATGTTTTACAATATCCTTTATCCAAATACTAATCACGATTATGCATGAAACTATTAGCTAAACGAAGTCCAATTCCATTGGCAAGTCCAATAAGCTTGTCTTTAGCTAAAGCCTTAGTGAAAGGATCATTATCATCCGTGTGAACTTTCAATAGATTAATTTCACCTTCACCTTGTTCCCGAACATAGTGATACTTAGTAGAAAATGTCCGGTGCCTTTCATGACTCTGTGTTCATTGGCAAATATGATTGCACAGAATTGTCACAATACATATCAATAGGTGATTCAATTGAAGGCATAACACCAAGCCCGAAATGAATTTCCTAATCCAAACAAATTCAATCGCGACTCCGAAGTGATGTATTCGAACACATTGCGAGACGCATAATCGTAGTCTGCTTCTTGCTTCCAACAATCGCTCCTCCATTGATGACAAAGACATAACCCGTCCGAGACTTCAGATCATCTTTATCACACTCGCCAGACGCATCACAAGTACTCACGTAACACCATGCTCGTATCCGGATTTCCACCATACACTAAAACATATCTTTCGTATTCCTAAGATACTTTAGAATATGTTTGATGACACGATCGATGAAGTTCACCCGGATTCTCGCTTGATATCGACCGGTCATGTTACGAGCGAGCGCCACATCCGGCCTTGTGCATCTCACAACATACATAATAGATCCTATAGCCAAGCATAAGGAACTTTCGCATCGTGCCACCTCAGCAGTGTGTAAGCACACATATCGCTACATAAGCCATGCTTTACTTCCATCGGCAAATATCCTTTCTTGGAATTTTGCATATTGAATCTCTTCAATATTTTATCAATGTAAGCGCTTTGACTTAAACCAATTAACCGCTTTGACCTATCTCGGTCTTGATTCCCAGAATGTATGCAGCTTCTCCTAAATCCTTCATGGAAAAACACTTCCCAAGATATGCCTTAACACTTTGCAAACTTGGAATGTCTTTTCCCATAATTAATATGTCATCGACATAAAGAATTAGGAAAATTACATCACTCCCACTAACTTTGTGATATACACATGGCTCATCAAGATTTTGAATAAATCCATACCTTTTGATTTCTTCATCAAATCTCTTATTCCATTGCCTTGATGCTTGCTTCAATCCATAAATGGACCTTTGAAGTTTGCATACACGGTTTGGAAATTGTGGATTCACGAACCCCTCAAAGTTGCTTCATATAGATGTCTTCATCTAGCGACCATTTAAGAAAGCGGTTTTGACATCCATTTGCCATATCTCATAGTCATAGTATCTCGCTATAGCTATGAAATTCTAATAGCTCTAATGTCCGCTACAGGAGAAAAGGTCTCCTCGTAATCTATGCCATAAGTTTGAGTAAAACCTTGCGCAACTAGACGAGCTTTATAGACGTGTATATTGCCATCCATGTCGGTCTTAATTTTATAGAGCCACTTACTTCCAACCACCTTGGCGTTTGAGGTAAATCGACCTCTTCCTGCACTTCATTTTCTCATGGATTGCATTTCCCCATTCATTGCAACTTGCCATTTGTCCTTATCGGGACTTGCCATGGCTTTTATAACTAGTAGGCTCTCCAAGATCTCCTAACATAGTTCCTCAACCCCTCGTTAAGACATATACGTTCAGTGCACGTGTAGTCCTTACGGATCTGACGGAATCACTTCAACCACGGTGGAGGACCCGGACTATCGTGTTCTCTACCGGAAGTACGTTAGTGTTTTCGAAGGTAATGCATCTTCTTGATCATCTTCCGATCATAAACTCTCCCATGAATTCTTGAGATACGAGATCTCTTTCAAGAAAATATCCATACCTAGCAACAATTACTTTATTTTCGGTTGGATAGTAGAGTAGTAACCCATAGTTTCCTTAGGGTATCCTATGAAGATACACTTTACGATCTTTGTTGGAGTTTATCTCTGTGAGTCACGCCTAACATACGCCTCGCAACCCCACACCTTTAAATAAGACGGGTTAGAGCTTTACCATGCCATATTTCATATGGTGCCTTATCAACCTTCTTTGGGATTCAAGTGAAGATCAATATTATTTACTTTAGCTAGATAGGCCGGTTAACATACGAAAAAATGTTTCTTTGCTTCAATGGTGATAGAAATTAAGATAGCAAAAGCTAGAGAAAGTGAGGAACAAAGATGGAAGTAATTGTTATGAGAAAAGTTTATAAGGTGAGTATGAGTTTATAGTTCTTCAAAGACATCACGTTTCAAAAGGGTTATTGTTACATATTAGAAAAATTTGAAAGTAAAAATAAAAAACAACAATATGAAGACAATGAAAGTAAGTTTGTTTGCCTATCATTTCATAAACTTGTATGTTTCTCTTCATTCTTCAACAACACATCATATCACTCCTATCCTCCAAAAAAAATCTCTACATATATTCCCTCTGTCCACTTTCTGACTCAAATCATAAACCCATCCCTAAACACACACACACACACACACTGTCAAGGTGAAAAAACACACACTTATGTAACATGGCTAGCAGCCATAACTTTGATGAATTTTTCACTGATACCACAAGTGATGATGAAGAAGAAGATGAAGACGTTCAAGAAGAAGAAGCACTTCAACTTAATAAGTCACAAGAATGCATGGATTACATCTCTAGCAGGTGCCCTGCACGTGCTAGAGTGAGTCTAGACCCTAGATCCCAATGGTTTCAAGAATGGAACCGTGTGTTCCTTTTAGTATGTGCTACTGGTTTGTTTATTGATCCACTTTTCTTCTACACATTCTCCATAAGTGAGACATGCATGTGTGTGTTTGTGGATGGATGGTTCGCGGTTACTGTGACTGTTTTACGGAGTGTGACGGATGCTTTGCACGTGTGGAACATGTGGTTGCAGCTTAAGATGAGCAGGTGGTGGAGGTCACCTCATCACCATCGTGGCTTAAACCATGATGGCGGTATTGCACGTAAAGTTGCAGCTCGGATCATACGCCAAGCTAAGAAAGGCTTCTTTTTCGATCTATTCGTTATCCTTCCTATACCACAGGTTCCATATTTATTTTTGCACATGCAAGTTTTACCCTATGCTTGATATTGATAGTAAATATATTAATTTTTTGTTTATTAGATTAATTGATTATTTATGAAATTACTTAGATACTACATTAGGGTCAGTGAAAATAAATCGATAATACATGATATATATGCTTCATTTGAAAGACTGTATATTAATAAACTAGCAAGAAACTGGAAGAAAAAATCATAACATGATTTACAAACGAAGTAAGGAATAGTCACCCACTCTAAACAGACGATTGAAAACAAGGTTTCATACTATGCATCATGTTATTAAGTTCTCATTGTGCTGTAAATCATATGATCACACTTAAAACTTATAATAGTTTGTTTGATAGTTTTTGATAAATCTTAATATGATTAACCTTTTAAGTGTCCAGCAAAATTTTGTTTTCAATAGTAACTAAGGTAAATCAATTACTTGATGCAATAAAATTTGTAGTCCAATAAACACTTATTTATCTAGTTATATTCTTATTCATCACAATGATCAGATTAATTAAAACATACATCTAAACACATTTTAGTCAAGTTTATGTCCATAAAGTTAAGGAAGCAAACTGAGTTTAATCAATCTCTTGATGGATGCGACGTATTAATTATTGATAACTATATATACACATATTAATACTTATATCCCAGAAAGGATTTTAATAAGTTGTTTCATGTTTGTCCATGTTCCGATGAATTAGATATGATACATGCTGGTCATGGTTCAAGTTGATGCAGATCAACCATTTGCGCCGTGCTCAATAACTCATTCATGACTATATAATACGTAGTATATCATTAGCTCTTGATAAATTAAGTTTATTCAATTCAATTCAAACGCGAGTACTAAAACATTCTTACGTCCTAATTATTGTCCACAAATATAAAAAAGGGATAATAACTTTAAAAAGCATCATACTTGTTCAAAAATACTCTTCTGGATATCGAACAAAATGTTTTGCTTATATGAGTACCGAACTTTCAATTTTGGACTTTTTGAGGTATTTTTTGACTTCTTTGCCCTTCAAATTATTATCCAAGGGCAAAAATGACACAAAAGTACATCAAAAGTCGAAATTGAAAGTTTAGTACTTTAATAAGTCCGAAATTTAAAGTTCAGTACCCGTATAAGCAAAAAAATTTATTCGATACTCAGAAAAGTATTTTTGAACAAATATGATAAATTTTAAAGTTATTACCCTTATAAAAAACACAATTTAAGATAAGCATAATCATTACAGTGTAACACTAATAAAATTTTATCTTCATATTTCAAAGATTTTTTTTTATGTATTAAATTCTGAGGTGAGTAGAAATTTTGTGACAATTCTTTTGATATAATGAACAATAGATATGGCATGAAAGGGGTAAAAAAAAAATTAGTCATTAGACAAGGAAAAGTAATATATGTGGCCGGTCATAGTGTTTATTAGCTAGTCAATATATGTTATTATATCGATAGTCTCAAGTTTGGTTAGAGCTTCTTTGCGGGTGGATAAACCAGGCCGAATCCGAACCTGCTAGAGCTTGAACTACGCTCATTTATATTTATAACGCTCGAATTCGAGCTAGGACTTGTTTCGAGCCTTATATATTTTTAAGCTCGAGCTCGGCTCAGTACAACTCGTTTTCATGATCGGCTAACAGCTATACAAGCTTTTCCTAGATCTAAAATCAAATGAAACGAAACAAAAAGCTTGCTGGTAAACTATATGTGAAAAGTGAAAACTGAATAAGAAGATACAAAATTTAGCCCAAATTAGCAGAACCAACCCAAATTAGACTCACATGTATGTATACAGAAGGTCTTTTTGGTACATGTACATGTACACCACGTATGTAGATATCATCTTATTACAACAGAAAACCAACCTGACTTACGTATCAAAACCTCACACTCGTTATGCTATCATTTCCACGTGTACCCCTTTCTTTATATGACTCTCATACGCACATTTATATTTATATACCATATATATGTACACATTGTTTTTTTTTTTCTCGTTCATCACTATACTACTTAAAATGGCTAGCCGAAATGAGTTTTCAGATACTTCCTCGGAGTCTGAGCTCGACTTAGACTTCGAAGAACCATCAAAACCTAGCATTATTCATGCTGGATTCGGTGTTCGACAAGCATGGGAGCAAGTCTACGTGTTGATATGCACCACGGGCTTGTTTATTGACCCTTTGTTCTTCTACCCATTATCCATAAGTGAGTCATGGATGTGTATGTTTATAGATGGGTGGTTTGCAGTCACGGTCACGGTGGTTCGGTGCATGACCGATGTCTTGCATTTGGTTAACATGTGGCTGCAGTTTGAGTGGAACAGATGGTCACGTTACGACATGAAATTGAGGAAGAAGTCGTGTAACGTGGCGAATGATAAGGGTTTAAGGGTGGCTGTAAGAAGGGTTTTGTTTGATCTATTCGTCATCCTACCAATCCCTCAGGTTTATTAGTAATATTTATTTATTTAAAGAATTGGATAACATATAGTGCCTGAGTTATGTGATGAACAAAACAAAGCAAAACAAGAAATTAAATTTACATTTTAATTACTTTTTACATGCATACACATAAACACTCATAGATTTGTTGATAGAGTGGTTTGATAATCTTTGTAACGTTGCATCTTGCTAGTGTGTTAATCAAACTGTGCGGTTCAAACCAAAAAAGATAAACACTACATCTACTGTGCCTAATTATAAGTTTAAGTAACCATCATTTTCATGGTTGCGCCTAGACTACAGTTTTGTAGTCTAATGTTCAAAATACCAAGAGGCGTCTAATTGATCTAGCTAGCTAGTTGTATGCGTTATATACTTACGGTGTTGTAACTGAGTCATGTTCAAGTTTTAACTAGGAGATGTGTAGAGCAAGTGAGTGTGTGCATTTGTCATTAGACATCATGTACGTTTAAAAATAGTCGGTGTATTTTGAACATAATACTATTGTGAAATAATTACTTGGTGTTGAGACTATATATGCATCAAGTTCATGTATACTTGCTCAATTTTATTCATTTATATGATTGTGTTGTTTTATAAATGTTTATCTAAAGTTTGTTTTACAGTGTGTACATAAAAAAATTGAAATTTGATGAAATTTTGTGAAATAAGTTGGTTTTTTTGGGCAGGTAGTATTATGGGTAGTGATCCCGGCTTTGCTAAAGAAAGGTTCGACGACGGAGACAATGACAATTGCTTTAATCATGTTTCTATTCCAATACCTACCAAGATATATCACTCAATATGTCTTTATGCACGAATGCAAAATCTATCTGGATACATATTTGGTACCGTCTGGTGGGGTATCGCTCTCAATTTGATCGCATACTTTGTTGCCTCTCATGTAAGTTTTTCTTTTATGAACTAGACGCCGTCTTAACTTGCATACAGACCATTGTTAAAATGAAATTCGTCGATCTTAGGCTGTAGGAGCTTGTTGGTACTTGCTTGGCACACAAAGGGCAGCAAAATGCTTGAAAGAAAAATGTATGGAAGCAAACGGACTTTGTTTTTCTAGATTTTTGACATGTCAAGACCCTATTTATTATGGCACCAACAACTTCAGGAATGATCAAGCCAGGCTTTCATGGAGTTCGGATACTAAGGCACGGTCAGCTTGCCTTGAGAACGAAGACAGTTTTAGCTATGGAGCTTATAAATGGACTCTTCAACTTGTTACCAATGATAGCCGTTTGGAAAAGATACTCTTTCCCATTTTTTGGGGACTTATGACACTAAGGTAAACCCAAATTTAACTTGATCTTTCCAGAACAATATTTCTAAGCACATGTCAGTTTTTGATTTTATGAAATAAATTTCCGTCATATGTACTATATAGTACATTTGGGAACTTGGAGAGCACAACGGACTGGCTAGAAGTTCTTTTTATCATAATCGTCCTCACAACGGGGCTCCTTCTAGTCACTATGTTGATAGGAAATATAAAGGTACACAAATACGTTTATGAATTGACCTCGTTAACTGAAGCATAAGCATTTCTAATGGGGCATGGATGTTTATAGGTCTTTCTACACGCGACAACATCAAAGAAACAAGCTATGCAATTGAAAATGAGGAATATAGAGTGGTGGATGAGGAGGAGGCACCTACCTCAACGGTACCGACAAAGAGTAAGGAACTATGAGAGGCAACGATGGGCTGCAATGCGTGGTGTAGATGAATGTGAGATGATACGTAATCTCCCTGAGGGCCTACGGAGAGACATTAAGTATCATCTTTGCTTGGACTTAGTTCGACAGGTGCCTCTATTTCAGCATATGGACAATTTAGTACTCGAGAACATATGTGACCGGGTGAAATCCCTTATTTTTACAAAGGGAGAAACTGTAAGTCCATCTAAACTCTAACCTTTATAATCACTAGCTTTTAATTTTACACAAAGAATTACTTATGTCAAATGTCAATGACTCTCTAAATTCATTCTCAGCTCTTCATTTGTATTAATTTTCTGCACAAATACATACCAATATTTTACTTATACATAAGTTTAAGTACTTAATTTTCCTTGATAAAAAAATAATTTTCTTAATTAAGACTTTTTTTGTTTATAATAGATTGCAAGAGAAGGTGATCCTGTACAAAGAATGTTGTTCATAGTAAGAGGTCATCTCCAAAGTAGTCAATTTCTCCGAGATGGTGTTAAAAGTTGTTGCATGTTAGGCCCTGGAAACTTTAGCGGCGACGAGCTTTTATCATGGTGCCTTAGGCGACCCTTCATTGAAAGGTTACCTCCATCATCATCAACACTTGTGACCCTTGAAACAACGGAGGCTTTTGGGCTAGAAGCCGATGATGTAAAATACGTTACACAACATTTTAGATACACATTTGTAAATGAAAAGGTAAAGAGGAGTGCACGATATTATTCTCCTGGGTGGAGAACTTGGGCAGCGGTTGCCATTCAATTGGCTTGGAGGAGATATCGACATAGGCTCACTTTGACCTCATTGTCGTTTATTAGGCCAAGAAGACCATTATCAAGATGCTCTTCGCTTGGGGAGGACCGATTAAGACTCTATGCAGCTTTGCTTACTTCGCCCAAGCCGAATCAAGATGATTTTGATTTTTGAGAATATATATTGTTGTATATGTTGGTGTAAAATAAGGAAACAGGAACTATAGTTATATTTATGAAATGTGTTCATTTATTTGTTGATTATTATCGTCCTGATGATGGAGTGATTAACCTCATCTAGTCAACTTATCTACTTAATTTTAGGTAAAAAATCGATAGTTAAACACAAATGTTTAGCATGAGTTAACATAAACGTTCTAACTAAAGATCATATATATCACAAAATCGAATCAATGACATGATTCGATCAGTTGATACAATTTATGAATACTAACGGGCTTATAACAGTAGTGTGCTTATTTTGGGGAGACTAACGGCATCTGTACTGTTAAAAGAAATTACATTTGCTCAAAAGAAAATAAAATATTACCAATGATAACAAATGTAACTTCATTTAGCATACGTAATATATCCCTCGATGTATATGCAACGGGCTAAAATCTAACACTATTTGGACCAAAGTAGTTCATCTCCATGACTTTGTTCATCGAACCATCTTTCGTTCTCTTCATTCTGTATTCACCACCTGTCGTCGAACACAAAGTTGTTTTCAAGTAAGAAGATGTAAGTTTGGTTTCAGCGTGACGATGAAGTTCCCTGAGAGGCCCATTCCACCTTGCCACACCTTGATCTTTAGATGCCTCGACTGCCCCAATGCTAGCGGCAACTAACAAAGCTTTCCGTGCAGCTTCACTACTCATTTTTTATAGTGAAACTATGGTGATTTTGTAGGAAAGAATCACACATATTTAAGAGTGTGACATTGAGTATAAATATTGGGTTGGTGAAGACATGAAATGACAAAGCCAAAAACATGTTACTGATTAAACTAAGGAAAACAAAATTAGATAGTTGCTTTCATAATATTTTTATATCATTAGCTGAAAATGGCATGTTTTAAGCCTTATGGGTTGCTCCAAAATATCGGATATTAGCATTGGATTTGAAGTTGGTTTAAGTGACTGTATTTTTTGTCGTGGTGTGTATCATAGTCTTTGGTTCAATTTTTAAGTCATATAATCTTCGCAATCAAACATATCACATATATAGTTTTAAAATACTAGTAAAATAAAGAGTTAATGTCGTCCCTGTGGTTTACATCTTTCGTTCCTAAACTTTAATAATTACACGGCTCGCTTTTGTGATTGTCCATTTTTAACGAATCAGTCCTTGCAACAAACGGTCGCTTTTCTTTCCTCGTTAACTCCTATCACGTGACTTGCAGCTGGAGACATAATGTAAAATTAAGTTGAATTTTAGGAGGTGACTTCTTAAATCGTTGATTTCCATTGGCGTGTGATATGCGAAGGAGATATCAAGTCACTGCCTAAACTGCCCTTTGAACCATATATGGAGGTAATAACATGATGCTAAAGAGAGCTGGGTTTCGTGTAAAATTGCCACCACCATTTAGTCAAGATAGCTAAGTTTGAAGCTTGGAGACTACCAATTCCAAGTCCACCTGAAGTTGATGGAGAACACACTTTTTTCTAAGCTATCCAAGCCAATTTGTTAGATTCTAAAGAACCCCTTCCCCAAAAAAATGAGAAGGAGATTACGTCTAAGTTTTTCCAAGTAACTTAGAACATTTTGAGCTTTAAAATGAGAAAGAAAAATGCCTAGAGCACCGAGAATCGATTTGATTAGAGTGAGCTTACAACCATAAGATAAGATAGAATCTTAGCCTTCCAAGTGGTGAGATGGCTATAAAATATATCGATGATAGGCTTACAATTGCACACTTTGTTCATGTTTGCACCAATGAGAAGTCCTATAAAATAGACGTGAGAGTGTTGAAGTTGACAATATAAGGAGGATGCCAACCAATTCGTATCCACATGGGTGGCACCCATTCTAAAATTTTTATTTTTAGAAAATTTAATGTAGGATTATTGATATCATAACACTATATGTGATTTGTGTGTGATTCGTGAAGTAGAGAGAGAAAGAGATGAAAGAATGGGATGCTAGAGAGAGAAACAAAATATGGAAGGTTAGATGCCAGATGAACATCCAATCCTCTCCCTTATGGGGAGAGGGCTATTTATACAACTTACTTACGCCCTCATTCAGGCTGTGGATCAGGCATACAGTGGGTAAAGACCCGTCCTTCTTCCACGGTGTTACTTATGCTAATCTATAACTTCCAATTAACGTCAAGTCTACGTGCTAACATATGCTAGACTATAGTTGGGGTGACCGACTCTTCTATATGGATTTACTAAATCCTAACAATCTCCCCCCATGGGAGGTCACCCCATAAATTACCTTTTGAAACATAGCATTCTATCAATAGATTCATATCTGAGCTCGTAGACTTTGATTCTTCAAGATAGAAAACTTTGCATCTTCAGTAGTGTTTCTTGACATGAATGTTTCTTTGTCTTGTGATCATGAGCTTTCTTTGAGATCATCAGCCACAGTGAATCTCCATCTCATCATTTTAAGTATTTCCATCATGTGAGGTTGTGACTTTTGGACCAACATGCTCAAACTTTTCTGGATCATGATAGTCTTCATTAGAGTTGCGGAAGTGATGTGATATGACATTGGTCATCATGATTTCTTTAAATGCGAGTGTGAAGTGTGAGCATGTGGCTATGAATTGATGTTACATTTGCCATCAGCTGCAACTGTCAGGAGTTCCTGCAAACAACAGTTAGCAATAAACACACGAAAGTGTCTTTGTTCACAAATACTGCGTGTGATCACGTAGAATTCCAAAGAATTTCCTTGACAGGGTTTCACAGCTGTACTAGCCGTTCTCAAACCGGAGCATCTCAAAGTAGACAACCCGGAGTGAGTGAACTAGTGAATTGAAATTCACTGATTGATGAGAAATTGATTTGATAAACAATCGCGTATTAGTGAATAAAGAGTTTTTGCAATATGAAGAAAGTTTTATGAACGAAATCAAGATTCAAATCAAAAATAATTTTGTTTGAAAACATTAATGCGCAGTCGATGTGCTAGAATGAATCACCTCATCGTTTCTTTCCATTTGTCACAAGTTAGATCCATGAAGGATCTCACATGTCACCCACCAAGAGCTTGTTTGATGTTGGCTCTAGAAGGACTTCCATCTTCATTGTGAATACTTTACGTATCACTCGGATGTTCTGGCAATACCACAAGGATAATGCGTAGGACTCTCAATATATATTCTTACTTTTCACATTGTGTGAAACAGCAAGTCTTCATGAACGTGTATCCTAATGAGATTTTGTGGATGATATCTTGGCTCTAGACTCAACAAAGTACTTTGGTTTTCCTATGGAGACTAGGGAGGGTCTCCTTTTTCAATATCAACTATCTCAAGAAAAGCCGATAGATAACATCGGTTCCCGTGAGAATGAAACAAGTTCTTTTAAGAGAACTTGAGTAGTGGAAGTTTAGTGTAGTGCGTCACCGGGTCCATGACGTCTTGTCTTCAATATCGGCGTTACCTTGGTAACCACGAGTAGCATATGTATTGAACTCAATTTCTGCTCTAAGTTTGAATTATTGGAGGGCTATTTCTTTTCACCCTTTCACATTTCATTTCTTTTTCGTTCTTCAACCCCTTCAATGCTTACCAAGACTTCATCAATAGAACCTTGTTGGGTTTGTTCCAGTCCTAGCTATATCTCAGTCGGAACTCTTCCCTTATTCTCATTTTCTCCTTTTTTAATCATACCTAAGGACTTCTACACTATCTAGTGGATTGTCCCTGGGTAGATCCCTCCGGTTCTGGCGGGATCGTGGGAACAATTTCCTAACCTTATCATCCTTATACCTTCAGTAAATTAAATACAATATCAGTCTTTGATGTACTTCCACAATCACAATCGTCAGAAACTATTTGAAAATCAATAAAGGTACTTATGATAAAAGTACTAATGCCTTTGTACCTCGATACTTTTGAAGATTTTGAATGCTCCCTCAATATGTGCATCGTTATACGAAAAGGTTTAGCACATATGGAGAGAAACCTACACTTTGAGTTGTAAAGATCACATTTTATCGATTTCATATTTATATCATATTCTCTCCCCGATCAAAATTTTAAATCCTTTGAGATTTTGGATCCCAAGTGATTTAAATATGTTAGAAAATTGGTAGAAAATGTGATATGATTCAATATTTTCTGATAAGAAACATTACTGTGCTCCTCCTCAATTTGAGAGGGAGGTTACAAGTCATAATCATTACACTACTATCCACTGCAAAGTTTTTATATACATAAATTACAACAACACACCACAAGAGTTCTAAATATTACAGAGATCATATTATCATTCGGTTCTCTATAGTAGTCGATAATCACCATCACGAACTCTTCCACCAACAAAACATTCTAGGCTGCGGAAGATTCTCCTAGTTTTGAGCCTCTTCCGGATTGCAAACACGAATGCCTCGCTCATTTCTAGATCCTTGTCACCCAAAACATGGTGTTCCTCCCGGTCTCATCCGATATTAAACTCTTTCACCCCGTAATCCAAATCTTCTTCAATCATCATAGAGTACCGTCGTTGAACTTGTGTGACTCATTAAACCTCATGATCATCCTAACCCCGTATTTGTCACTAAAAATAACTGCTCTTGAAGAATCGATCACTGAGTAGTCATGTTTGAACTCAAATCCTTTTGCTTCCCACCGAGGCTTAGTAGCGTTGACTTGAGTCTGGTAGCTCTTAATCCCAAGCTGAAAGTCTCCAACTCTTTGCCTGATGATTAAACCTCTTGTCCATAAGTTGACTGCTGCAGCTAGAGTCTTCTTGTCACATGGAGTCAGATGATTTAGTTGATGTTGGGAATTATAATTGATTTTATATGACAAAATATGTGAAAGATAAAGGAGTATTGAAGACAAGGGACCTATTTGTTAAAATAGTATTTATTATATAGTCCCTAGTAGTATTTGTAACCCTAACTCTCTAGTTTATAAATAGAGGCAGGGAATAGCTTTTTAGTAGATCTAGAAAACATAGAACTCTCCCAATGAGAGTCTAGAAACACAAAGAAATCGTGTGTATATTAGTAGTTAGTCTATGTATTAGTTTTATATAGTGAATAAAAGAAAAACCTTAGTAGTAACTTTGATTCTTGTGTTCTTATTCTGCTGTGCAAATCATTGTTACGATATCCTATATAGGCTTAAACGATTCTTTAACAATTGGTATCAGAGCGGGTGGCTCGTGATATCTGGGATTACAAGGTTGTTTTGAAGTCGTGTTCATGATGCGTAGAAGGTTCGTGCTTCTATTTTATGGTATGATCGATTTTTGGTGAATTTAGGGGTTTAGCGACACTTTAAAGTGTTGTCTTTATAATAAAAAAAAAAAAAAAAAAAAAAAAAGAAGAAGAAAACCCTAATTGTGTTAATGATTAGATTGATGACATCAAGATGGTTTATTAATAGCATTAGGTTAGCATTTGGTACTGATTTTGGGCTCAAAAGAAGGTTAGTACTGGTCATGTTTATTAATACTGCTAGCTTTGGAAAGTTTGTACTGCTTTCAATCCAATTAAGTGCTGCTGCACGTTATGGTTAGTACTGGTTGTTGATCATTAGTACTGTTCGCGACAAGTTAATTCTGGTCGTTTCCTGTTAATACTGGCAACTTGGAAAGTTAGTATTGTTCGCGTACAAGTTAATACTGGTAGTTGTAAATGTTAGTACCGCTTTTGATTATTAATACTGGTAGTACACATGAGTTAATACTGTTCATGCTAAGTTAATATTATCAATGAAATTATATGTGACGGATGTGAGAATAAGAGGTTTAATGGCTCGTTCTTATTCGCTCAATTGATTACGAAGAAAGGTTTTATCACCTATTTGACGATGAAGTGGAACTACTTGGATGTGTGTTTTATCATACCTTTTACCAGGAGGTAACTTGTTTGTGCGTTCATGTTGTGGCTAAGACTTGGTAAATCTAGCAAGTAGATTTTGCTATCACTTAAAGGAGTTACGTTGTAGTGCTCAGTGTCTCATTGAAGATGATGATTTTATCAAGAGATCGAGGTCTACTCATATATCATCAGGTATGAGTTCATAGTCACGTGGTTAGTACAAGACATAAGATGCGAGTTTGGGATGTTCTACTTCAGCATCAAGTTGGTAATACTTAGTTTTCTTCATTAGTGATCATTACATAGAGCCTATAGATTTGAAGAATCAAGAAGATGGTTAACATATGGGTTTCAGGGTAACCTTATTGTTAAATGTTTAACCATCTACATGCATCATTCGAGGGGAAGGTTTTTATTACTACTTGTTGGTATTTGTACTATTGGTTTGGATTTCTTTTGCCTTAATTTATTTTTAGTGCGGAAAACTTCATGGAGGGTATCTTGAGGCATTGGAAAGATGGATTAGTCGTATGATATTGGTTCGTGGTTTTGAAATTCAAAGTTGCTTTTATTTGCGGGTTCTCCTAGTAGATTATGACAAAAAGGCGAAGAAAGGCGACAAAGAAGCTGCAACTTGCAGAACCTTGGTGATATTGCATATTTAAGGGGAAGTTCGTTTATCTTTCATCATACTAACTTCAAGGGAATTTTGTGCTTATTGGTTTTGTCATTATCAACTAGGGGAAGATCGTTGGGAATTATAATTGAGTTGATATGACAAAATATGTGAAAGATAAAGGACTATTGAAGACAAGGGACCTATTTGTTAAAATAATATTTATTATATAGTCCCTAGTAGTATTTGTAACCCTAAATATCTAGTTTATAAAAGAGGCAGGGAATAACTTTTTAGTAGATCTAGAAAACAAAGAACTCTCCCAATGAGAGTCTAGGCACACAAAGAAATCGTGTGTATATAAGTAGTTAGTCTATGTATTAGTTTTATATAGTGAATAAAAGAGAAATTTTGGGAATTATATTTTGTTAAACAGATTAGGGTTTCTTGTAATATAAAAGAAACAGACGGCCATGAACATTGTACGCCCTTAGAAACAATTTCTAAGTGATTAATATAGATCCATAGAGGATCAAAGTGTTTAGTAGTAATTGCCTTATTTAACTCTTGTGTTTATTTTCCACAAAAGCATAAGTTTATTAGAGATTCTCCTATAGTTTACTTGTGATTTCATAAGTATTCTATCCATTTCTAAAGGCTCAAAAGATCTATCTAGGACCGATCCTACATGGATCTAAGCGGTTCTAGGCCATAATAATGGTTTCGGTTCTAACCGGTTTATGGCCAAAATACCGGTTCTTAATCGGTTCTTACCGGTTGTTGGCCGAATAGTTAGTTCTTAATCGGATCAAACAGTTCCTCTTGGTTCTTGACTAGAATAGCCGGTTCTTAATCGGTTCTAACCGGTTCCTACCGGTTCTTGGCGGAATAGGCGCTTCTTAGCTAGATCTAATGATTCTTGGTTGAAATAGTCGGTTCCTATTTGTATCTAATCGGTTATTGGCAAATAGTTGGTTCTTAATCGGTTCTTGGCCAACATATCCGGTTTAACTAGTTCTAACGGTTCCTACCGGTTCTTGGCTGGAATAATCGGTTCTTAATTGTTTCTAATCGGTTCCTACTGTGTTCGGATGTTCCGGTCATTTTGACGGTATTTCACCGAAACGGAGTTACGGTTCAAAAGTTATGGCCGCTTGAAGTTTTGACGTAAAAGTCAACTTTGTCAAGCCGCAAGTGGTCAAACCGCAAGTAGTCAAACTGTAAAAGTCAAAACTCGCTTTTCTTGATCAAATCGCAGGATGGTCAAATCGCAGGATTGTCAAACCGCTTCAATCAAACCGCTTAGGACAAATCGCTAGGATAAATCGCTTCATTTGACAAACCTCGCGGGACACAAGTACATCCACTACTTGTCCTTTTGTCTCTTTGTCTTATCACTCAAACCGCACAATATCAAACCGCTTCAAGAAACTAACAAATCGCATACGAATACTAACAAACCGCAGTCCGTACGATATCAAACCGCTTCGAAAACCGATCAACTCGCACAAAAGCTATGTCAAACCGCATACAAGAACTCAATCCGAGAATCAAACCGCTTCCATGAAACTCTTCCAACACCAAACTTTTTCAATAAAAAAAACTACAACCGAGATGAATTACGCCTTCTAAACCAAAACCTAAACACTTATGATGATCCTAAACACAAAGTACGATCAAAATCCAAACTTTAACACTAAAAAATGATCAAAAAGATGAAGATGTCTCAAAAATCATTCAAACCCAAAAACCTTATGAAAACCACTAAGAATCCAAGAACATGCAAAGTAGATGGTCAAACCATGGCTCTTGATACCAATTGTAACATATTGATTTTCACAAACACATAATCAAACACACAATAGGGTCGAATGAGTTAGGTTTTAGAGAGAGAAAGTGAAGAGATTTGGGAAATTCGAGTCAAAAGCGATAGTATAGTTTCATGATACTATAAATCATGTATTATTAGTATTAGTTTGGTAGATGAATAGATATGCATGAGTTGTATTAGGAAGAGATAATGCATATCTTATTAACACGTTTTGTAATGGGTTGTATTAGGGTTTCTGACATAAACTTCTCTTCAATCTCACCATACGTAAAAGCACCTTTAACATCCATCTCGATCATGATGAAGCCCATGTATGATGCATAGGCCAAGAAAATTCGAATGGCCTCAACTCTAGCAACAGCAAACACTTCATCATATTCAATCCTTCCTCTTGCT
Organism: Chrysanthemum lavandulifolium; assembly: GCA_022545495.1. Lineage (NCBI taxonomy): Eukaryota > Viridiplantae > Streptophyta > Magnoliopsida > Asterales > Asteraceae > Chrysanthemum > Chrysanthemum lavandulifolium. The sequence goes on from CM040239.1 coordinate 21,449,550, forward strand.
GTAACCTTGAGCTACTAATCTTGCTTTGTTCTTAATCACCACACCCTGCATCTCTTTTGTTCTTCGTAATCCATTTAGTTCCAATAGCATATTTCCATCCGTAAAGGCACTAATATCGAAACTTGTTGGTTTTGAACTGTTGCATTTCATCTTGCATTGCTTCAATCCAACTTGAGTCTTCAAGAGCTTGAGAGACACCTGGTTGGTTCTACTTGTGAAAGAAAACACGCAAAATGAGACAATGCTTGAAGTCTCATGTGATTGTCTCTTTGCGATTAGAGACATAAGAGAGAAAAGCAACCTATCCAAATTTAGGACTAGAGATAGCCCTTCGAGTTCTAACAGAGCTAGAATGTCTCCAATAATATTGGATTGAGGGTGAGTGATGTTGATTCTTTAGTAGCAGTAATTGACATCAATGGTAGGTTCAAGATTAGTCAGCTTGGTACAAAAGTTGTGTCATAGGAAGCGTGATGAAAATGCGGATTTAGTTGATGATTTCAAGATCGAAGGACTTGAAAGCGAGTATCTGGGTCACCAAAGTCTCATGGACACTCTAGTAGGAATTGGAGTAGTAACAAAGCGAGCTTTCGGTTGATGATGATGGGAGAGATCGATGTCGTGAGAAACATGGTTCCCATGACGACGCCTCATTTGCAAGCTCCCATCCACCTTCTCGACCTCAAGCTTAGCTACAAACTCTCGAGTCCAAGCTTAGCAAGGTCCTCGAATAGTGTGATTCATCTTCACTCTCGCTTGAATTATCTCTTGAAGAGTTACCTTCAACATTGTTGGGAGAAAGAAGGCACAAGAATGGGTTGTTCATCATCTTCAAATTCACTTCAGAGTCGACATCCAAGGTACCGCATTGTTATGAGAGTTTCTTGAGAGCTGCACTTTGGTTAGCCATATGTCTAGTATAACCCAGATAGTCGGTTAGGTAGTCAAGATCAAAAGACCACACATGACCGCCTTGAACATTGGGCTTATCTTCTAGTATCCGAGGTTCAAAGTCTCTATCTTCTCGGCGATAAGTTGTACACTCAGAAGCCTCGCTATTAGCCTTGAATAACCCACAATATAACCATCATCGCTTTTCATCAAACTTCCCAAAGGATCACCGTGTTCTAATGGTCACTTGACAACCAAAAGGTTTGAGTAATGAATGACCGAACCTTCCCAAAGAGAAGTTCATATGGTGTTTGAAAGGTGAGGTCTAGTTATGGAGACTCATTAAGTACATAGTAAGTCGTGCCAAGCCTTCAAATAACATAGTGGGCAATTTAGAGTCTCGCAAGCATTGATCTCACCTCTATCAAGGTCCTATTCTTTCTTTCACCACCCCATTTTGTCATGGGGTTCTTGGATTGCTATAGTCCTCTTTATCCTTTAGACCTACAGTTCTATAATAATAGCATTCTTGAACTCTCGTTCCATTATCACAATCGAATCCTTTAACCTTCTTGTTCAACTGATTAACGAGGGTGATGAAGTCTTCAAGACCTGAGTTGTTTCATCTTTAGTCCCTAGAAAGAACACCCAAAGAAAATCATGCATATCCATCATTGATAACCAAACAATAGTACTTGTGATCGATGCCTGACTTGAGTTCGACCAAATAGATCCATATGTAACCTTCCAAGAGGCTCGTTAAATGATGCTCCATGAGCTTAGATCGAACATAGTGGGCATTGACAAGCATTGATAGGATGCTATGTGTTGCTTCCTTTGTTGCATGCAACACAATTATGATCATTGGAGAAAACCTTCTTGTTCGAGATTTTCAACGGAAGACCTTCGACAGTCCCCTTTGAGGAGAGTGTTTATAGTTTTGAAATTCACATGAGCCATTCTCCTATGCCATTTGTTGGACTCATCCAATGATGCTTTAGCCAATGAGACAAGTGAGGTCACCTTCGAGGTGAACTTCATTGAGGTTGAATGTGTATAGATTGTGAGTTCGAGGACTCTCGGAGAATTGAAGCATCTTACGGAAGCTTGAACTCTTTAGAAAGCACAAGACATTCATTTTAGAGAGAAGAGTACCTTGTTCTTGGTGTCACAAATTTGTGAGGCCGAGAACAAGTTGAAGTTCAAGCTCCCCTAACATAGTACACATTCTCAAAGTTCGGTGAGAGGTGTCTTGATGGTGCCTTTCCCGATGAATTCTACCATCACTTCTACCAAAGGTCGATCAAAATCCAAACTTTAACACTAAAAATGATCAAAAAGATGAAGATGTCTCAAAAATCATTCAAACCCAAAAACCTTATGAAAACCACTAAGAATCCAAGAACATGCAAAGTAGATGGTCAAACCATGGCTCTTGATACCAATTGTAACATATTGATTTTCACAAACACATAATCAAACACACAATAGGGTCGAATGAGTTAGGTTTTAGAGAGAGAAAGTGAAGAGATTTGGGAAATTCGAGTCAAATTCTGCTGATAGTATAGTTTCTGCGGATACTATAAATCTGTATTATTAGTATTAGTTTGGTAGATGAATAGATATGCATGAGTTGTATTAGGAAGAGATAATGCATATCTTATTAACACGTTTTGTAATGGGTTGTATTAGGGTTTCTTGTAGTATAAAGGAAACAGACGGGCATGAACATTGTTTCTAAGTGATTAATATATATCCATAAAGGATCAAAGTTGTTCTTGGCCGGAATAGGCAGTTCTTAGCTAGATCAAACTGGTTCTTGGTCGAAATACCTGGTTCCTATTTGTATCTAATCGGTTATTGGCCGAATAGTTTGGTTCTTAATCGGTTCTAATCGGTTCTTGGCCGGAATATCCGGTTTTAACTAGTTCTAACTGGTTCCTACTGGTTCTTAGCTGGAATTATCTGTTCTTAACCGTTTCAAACGGGTTCCTACTGGTTCAGGCTATTCCGGTCGTTTTGACAGGTATTTCGCTGAAAACGGAGTTACGGTTCCAAAGTTATGGCCGTTTGAAGTTTTGACGTAAAAAGTCAACTTTGGTCAAGCCGCAAGTGGTCAAACTGCAACTAGTCAAAC
>CM040239.1:21452677-21490091 GCA_022545495.1 Chrysanthemum lavandulifolium
TCTAAACCAGAGGTGGTAAAACTAGGGGGTTCAGGTAACTAGTCAAAAGCAATTCTGTTACAGGTTGAAATAGACAGAGCCTGTGATTTGGTCCAATATTTCCGTGCCACATGCAATCACGAATATCATACTATTTCATTACTATAATTTTTTAATTAATATAAACTAGGATGTTTTATGCATTCAAAATAAACTTTTGCCAATTTCTGACCCGTTCACGAAGTAATTAAAAGGCAGCAGAAAACAGAAAGATTACTTGATTGCAGTTGTCCTAGCATTCAATGCTGTGCTATAGAAACCTCGCACCTCCTCTGGATGAGAAAAGTTATCCAGGCAAGCACTCAATGGAACCCTCGGGCGTACAATTTCATCCGATTCACTGATACCAGTAAAAGACTGTTAGCATGAATTGTTGGCAATAAAAACCAATAAAAAGACCACCAAAATAAAGCTACATCCAACTTACATCTTAGTCCCCTCCGCCTCTTTCTGCGCCTTCAATTTGTGAAATTCTTCTAGTTCCTCTGAAATAATAATTAACCAAAAGAACAGATAAAAAATCGTTTTCGCTTATTTTGCAAGTCAAAAGTACACAGTTAAGAGAAGAGCTCACTTTTGTTAGTAGCCTTTTCTAGTGGAATAGTCAAGGAAAGAATGTAGTCATTTCTTTTATTGTAAGCAACTTTCCCAGAAGGGCACTGAAGGCGCTCTTCAATGCCAAACTTGAAACTTCTTGCGGGATCCGATTCAGGCTTGCCAGCATTGACACGCTCAACTTGGTCAATCAAATGTAGGAAAAACTCTAGTGCATCCTGCATTAAAATCAGTTTCAGTAATCTGATGGATAGAATGCTGATAAAAAAAGTATGGACAGCATAAACACAATAACTTGTAGAGTACTGAATGTACCTGCTGACGCATGGTTGAAAACTCCGGATGACTGGCTGCAATTACTGACTTAAACATTCTGGGACGTATACCTTCTTGTTTCTATATAAATAACAGAAAAGGGAATATGTTAGTACTTTAGTAGATGCAATATTGCAAAGCACTGATAAGACATAATAAAACACAAGAAAACATGCATATAGATTTTTTTTTTTTTTTTTTTAAAGTCCAGCCAGAAGCTTACTTCATTTGGAGACGAGTCAGCATTTGACATATCATCATTCTGGGAAATGAACACATGATGGTTAAGGCACAATAGACAAGAAATAGAATATTAAAATATAAAGTTAACTTATAATCTGAACCTACCCGCGCAGCTGGAACAGAATATTTGCCAGAAAGCAATCCATTGGCAAGCTTTGTTCTGCCAAACAATGTAAAAGTTCATTGTTTCCCATTTACTATAATTAAAATACTCCTTTCTTTTTCAGTTGTATCTGAAAAATTGCCGCACTCTATTTATGAAATAACGTGAATCATGCATACTTACAATTGCATATTCAGGTCTACTGTTGGATCAGCAGGAGCAGTAGCAAAAGCCTGTTTCAAACTCTGGTTCTTGTAGTACCTGTCAGGGTCCGTAAAATGGTAAGAATCTCCTTCACATTAAAAAAATTAAATAACCATGCACACTCATCAAAAGAACTAGTATACAGACCGTGAACAGAACGAGTGAGTTGAGAAGACAACTTGCATAGTTGCAGCCAAATAGCAACTGCAAAATACAAAACAAAACCAAAAGACATAAGCAAGAACGACTGTGATTTTCCAAAATAAAAAACTTCATTGGAAAGGAACCAAAATTACCTGTTGCCAAGATTAGTAAGTCCTGTATACCCAGGTCCATAAAGTGGTTCAGCATCCTTTCCACTTTCTTGAATCCGATACCAATCAAAGTTAGTGTTCTGGTCAAGTTCCTTCTCAGCTGTCGTCATTTCTGTCTGAAATTTTTAAAGGTCAGGTATCGACATGTGTATCATTTTTAAGCCTTGTACTTAATATTAAACAACTTACAGCTTCTGATGCAAAAATTAGTTTCAAATAAAGAGCGAAGAAAATAAGGTTGTAATAAATCAGGCATTTCCTTCCAACAATATCATGTGTGTTAACATTTTAGTTCATAAGATGCAATTCAAACAACACAAGGAGCAAAAATAACAAATCTATACTATACTAATACGACAATGAAAGATGCTTTACCTTCTGTAAGGAGGAAAAATCAATACCAAAAATGCTAGATGATCCGCGAGAAGAGGTCAGTCACACTTTCATCCTCGGATAAGAGAAAACATCTGAGCTGCCAAAATTTGTAACTCTTACTTAGATTTGTATAAAATATATAATCCAAAGCAGAGCAAATATTGATTAAACAAGGTGGCATTACCTGCTCCTTCGAGATCAGAAGTTATTGTCCCTAGCTTAACAGCAAGAGGATAATGAGTCTCGTTGTAATGTTCAATGGCATGGTTATTACCACCACTTCCATCCCAAAGTTTCCTGCCACATAGGATCATCCCATCTGTTAAATTTAACCATAGATTTTCAGTCTTGTCACACTTGACACATTTCCATCCAGATGGAGGAATTATGACACCATTATCTATCTGTTTCAGGGTCAATGCATGTTCACTAATTTGCTTCTTATCAGCTGTCCAAGATGCAACTTGCTCCTTCCGCTCAGCACCCTCTGCAATTAATATTGCATCAACAGCCAACCGGACCTGTGCAGAAACAAAATATAGCCTCACTTTAGATAACTTCTAATAACAAGACGTAAGCTTCATAAGCCTTATTATAAAAATCAGGTGAAAGAGAAAACCTTCTCAGGCAATGCCACTGATGGAAATGGAAAAGTTGCATAATCTGGCAAAATCACAATGCTATAAGTTTCCTCATACTCGGATTCTTGGTTATCAAATCCTCCATCAACACCTACAAAAACAAGCCATTATACGTATAATCAACCATGCAGCCCAATTCATTCAGTCAAATTACATAAAATGATAAACGAATAAACAGGCAATACCAATAGCCAAAAGGGTAGGTTTCTTCAAGGGTCTATCTTCAGGAATCGCCTTTTTTGTTTGTTTTATATGCAAATAAACAGGGTTACCAGTCTTCTCAAAGTTCCAACCAACGTAATCCTTCCCGAAGGCAAGAAACGTGTTCATGTCCACAAACAATCCACCTTCAGATTTCTGAAGCAACAAAATCAAATGTTAAAAATAATCAGAAAGCAGGTACAAGAACATTACATAAACACGTGTTCACAGAGCAAGCAGATTAACATTGACCAACCAATTTGTATAAAATGCATACAAATACTTCATTGAAACTTTATTACAACCAATGATTCCTCTAACAATATGTTGCGAAGTTCTAAGCTATAATCATAAACCATTCTTCAGGAACAAACTTCTAGTAGCATAAACTTCTAACAGCATAAAGCAGGCTCGTAGAAAGTTACGAGAAAATCCATACAAATTAGCATCTAGGAGTATTACATCTGGCATAAGAAATCAAAGTGTAGCTCCTACTGTATTTTCTAAAATCAACAATAAGGATGATGAATTTCCATTTGACATCATTATGCACAAATCCAAGGCGATCATACCGTCATACAACAACTAAATATTGCTTATACACTAAACATATACGCTTATTACAAGGCTACACCCTATAGTTAACCATCCTGTCCATCCATTAAACTAAAACTTGCATAAATTCGTGTTATATCTAGTTTCATCCACCATACTTCACACATCATCAGCGTGTATACAAACCAACTAACCAAGAGAATACAACTAATGCAAATGTAGTTGCCTGATATCCATAGCATTCTGTCCTTCATAAAACATGCATATCATGGATACAAGCCCTAGAAACCCTACACTACTCAATTTACGCAATCTTAACATTTCACCAAAAGAAATTCTCCAAAAATCTAGTTTATCCACATTTCATAAACCTCAATTCAATACACAAACAACTAAACGAAAGTTAACCGATAACCATAGGGTAAACTCACCCGGATATCGAATCCGATACACCATTCATTTAAAAGCAATAAACAATTTCATTATAATTATTCCGCACATGTACACAGCATACATATCATCATTTCAAACCCTCGAAAACCTAAACATCAATTCATTACACAAACAAATAGCTGTAACTCAACGGAGTATCGAAACATATTCAAAATTTCTGTAACTCCACATAGTATCGAAACATATTCAACATTTCTTTACAAAAAATAAACAGTTAGCACATAACAATAATAACTCACATGCATATTCGTGCCCCAAAATTCCTAAATTTTTCAAATAAGCATACAAAACTTAGTTTATCAGAAAATAAACGAACCAATAACAAAAACGTAAACTCATGGAGGATCAAAACCGATAATAAGTGCATAACCTCACCACAGAAACGAAACAGATACATAATTTCATTTACAAACAACAAACGGTTAAATTAAAATTAATAACAGCACAAAACCTTGTATATCTACTAATGTACAAAAATCGATTCAATACGCAAAAAAAATAAACAGAAAATTAACTGTAAATTAACCTACAAAAAGGCATAACCTCACCCCTACAGTAACGACACCTATACAGCATTCATTTGCAAACAATATCCAGTTATGTAAGAGTAACAACGGCACAAAACCTAGTTTATTTACTAATTCATAAACCGCAGTTCAATGGACAAACAAATAAACTAAAACTACCCGATTGTAAAGACTTAAACTGAACAGAGTATCGAAACTGTTGTAGCATTCATTCACAAACAATAAACAATTAAATAACGCAGAAACCTAGTTTATCAACTAACCGATAAGCCTCTAAACAAAACACAACAAAATAAACTTATACTTAATAAACGCTTAGATCAATTCAATTCAATATATACAAATAACAGCGTAGGAGTATAGAAAGTGATACAGCGTTTATTTATTTACAAACAATAAACAGTTATATAACAATAATAACGCACGAAACTTAGTTTATCTATTAACACGAAGAAATCAATGCAAAAATAATCAAATAGCGAAAAAATAACCGATAATAAAGACGTTAACTGACGAAGTAATACAGCCTTTATTTATTTACAAACAAACAAATAGACAGTTCAATTAACAATAATAATAACGCACACAAGCTAGTTTATCTACCTACTAATTCATAAAACTCAATTGAATACACAAACAAATAAACTCGTCGGAATATCACCAGGATATCAAAACCGTTACAACAAACAATAAACAGTTAAATATATATACAAATACACAATAATAACGCAGAAAACCTAATTTATCTAATAATTATTTTATAAAAAAATAAGAAGATAGTTAAATATATACAAATAAGTGATTAAACTGACCGGAGTATCGAAACTGATACAGCATTCCTGCTTGTAAATGCGATTGGTAGGCTCTGGAATACGGACTTTTGTTAGATTCGCTCGGAGAAGCTCCATCTCCATTTTCAGTTCTGGAAAATTGATTATCAATTCAACGATGGTGAATGAGTGTGTGTGAATTTGTGAGCCCTAACTCTGTGTGTGATTGTGTGTGTTTGCTTGGGGAGGAGTTCTTCTGTTCAATTCTACTCTGCCTAATTGTAAAGTGTGATTAAATAATAAATTAATCCATTCTTCTTTTGTTTTCACTCTGCACCCTGTAGTTTAGATAGTTGTCGGTTGTGTTTGTATTTTCAAATGTGAGTCGAGAGCAAGATTTGAAGTCGTTAAGGGGTGTTTGTTTTATATAGCCTACTTTACCCCTCTCACCTAACTCCCTTCTTTATGACATCTTGGGTTTGTATATTTAATAAGCTCACCTTTTGTGCTTTATTTTAAAAAAAATCGGCTTTTTGCCTTCACCCTATGAGTTCAGGGTGCTTTCTTGGCTCGCTTTCACTCTCTTTAAATAAGCCGAAAAGTTTCAAAATAAGCTACAAAAAACGACCTTATGAAACATAAGTTCAAAACCAAATTAGTTATAAGCCAACTATATAAGCCGAAATAAACACCCTTAAGAAATAAGAAGTGGTGATCGACTTAATAAGAATATGCATAATTGAGTGAGAAAATGTATTTAAAAAAAAAAAAATTATCTATCATGTCTAACAAACATAAACAATAACGTATGCTGTGATTACATACATAAGAGAAAAAACGAAATCTCTTTTTCTAGACTTTTGAACATAGGAGAAGAAAACAAATGTTTTTCAAAACGTTAGGGTGCTTGCAGATATAAGAGAAAAATGTAATGTTTTAAAGTAAAACAAACACAACCTAAAGCTCGCGACATTGATCTTCAACGTAACCCATAAACTTTGATTTCATATAAGGAGAGAGTACTGATAGGAACATTTGTTGATTGGGTTGGGAACATGTATGCGTAGCATTACACCTCTCGTAATTTGGGGAAGGGGAGATTCGTCTCTTATTTTGATTGCGCAATTGGTTAATTTAAGGCTATAATTTGATGGATGCATAGCTAGTCGGTTGCAAATTTTGAACACGATAAAGTTTGACATGAAGGACTTTGAATTATGAATAAAAGTTTAAGTCGTTTAAAGTGTTAAATATGTACCTTGTTTTTTTGTTGAAGTTTTGAAGAGAAAGACAAAAGCCACATTCACGAGAGAGCATAAAAAAGAGGTTGGTTGTATAAACCAGGAACGGTTTATTATGCTTTTGCTAATTAAAAGAAGTGCTTTTAGATATGACATGAAATAAGAGCCTAGTTTGAATGTGATATTGATCATTTTGTAATAACATTTTATGATTGCTAAAAGATTGAAAAATACTTTGCTTGTATCATAGGAAAAAGTATAAGATACTTTATACTTTTGTTGTTTGCTACATATTTAAATGCTAACGAGAATAAAAAAGGGCCTTAACTATTAAATACTATATTTATGAGGATAAGTTTTGAAAAATATAACATCAGTTTGCGACTTTGCGTGTATGACAGTCTGCGTGAAAGAACACAGTTTTGTTGGGCCAGTTTGCAGGACTATTGGGCTAACAACAGGCCCAATAAACTATTGATCAAGTTTGCAATAATCACTTTTTACAGTTTATAGCATTTTTTCGAATTCTGCCTATTGCTAACTCTTAGTAGAGTTATGATTATGTTATGATAATTAGCTTTCCAGAAACATGAAATGAGGTGTAGTGAACCTATTTTACAAAAACAAATGTATTCTTGTGTTAGTATGGTAGCTCAATGATGGAAGAAATGCAACATAAGCGGAGATGATGTGTTAGATTGCTACCCCATGTTTCTTTATTTTTTATTTTTTGGTAACCATGATTTACGACATTTTGGCCGACTAATCATAGCTAACGTGATTTACTTCTCTTAGTCGTGAAACAGGACGGTTTCTTTTTGTTTGTACTTTTTGTTTCTTAGCTTTAATCACCCTCTTGCCTTCGTTTTCATTTTCTAATTGTGGAAGAGGGGCATATGTGTATTATTAGTGTATAATATTTGACATGTGAAAGAGCGAAAAAGAGGCCATTCTCACATAAAGTCATGTAAAATCTGAAAAAATGTTATATGTTAATAATATCTTAAACTTTATCCATTTCTTCTAGTCAAAGACATACAATCTCTTTATTTTGTGAAAAGATGATGAATGAAGGTTCAAAGAGGAAGAAAAAGAAAAGAGGGAAAAGTTTGATTTTTATAAAATGTTTTCATCTACCAAGTTCGAGAAATCGAGGGAAGGTGTTGGCTTCGGATGACAATTTGATCTATTGTGATGCTAACGGAAATTGTGAACCTGAAATCAAGAAATCGACATCTTCTCGTGGTCGTGTGTCTCGTGCATTCAAAGCTGTTTTGTTTGATGCGGCCATGGTAAGTTGTTTGCTCAAATTTCATCATGTTGTTTTTTTTCATTTGCATGGAATATAACAGGTTTAATATTGTCAATAACATAATTATGAATTGAGATGTTTTCGCTTTCGTTATATTTGGGCAACAGAAAAAGAAGATGGGTCGAAAGAAATCTTCAAAACCTTTATATGAGTCCGAAAACTCATCACCCGTACGAGAAGATGAAACTGAGATAATAGAGAACTTATTCAGTGAGAATGATATGAACATCACGAAAGAAGGTACATTGATCGATTCAGAAAATTCATCACCTGTAAGAGATGAAAAACCCGATATGATAGAAAAGTCATCAAACGAAGATAAATCAAATGACGAGGAGGATAAATCAAATGACACGAAAAAACTAGAGACGGGTGATTCTTCAAATGGTAGCTCAAATGTAATCTCAATGTCATCAAATGAGAATGATTTAAATGACGCGAACAAGCTAGAGACAGGCAGTTCTTCGAATGATAGCTCAAATGTAATCCCAAAATCATCAAAAGAGAATGATTCAAGCGACGAGTCTCAAGTAGTTTCATCAAGTACTTCTTCCTCTATCAATGTCGTTGACTCACAAATATTGACCGAACGAAAAGTAACTGCTAGAGTAAATTCCATGAAAAAGAAGCCACCCCTTCCATCCAAATCAAAACCATCAAAAACAAATCCCGCTAGTGATAGCAATCATGGTATCTCAGACAACGCGACTTATCATTGGTGTTTGTTAGTCCTTCTCGCGGTTTTCATATTGGTGGTCTTTTGGATGAGTTGAGTTATAATCAGTTTGTGTATGCACCTAATGTTTGATATGTCATTAACCAATTGTTCGAGCATTTCAACCTTTAGCATGATAGGATCATTGTGATTAAGAATATAAAATGGTCGAACGACATATTGCAGTTTCTTTCGTAAGCGTTAGATAATCGTTTTGACTTCTGATTCGATGCGTGGGCTTACGACTAAGTTTATACTAATAGGATTGTTTTAAGTTATTGTTCGTAATAAGCATTTCAACTTTTAGCAAGATCATTGTAAACAAACCAAGAATAAGTCATGAACTTGGGTGTGCTTAGCATTAAGGTCAATAGCTTGTGATCATCCAAAATAAAAAAGAGAGTATACCATATACAAAAATAATAAAGCACCATTGAGGAAGAGTTAAAATCTTGAATTAATGTGAAAAAAAGTCAAACTAATTTTGAACCATAAGAAATTCAAGATTTTATTGAAGGTGTCATACTATTGCTTGTATTTAATGTAATTCATGGTGCGTTTAGTTTGCAATTAGAAATCACTATTGGTATGGGTTTGATAGTATGCTGTAATGGAAATAGATTTCTAAACACACCATTATAAGCAGGTATGGGGACACTTTTATTTGTGGGTTTCAATCCGAATAACAAAACTCATAGTTCTCAACCAAACATCCTCTTAACATTTCTATTCCCATACCCCATTCCAAAATCCATGAACCAAACGCACACTGAATATTTGAAAAGTTGTTTTCTTTTATTAAAACTGCGACGAACTTGATAAAGCTATATACTGTTATAGGATTGTAAGCTCATTCATATAACATAAAAAAAGTAATAAATATGGTTTTACTATATACAACCAAATATGAAAATGTTTAGTTAGTCGATCAAAGAGGCTTTGTAAAAATAAGTTTTGGGGTCCGGCAAGATCATCAACCGGAGGGTATGCTTTACCGTCCGGACGACAAAGCCGATGTGCCGGGTTTTACGGATTTCACCACGCACTCTATCAAGTAGGGTGGGCTAGACCGCAGCGTGTAATATGGTCTGCACAAACAGTGAATCTACAGTGGACGCAAAGACATAGTTGGGGTAAGATAAATACCCCAACACATTTAATGTTTTGCAATAAATACACACACCCACATTAACGATCGCGTTAATTACCACATTTATTACCCTCTCCTTACTTTCACGCGGAGCTTGGTCCAGATATCATCTGGCGGGCTAACGCGTGTTGTCCATTGTGCAGGAAGGAACGCTTATTTCCTCCCAAGACCGCTGATGAAGTCGAACTCCCAAGTCAAGCCGAACAACGGGAATTTGCTTCAACACAATTAAAAACTTAAAGTTATTAAAATATGTAATCATTTGTAAGAGAGCATGGTACAGGCCACGACGTCATTCTTATTTTTCTTTACCAACAACGGCGCCATAATGCATCAACCAACGATGCCATTCATCCCTTCGTGGTTCCACCCGCGACCATTGTTGGCTTTTTCCATATTTTTTGTTTTGTGAGTGAGTGAGATATGTTTAGTGATGTGTTATAAGACTTATATGCACCAATAACAATTATCAGATGTTATTGCTATGCATAATGTTTAAGTTATTGGGGTATTATTGTAAAGATACTGAGATGACACTAAAATGACATATCGATAACAATTATTGGCATGCTACTTGCCAAGCTCAGAAGTCTACTTAATTGTTGTCTTATTAACCCCCTACGATGTCACATCACATGGTGAATATTCCTTGTCCCCACTTTTTCAAGATCAATACGCTTTTGTCGTTTTGTCTCAGTATTTACGCTTTTGTGCGTTTCAATTTATATTAAACTTTATATTTATCGCCGCGATTTTCGCGTTTATAGTTTTTTGATATAAATAAAATTATAAAAAAAAATATATATATATAAAAAATAAAAAAAAAATCAAAAATAATAAGGGGGTCAATCTAAAAAAATAGGGGGTCAAAATAACCCAACCCAATTAAGTTCAGGTCTGTTTGGTACCAATAGATATGCATGAAGTTAAGGGTTTTTATGACAATTTAATTCTTTTAAAGAAATTGGCATGTGCTTCTAGTGTTTTGAAACATGACAATTGACAAGACATAGTTGTGACTTAATTGGCCCATTAGATGTGGGCTTGTAACGCCACTTGATCATTTAAGTTATCTCTACCGTATCCAACTATCAAGAGAGAGTTTCTTTTTTCTTTTTTTTTTTTATAACTTAAAAAAATTAATAATTATTTTAAAACTTAAATTTTAATCTTTTGCTTACTTTCTCATATATCATATGTATAACACATTTTTAAAATAGTTGTCTTAAAGGCGTGCTAAAAGTACTTCCCAAAGAAAAGTTTCTAAAATATGCATGACAACTTTTGCCAATTACTTTTAAACGTAGTTGTTTTAGAAAAGGATAATATTTTTACTTAACCACAACATTAATAATTTTAAAAATTCATCAACGAACTATACTGTATAAGAGTATATTACAATTTCTTTTGTATTATTGAATTAGTTCATAGTCGATAAAATTAATGATCAATAAACTGTTAATGTAATTTGTCGAATAAATTTCAAACCATGATTAGGTTAGTATAACGGTTATCTTTTATTAATTTTGTTTTCATTTTCATCATCTGTATTCATATTCGTCTCTAGCTATGTTTCAACATGATGGTAGTAACGTGATTCTAGTCAATAAACAGAAATTGTTTCAAGCGGTTTTATGGATTCTGTGATACTCTGATGAAAAATCGTAACTTTCAAGTCTTTGGTAAAAAAGTGCTTTTCGGCTTATGCTCTTTTTAAAGAAACTCATTAAAAAGGTTTCGAGTGGATTTCTAATATGTCGTTAAATATTCAAGTGCGTTAAATACAAACAGACGAATGTAAAAACATTAACATTATATCGGGTGTGTTTGACAAAAGTAGCAGTTGCTGTTAGTTTTAGCAGTAGCTGTAAACAATAGCAATTCTATAAAAATGTTTGGTGACGTTGGTGTAGGTCAAATAATGTGTAAAACAGGTCGCAAAATGTTCAACGCTCTTAAATATCATTTCATGAAACATTAAAAATGAGTATTTCAAAAAAATCACAACGTTCAAAGATCATCTCTCCTAGATGCTCATAAAATTGATAGAAATTTATGAAAGTTCAACCATAAATACACGTGATAACGGAATTTCTTAGAAGTGTCTAAACTAACTTCTAGGACCATATATTTAGACAAATCACCTCTGTAGTAGTTATAAAGTTCGTTGTTGTAAAAAAGTAGTCATATGATAATAAAGTTTACAAACTATAGATTTTCAATTCTTTGACTTGAGGTCCAGGATCTGATGGTGTTGGCTTGACCTAAAGCCTTGACACGAGCTTTGTGTGACAACCCACACCCTTGGTGAAATGTAGAGGCTTAGGCAAGAAGGCCACCAAATTTCACCAGCAAGTTTTTTTTTGTTTGTTTGTTTTGGTGGTTTTTTGTTTTTGTTTTTGTTTGTGATGTTTTGTGTTTGTGATGTTGTTTGTGTTTGTGTGATACTGCGATTTTTTTTTTGTATGTGTTTGCAGGTATCTGAAGGTAGAAGACGACCCATTATACTATAATAATACTTAGATAGGGATCTTTGAATTTGCATGTGACAAGCAAAAAGTAATTTAGATATATGTGGTAAATGTAAAGGCCACGTATAGATGACCATTATTAACTACTGTTCAAATTTCTAATTTGTCTATTTTATTATCATAACTAATATCATTTGTGCTATAACCATAGTCATATAATAACAACATAAAATGCCATTGTCCTAGACTTAAAAAAAACTTTCGCAATCCTGATCAAATAATTTGCATCTACGTGCTGAATATTCTTAAGTTTAAGGGTTATTGGCCTTAAATTATATACGAAGTATTTGCTTGGGTTTATTTGTATTTTGTAATATCCCAATTTTTTGAGCTAGTTAACATTTAGGCGGAATTTTTTTATAAATGATTAAATGATATAAGGGTGTGTAAATTGGTTAACATATATTGTTTGATAAATTAAATTAAATTTTAGTTATATATGTATATTGTTTAAAAAATAAAAAATAAAAAAATTCAATGGCATTCACAAAACCGGTGGTCATGCCAGGGAGGTTTTGGTCTGCAGTGAGTATTCATGCATGCGAGAAAAAAGTCTTGAGGTGGCATCAATTTTTCCCATTAGACCACCCAACCACCAAACGATACCTAATCTTCTTAACAACAACAAACATGACTACTTTTATCTGTGATGTCTTTCAATTTTTTCCTTCTCGTGATTTTACATGTATATGACTTAAAAACTAAAATATTCTTGCTCCTTTGACTTCAAATGATCATTTGACAAAGAGTAATTTTCTTTTATGGTCAAAGATTGCTACTACTTAACAAATGAGTTCAACCGGTGACGAACCAGGGTGAGTCTTGTGGGATTCCGGGACGTTCATGGATTTTTATAGCGTAGTGTTCATTTTGTTAATAAAAACCTTCGATTTTTCTTAAATGCATCCACCACTCTATGAACTTGAACTTGAATTCAACTAGAAATAAATACCTAACAAAATACCCCAGCTTGAACATAAACTTGATAATATTTCACAAGACAAATACAATGTAACAGTATGTACTTGTATTTATGAATGTCTATACATAAATAATATAGAAAAATAATAACAATATTTTTTTAACAATATAGTACAAATGAACAGCATATAATGTGAGATCCCACTGCACTGCACCAGCTGGTTCTTTTGCTGCATAAACTGCAAATAGCAGCCAGTGCTGCTCATCTCCAGACCACTGTTTCTCTACCACTTTACCTCAAACAAGCACTCATATCCTTTAAAGTCTCATTTTTTAACAGAAAAAGCTTCTTTTTTTCCAACTCTCTCATACATACATCTATTAACTATGATCATGTATCTATCTTTTCATGCTACCTAGCTAAGTTTTTTGTAGCTTTTCAGTATAAAGCTTCACCTTGTCTACCCTTTATATTCAACTCTACAGTTTTGCCATTTTGGGCTTGTTCTTCTTACATGTCACATTATTTCTTATACATATGGAGGTGTTTGACTAAACTTATTTAAGTTCCTTTTAGCTTATTAGTGCTTTTTGAAACTACCATAGAATTACAAAAGAACACATTGTGTGGTAACAAAAGATCACAACATTTTTAACCCAAATCCACACTTAACACATGCTTATTTTTATCCGGTTTAGCACGTCATGTATGTTTCGAGTGAGATTGATTGCCATTTTTTAGCATTAGTCAATTGGTGATTCATATTATTTGAATGAGAACAAAAATGATATGTTGCATATTACATGAATATATGTAACATTATCATGTACTAACACACTTGTTGTATGAAGTACCTATTAACTCATCCATCAAAATTTCATACAAGATTGACCAAATATGAAACTTTATAGTACAACAAAAATCATAATCATATTCATTGTATTTCAATTCACTAAAATCCAAGGTAAGTAATTAGCTACATAACTGTATCTTCATCTTAATAGCTAATTAAATCCATTACATTTAACTTTCATAAAACTAGCATAACAAAAATAATAAAGATTTTTTAGTCTTGATTAGACAAACAAACACTAATGATCAATATGATAACTTAAGAGTCAAATCAAGTGAAGAAACACATCCTTCTTCATTTCCAGTTATGGCTGTGACACATGATCCATCACCCGCGCGTAACCCTAGCATTGTTCCATCAACCGAAGTACCGCCACCACTAACGCCACCACCAAGACCATTCACAGACCAAGCAGACGACGCGGTTCTCATCATTTCCCCCGGGAAAAACTCGTACTCAGTCATCAAGTTCATCCCATTACGCTGAACCGGCATCACTTCCTTCACTTCCCTAACCTACATTTCAACAAAAAAATAATTTATCAACTGATTATAACATTATGACGTCATCATTTCATTTCAAACAACATTTTTTTTTTATTTTTTTTTGTGTGAAATAAGTCAATAACTACCTGAATACGGCGAGGTCTTCCCGCGTCGACAGTCTCAACAAAGGCGTTGTTGTTAGCCGCGTAGTTACGGTACAGATTCACCGAACAAGTACTACTTCCTCCACCATTGATCCTTTTTTTCTGCAAAAAAATAAAATAAATAATAAATAAATAAAAATAGGTTTATAAATAAAACTTGGTAAACAAGTTATGCAAAACAACAAACACATAAAAATATAAAAAAGTACTAATACTAGTTAATCATTTCCCGTTAACATATTGTTATCAGTTACCGTTAAATAACAGATCTTTAACTAACTGACCTATTTTATTTTACAAAATTTTGTAAACAAATATTAGTACTTTTTTAGCTGACCTATTTTAGTCTGGTAAAAACATGTTAAACAAGCTAAAATAAATAAATAAATAACACATAAAATAATAGACAATCTATTTACATATCGTTATTATTAACATATATTTATCATTAAAAATAAAAAAAAAAAAAAAAAAAAAACGTTTACCGTTAATTTTAACAGACCGTTAAATAACTAAAAAAAAAACATACTAAACAAGTACAAATAACACACTTTAAGTACTAAAAAACAAACTTTTTTCTCGCTTCTTGCTAGTTTTTTTTTATATAAAATCGCCGTTCAAAAAAAAATATATACCTTATAACAAACACCACAGCCATCAGAAACACATTTGACAAAAGAGTTGTTCTGGATTGAAGACAGCTCATTAGTCATCATGTTCTGATACACATGCTGATGATGAGGATGATCTCCAACAACGCCGTTAAAATAGTTAACGGCAGGTTGACGGAACTGAAACGCTCCGTTAAGTTGAGGTGCAGCAAAGGTGTTGTTAAAAGGTGGTGGTGGTGGTGGTAGTGGGGCTATTTCAGTCATTTTTTTCCATCGTTCTTCTAAACGAAGGCGTTCGAGCTGTTGGTCGCGACGGATTTCGAGTTCGAGCTGTGCGACGCCCATTCCGCGTTGTGGTGGTTTGTTTTTCTTTTGGGATGATGAGTCGTTGTTTTTTGTTCTCCTCCGGCCTGAGGCTCCGCTAGTGGAGACGTGTTTCGGGCCGGAGGAGGTGTCGTTGGTGATTGAAGAAGTGGTCATTTTTTGGGGTTTTTAGAGAGAGAAAGATGGGTTTTTTTAGTGAGAGAAAATGAGGGTTTTGTGGGTTGTGTTTTTTTGCTACAGTGATGGAGATGAGTGTGAATTTATAGGGGTTTTGAGTGGAGTAAAGTATACTAATGGTGTGGAAGTAGTAAAAGTTATTAGTAAAAAGTAAAAGCAAAAAGTTATTGTTTTGCTTACGGTGTGTTTGGCGCATAACTTTTAGGAGTATTTAGAAGTCGTGAGCGTTGGAGTTATGATTTTTAATGTTTATTTGCCAAGTAGCATATAGTTTTATCTATTTTTTTTTAAATTCTTCATTTTCAAGTCCTATGAAATAATATTTAGGAGCTTTGAGTATTTAAAAAATGTTTTACACATTATAATTAAGCTACAACTACGTTATTAAATAATTTTATACTACGTAAAAAAAATAGCTAATGCTTACAGCTACTACTATTTTTGTCAAACACACTCAGCAAATGTGATTGGGGATGTATTTGAAATGCATTAATTAAAAAGTAAAAAACATAAACGGCTCAAATGAGTTATAAAGTGTAGACTACGGTTAGTATTATTTGTAAAATGATTCTTTATATGGTAAATTATAGAGTTTTGTTACATCTTTTTATTATTTTTTTTACAAATCTTTCTACACGCACAATAATATTATATATTTTTTTTCATTAATTCTCTACATCCAAACTGTCAATTTTAACAAATGTCAGCATCATATAAGTAAGCACATTTGTAACAAGCTTTTGCAAGAATGTTTAGCATTTCTCTGAATTATATGGTTCTAGTTTACTGTTATCATAAGTAGTAAAAGTTAGTTATACAATAGTTGTTAATAATATTAAAGGCTATGGTTAAGGATTTTTCCCAAGAAAGTAACAGTTGTGTGGAAATAATAGAAATTGTTATTTATTAGTAGAGACATGTAAAGTTACTACTCTACCTATTATAAAATGAGTTTTTTTAATTATAAGGTAGATTGGGCTAGTACTTTTGTAAAATTGAATCTTTATATGGTAAAAATTTATGTTTATGGTTGACTGTTGTTTCCATAAGTAGAAAAATCTAGTTACAAAATATTGTTAACACTAATTAAGTTGTTGTCCGGAAATAGGAAACATGGAACCATATTTAGGTTACAACTTTCTATTTAAAAAGAAGGATTTGTTAAATACTCCGTACATACTCCTTAACAATTTTTTTATGATTAACCAATTTTTAGGAAGTAGTTTATGATTATGTTTGACTAAATGTTTACATAAAGTAGTGTAAATTTGACAAAAAAACGTGTGTTTCAACTTACAAATGACTTTCAAATGGTGCATCTCATATTATTGTTCAAGGGCAAAAAAATGGTGTATCTCATAAAAAAATTACGTCTTGTTCAACTATGGATAGTTCAAATTTATTAAAGCTCTTAGTTTAGACATATTTAGATTTTCTTGGTGTTTTGCTCAAATAAATGCATTTAAGTAATTCTGGTATTTTACTACATAAATATTGCAATAAATACACGTATTTATCTCAAATTGTGTTTTACTAAAATGTATTAAGGTAAATTTGGTATTTTATATATTAAATGTAGCAATAAATAAGAGTATTTATGTTAAATTGTGTTTTAGTAAAATGCATTAAAGTAAATTTTGTATTTTACTAAATAAAAAGTGTTTGAAACTTTGTTTTGTTTTATACGATCATTTAAGATCATTTGAGGACAAAAGATTCTTTACATATCAAGGGATCAATCTTCACCCTCCATTTTTATATGATCTAATGGATGAGATTAATCCCAACAATTTAAAAAACTCACTTTGATCATTTTTTTTCTTCAAATATTAATATCTTTCAAACCGTTAATCGTTAAGCGAAAAAAAAATATATCATTGCGACGAGCATTTGATTATCTTTTTATAGATAGGCACTTTGATATACTTTCGACAAAAAAAAATTTTCCGTATTTTTCACGTTTTTTTTAAAGTTTTTACGTTTTTTTTATGTTACTGAAATTTTCATTAAAAAATCATATATGATGAAACATTAATTTGAATATCACATGTGATATTAGTGTTAAATCATATATGATATGTAATATCACATGTGATACTAGTGTAAAATCACATATGATATACATATCATATCATATATGATTTAACACTAATATCACATGTAATATTCGATTTAGTGTTTAATCATATATGATATTTTTCATACAAATTTCATTAACGTAAAAAAAACGAAAAAACGTGAAAAAAACGAATTTTTTTCTTTTTTTCGAAAGTATATCAAAGTGCCCGTCTGTAGAAAGATAATTAAATGATCGTCGCGACGGTGTAAATATTTTTGCTTAACGATTAACGGTTTAAGAGATATTTAAATTATAAAAAATATGTGAAATAATAAAATGCTTTTAATCTCAGCTATTGAGTTCATTTTAAATGGACGGTGGAGATGAGTCCCTTGTTATGTGAGAAAAGTTTGGTATGTAAAATAACTCTCCTTTTATACGATTTAATTAGGATCACTTACGTATATTATGTTAAAGAATCATCTCAAAAGTAGGCTAGTGGTAAATGTCTTCAAAATCTCATACGATACAAGCTTTTAAATCTCGTTGGTTGAAATTGAAATAATAAAGGGTCCCTACTTTTATGTCTCGGAGAAAGATGGCATGCTTCTTCGGCATTAGCCACCGAACTTATAGCTCTACGCAGAGCTTGTAGTCTTGCAATGACGCAAAGGGTGGTATGCCGCTATTATAGAGTCTGATTCACGACTTGCTCTCTCTCTTGCTTCAACAGATTGTGATCCTCCATGGTCTCTTGCTGCTATTGTTGGTGACATTAAAGTTTGAGCAATCCATCTAAATTTGCACTTCTCTTGGATGCCCCGTACATGTAATTGTGTTGCTTATCATGTGGCAAATCTTGCTTTCAACTCGGTTGCAAAATTTATTTGGGATGCAAATTTCTCTTTAGAAATTACATCCTTAGTGAGGAGTGATATTGTATAATTTTATGGTTTTGGCAGTTATAGTTAAAAGAGAAAAAGAAGAAAAAAATTGTTTTGTTGAGGAAAAATTGCGGTAACAGGCACGAAAACACCGATTAGGCACTTAAATTAGAGAAAAAAAATATTCAACTTTAATGGGTAATCTTTTTATAGTTTTAAGTATTGTATTAAAAGAAGCGTGTGAATCTATACTACATTATAAATCATTTGAGACTTGCTAAATAATGAAGCCTTAAAATTTTCAGCCAACATACTTACATACCATGGAATTGTGTTGGTTACAACATAGTAGCATTAGTTACTGAAGAGTTCTAGTGTTACCCGCATGGCCAATAAAAACATGCACATCGGAATAAAACAAACAAATGGTCATGCAACCAGTCAAACCCTGGCTAGCAAGATCATAACCTAACCCTAAACACGTATAAAGGGTGTTTACATAAGACTTGCTTTTATCCTGCATTTACGTAAGCTTATGAGCCAGTATAATACGCGGGTTTGCCTTCTTCCATTTAGATCGACCAAGACTAGGGTTTTCGGGAGAAAAACTTACTTCGGGTTGCGTCAGTTATCCATCGATACTGTACAAGTAGAACCAGGGCTCGAACCTACACAAGTTAGGCTAAATACGAATATCAGGTAAACACTAAATCGACATTGTTCGATCCAGTGATGATCGATCAAGGGTTAAAAACCCTTTGGATGATCGTTAGAGGAGAGAAAGATAGAAGGATAGGGTTTTAGGGATTTTGTGTATGTTATGAGAATGCCTGGGAAAGCCTTTGTATTTATAGGTTCTCTAGGAAAATTCTAGAATAGTTGTACAACAAGTATTAGATTTTGTTAAGGAAACAAACTCCCCTCTTTATAGGTTTCGGTCGAACAATTAAAACAAACTACCCTTAGGGTTTGTGTTTTGCTTCTTTTCGTTAATTACCCTTAGGGTTTGTATTTATAGGTTCTCTAGGAAAATTCTAGAATAGTTGTACAACAAGTATTAGATTTTGTTAAGGAAACAAACTCCCCTCTTTATAGGTTTCGGTCGAACAATTAAAACAAACTACCCTTAGGGTTTGTGTTTTGCTTCTTTTCGTTAATTACCCCCTTAATATTTATCCTAGATAAATATTAACTTTAGGTAATAACCGTTTAACCCTTTAATGAAAATAACCTAGTATTTTCATTTTCTCATTTACTCCATTTCATTTGGTAAACTCGTTTCTTATTTTCGCTTGCATGTTCTGTTTAGTATGCACCAGTGTGACCCTTCAACATTTTTGTGAAGGCAACTTGTGAAAGCTTGTTGTGTGGTTTGCACACAAAAATATTTTCAGACTCCCACTTGTGCAAACAAAGCAACGTAGAGACTTCTTTCCCTGTACCAAGAGGTCGCGAGCAAGACATTGCATTACCCCACTCATAGAAACCGATTCAATAGCCGAGTAGTGATATTCTCGACATTAGCCACGACAAGCTAAGTCATGTTCAAACTACAGTTTGACTTTATCATAGAAATGAATTATTTCTCTGACTTAATCAGCTATTTAACTTAGGCTGATTTAATGTTTCAAATACTTGTGAGGAATAATTTGGTCAGATTTTGACCCTAACAAGACTTAGCTAAATTCGTGACACATTCAACTTAGTGTTTAATGAAGCACTTCATTTTACATGATTAGGTAAAATGGAGTTATACCAACAATTAAGAATCGTGACTCCTTGTTACTAATTATCCTAAGTCCATTTTCGTACAAGCCTCCTTGAACCGCGATGTAGTTGCACGTTCCTTGATTTGTAGTCCTAGACTTAAAATCTTTTAAGTCACACGGATTCTTTAATTCTTACATAACAACTCAATACATCATACTGTGCCAGACTATCTTACTTCATTGAGCAATTTACGTCTCGTTTAATGATCTTGACACCTTCCACTGACTTTTGCAATACTAGGAAATACCACATAGATTTCTTTCGATCTATCATTCCTGTCATGCTTTGTACTATTTAGTTAAATGATCAAAAAGCTAATTTATAACATACTATCGCTTAACTATGAATTACTAACTTAACTAAAGCATGCACTAAAGCAATGAAACAACAAATTTATGACGATAAATAAAAGAATACAGTGTACTAACCTCAACATCAACATTAACATTTTTTTAGTTTTTCATTTTCATCAACTTAATTATGAATTACTAACTTAACTATGAATTATCATAAGTTGAAAATGAGGAATATTATTACACCCGAAACTCGAAAAGGTGATGTTATTAAGCTATATAAATTATAAGTGCTAGTATGTTAATATTTAGTAACTTTGGGGATTTATAATAAGAAGAAATGAGACACGAAGGACTAACTTTGCCAAAGCTCAAATCCTACACCTAACTAAAATAAATATCTTATTCTTAAAGATATCCAGATCTTGGATGAGATTGTGGGAAGTGTCTAGAGAGGGTGTGAGTGGCGTTTTATATTGGAGGGAAAAAAGAGAAATACATTTTCTTACCTAAGCTTCAATTGATCATCGCTTGGTGTCATCAAACCATTAGGAAGCATCAATTGTTAATCTACACCACAAGTAAGTGTTTCCTCCCAAGTCTTGGACTAGGGTTAATGCTATAAGATAGGGTATGATGGGTAAGGGTGATTAGTGATGATCTTGTTAGATTGATTAGTTCATAATCATAGTTAATCTTGGTATAAGAGCAAGAGTAGAGCAAGTGAGCAAATCATATAGAGAGCTTGTGGGATTAAGGTAAGTATATGGGTATAACTTGTTTAATATTTATTCATGCTAATGCTTATGATGTGTAAAGGTGTATAATCCATGGAGCTTGTTTAATGTTATTTAGCTTGGATCCAATGCTAGTTAAATGTTATATTATGGCTTGCTTGATAAAGGTAAGTGGTAATGTTAATATTATGCTCATGGTAAGGTTATGATTAGTTTTAATCGCTAATCTCGTGAATGTTGATGTTGTTATGCCTTATATACTTACTAAGCGTTTCGCTTACTTTTATAGTTAATGATGATTTTGTAGGTGCAAGTGGAGAACACAAGGGTAAGGACAAGGTCTAGCTTGTAGATCTAGGAGGAAGAGTAGTGTAGAAGGTAAGTAGAAGCGCATCTTTTGGACTGAAGCAATTGGAGTTGGAAGCCCCGAGAGTCTTCTCTTGTTTTGGTATAATTTCGTTTTCATGGTTTGATGTCTTTTGTGATTTTTGTTCATGTCAAGGTCGTGTTTTTAGTATGTGTAAATATTGGGAAGTCAAGCTTGAACATGGTCTAAGATCATAGTCATCATTAAAGGGGCGTTTGGCAATGGGAGATGATTTGCACACTCCATCAAATGATTGGGACACTCCAATTAATTGTGTTTGGACATTTATACCCTTACACTTTCACCTATGTGAGGGCATAAATGTCCAAACACAATTAATTAGAGTGTCCTAATCATTTTATGGAGTATATAAATCACCTCCCTTTGGTAATAGCCCGTTCTTACCCATTTTTATAACGTCATAAGTTAAGTAGCATTATACATGTCATTTGTTCTATATAATGATAAGTTATGCTTTTGGATAAGAGTTTGCATGAGTTTATAGTGAATTTCACCTAATGGGTTAAATGGGTCAATGTGGACTTTTCCTCCGATCCAAAGGTCGCGTCTATGGTTGATGTGCATGTGAAAGCTTTACATTTTATGAGGTCGATGATGTACTAATAAATTCTGTAAATTTTCGTGTTTTGCCTAGTACAGGAAGTACGTTTTTTTTCAAAAGGACGAATTTTGGTTTACAAAAGGCCCTAGCCGATCGGTCTGGGAACCCAGCCGATCGGCTGGGTGAGGGTCGGGCTAGAAAAGCAATCCAGTCGATCGGTTGGATGACAGACCGATCGACTGGATGGTTCTGTCCAGTTTCTGACAATTTTCCGTATTTTGTGTCTTTTTAAAGGCATTTAAATTTACTTTCATATAAAAACACTTATGAGAATTGTAAAGTATTAGATTTTTGTAATGCCACTATTTGAAAATGCAAAGTCAGTCTTGGTTCTAGTCTCTTTGAGTCAAAGTTTAAAAATTTGGTCAATCTGTTCAGAGGGTATAACAATTATGGTCTTTATATAGTAGAAATTATGATGATGTTTTGGAAAGTATTAAATAGAAAATGAAATTGTGAGTTGTAAACCTGAAATGAAATTGTGAAATTTTGAGTTGTAAAACTCAAACAAAATCATATATATGAAAATTCGTATCATTTCATTCCATTCAAGAGGTATTAAAATGTTAATAGTTTCCGAGATTGCTATTAGCCGTGTTTTTTGATTCAGAAGAGGTAATAAGTTGTTAATAGTTTTCTAAATTACTACGCGAAAATATATATTTCCCAGTGCCATTCAATTTCAAGTCAAGGTGTATTAAGTTTTAAGTTTTCATAAATGTGTTGTTGTGTTGCCTTATTAGTAATTTAATTTAGCAGTATTCTCAGAGTCAACTCGTTTCAGTTTTAAGTTTTCAAATACATTAGTATCAAATCGTGTATTTACTATCTTTCCTATAAAAGTTTTTTAAGTTTTCAAGATTTTCTTAAATTCAAGTTTCAAGAAATGACAAACACCTATCATATGTAGTAAAGATATATATCATAAACATATATATCATATTGGTCAAAAGATGTTAAAGTTAGATTATATGACTTTTATTTGAAAAAATATACACGTTTTTATTGTTATGAAGTTTGCAACTCATATAGCAACTTTAATATGGAGAAATGTTATATTCACAAAACATAATGATATGGCTAGATCATTTGTCCAATTAAATAGATTTTTATTTTTTTTTATAAGTGTTTTGATTGGATAAATAGTTTTGCCACATCATTGTATGAAACTTATTTTGTAAATCTTTTGAAACATATCATTCCTATTAATCTATTACCCCTATTTCTTGTAGACTTTGTTCCCTATACTGTAACAATTCATTAATTAAAAAAATTAATTATTAAATGAGCAAACTGCAAAAAATGTCTTTGTGGTTTGTCATTTTTGCGAATTAAGACACTCTTCATGTGTCATCAGATGGTGATATTGTATCCTTTGGTAATTTCAACACCGATAATGACACTTTATCAGTGTCAGCAAATGAGGGTACCAGTAAGCAGAGGAAGGGATGGCCAATTGAGGGTACCAGTAAGCAGAGGAAGGAAGCTGATGGTAAAAAGAGGAAGGCAAGGCCAGATGAGGGTACTAGTAAGTAGAGGAAGGTAAGGCGTCTGAGTGTAACAAGTTGCGTTCTTGGCCTAAGAGCAATGTTGAAAGAACCAACTCCCAAAAGAGGTTCTAAGTGTTGTTCAATTAATTCAAAGAGAAACTAAATGCAGAATAATGGTCAGTGTTTTGTGTTGTCCTTTTGTATGTAATGCGATCTTTTAAGACATTTTTAGTTAAGCAATTTAAGATATGTTTATGTAATTGGATATTTAATCTTTCAAGACATCCTTTGTCTTGTTTATTCAAAATATAACTGGTCTATTTTAATTAGTAATTTACATTTTGTAGTTTATGGTATTTGCATTTTGAATGTGCATTTGCATACGTAGTTTAGGGGTGTTTGGATTTATCCATTGACTTTTAAAAATCAACAGATACGAAATACTCATGTGATCACAAAATGAACACTCTGTTCATTCCAAAAACATTATAAAAATAGTTTGGTTACTCATTTTACTTGTGTTTGAATATGCAGTATATGGAGTGTTTGGATTTACCTATTTTGACTTTTAAAAGTCAACAAATACCAAAATCTACCCATTCACTTAGCAACTTTATAATGGCATCATTAACTTCTCACACATTTACACAAATCTACTCATTGACTAGTCAAAGGTCTCTCCCTTTATATTCACTACACCACACTTACATCCTCAACTCTCATCTCATAAACCTTGTTCATCAAATTCAGTCACCATGGATACTCAAAAACACACCCTTATGTACGAATGCACGATCTACAAAATTACGAATACACCCTTATGGTATCAAAAAAACCGTACAAGGCTCTTCACTCTGGTATCACACCCGTATCCCTGAACCACCACTTCGACCAATGCCGGAACCACATTTCTCTCATTGTTAGTGTTGCCAAAATACATTTCAGCTTCGTGAGGAAATACACGTGTTTAAGGAAGAGACGCGCTTCATGTGGACAAGCAATAACAACTATCTCGTGGAGCTCATGAAGAAACGAGTCAAAAAACAATGAAACCTTTCCTATTAGTAATGCAACTTGCTTTTAATTATGTATTTGGATGGTAGTTGTTGTAATAGTTCTTTGTCTTTTATACCCTATTAGTAATGCAACTTGCTTTGGTTAAATATGTTATTTTCCCTATTCATCATATCAGATTGTCTATATACTTGTTGATTGTATCAGCATTTCATATAATGGATAAGTGTGTTGAATTTGATTTAATTTGGCTTGCCATAAAAGTATAGAATTCTACAAAGTCGGTTTTTGCATGCCAATTTTATAAATAAATGATCAATCATGAAATAAGCATTTTATTTATGTCATAAAACCAACAAAAACAGTAACATACATTCATCAAAATCCAACAACTATTAAATAATCATGGACTGAACCTACATGCAGTCTTCTTGGTTATTTTGAATGAAGTTTCTTGGCTTATTTTTGCTTGAATTGCTCATAAACTTTCTTCTTTTTAACTACTCTCACTAGGATGGGTAGATCTACAATCGCCTACTTCAATATATTCTTCTTCCCGATCTTCAGGTGGTGTTCTTGTTCCACTTCCATCTCCACTACCACTGCACCACCCCTTCTAGTTATGTTTCATCTTCTAACACCTAAGCCCACAACACCACCACCTATAGCTATTGCACCACCACCTCTACCAGCTGCAACAACGCCTCTGCCTTTGTAACCATGCCTCCAACAGGAATACCATATACTTTCTCTTTTAGCTTTAGACCTTCCATCAAAAGATAAACCAACCTTATTTTTATCTTGTAAATGATAGCCAATGCATGTCATTTTACTTGATTCATTGATGTCATCCAACACCCCTACGTCTGTATCATTACTAGCCATATTGTTTCTATTTGTTTTGAAGTTGGAAAGTGTGTCATATCTATGTTGGAAGACAAGTTGTATGGAGTATTTGCTTCAATAGACAAGTTGTTAGGAGAATTTACTTCACGAGTATGACACACTTTTTCTAAACTAGTTTGAAAATAACTCATGGTACCTTTTTGTGTAGTCCGAGTCTATTTTGATATTTGGTCAAACATAGTCTCACTTTATTTTGATATGCTTTAAACTACACCCGTTTGACTTTCATTGTGTGAGATAAAGGAGTATTAATGATAAGGTTTTAAAGGTACCTTTGAGGGGTCATTTAAGCCCTTATTTGATCACTTTGTATCCGTTATTACTTAATATCGCTCCTTTTCACTTTTAGGTCTCTCAAGGCAAATTGTCAGAAGGCACTTATTTGGACTAAAAGCGAGGATATCGAAGAAAATGGCCAAAGTCGAATCGAGACACTCAAAGTGCTGAAAACATAAGGTGACGGTCGGTGTTAATTGCGACGCCGTCGAAGGATTTTTATGACGACGGAAGCCAAAACCCTATTTTCAGTGACGACTTCAAGTTATAAAAGAGTAGGTCGTCGCAACTTAGACGGCCTAGATGTAATCCGACGGCGCCGAAGTTGAAGAGGACGGCCACAAGCATAAGGTGACGCGTCGCAAGTCTAACGTGCCAAGACGAAACTCGATGAGTGTCTAAATACTCATCATTTTATATCGTTAGAATGCCAAAACATCTCGAAAACACTCTTAAATGCTTCAAAATGATAAAATATCACAAACAAGTGTTTTATATGTTTTAAATGCAAAACATCAAAATCGATGAAAAACATTATCAAGTTTGCATAATTGGCGCTTTAGTCCCCAAGTTACAAAAGTTGTCAAAATTAGTCCCTGGTAATTCAAAAACTTGCAAAATATCATTTTAGGTCCTTGGGATTCAAAAGTTGTCAAAACAATCCTTTTAAAGTTTAAAAATCACAAAATGACAACTTTAGTCCCTCAAGTTTGGAAAATGTCAAATATAGTCCTTGGTTAATTTAAAAAGTGAAAATTATCAAATTTTAACCTTGTACTATTAATAAATGACAAAAATGGTCCTTATGATAAAACTTTTGAGAATTTACATGTTTGGTCCCTCAAGTTTCTAAATTTGCAGTTTTAGTCCTTGGACATTTCAAAAATAGAAATTAACAACAAAGGTCCTTGTACTATTCTTACTTGGCAGTTTTAGTCCTTATGAGAGCTTTGGAAAATATTCAAGATCAGCCTTTCAACTTTCAAAGAATTACATAAAAGGTCCTTGTGTATTACTAAGCTACAAACCAAACATATCCAATTATCCAGCTATGGCCCAATCCAACACCCAAGCCCAAAACAAAACCCGCCCGGTGTTTAAATTAAAACACCCGCTCCACCTGCTCACCCTTCTTCCTCCCTCCACTGCTCCACTCCCCGCAACCACACCGCCCTACCACCACCTCCACCTTTCCACATCACTTCCCAACAGAATACAACCCTCCACCTCCATATCTAACCAAAACGCATTAATTGATGCTACGCCCAAAGACTTTTGGCGCCAAAAGTGAAATCAAAGGCTTAGATAAGTTTCGATAATCCAATGGTGGTGGGTTCAACTCGAGGCATGGGTACCTAAAAGGCTATAAAAGGGAAAAGGAGCGTTGAGAAGATAAGTAGAGTAGTTTTAGTTTAGTTTTAGTCGTTGTAGTTAAAATTTAATTTCGAAAGTAATTTAAAAGCTTCCAAGTACTTTTTAAGTGATCTTAGTATGTTTTGAATCGTTTTCAAGTTTCAATTTCAAGTCCTAATCATATTTCCATTTTATGCATATTTTCAAGTTTAAAATTTCATGAATGTTTGAAATGTTGTTAAGTTGTTATTTTGACCGAGTAAGTCACATAAGCCCCTTATAAAGCTTATGAAAGCTTTTAGTAACTCTTAAAATCGGTTTAGTAGTCAAAAGAGAAAAATATCAAAATTCAAATAAATTAGTTAAAAATAAAAGCTATGGAAATGATCAAGAAAGGTGCAGAGAATGTTCTTTGGAATGATTACTGGTATAGAGCTTCTTGGGAAGCATTAGGATTGATTCTCAGTCCTTGGGTTTCAATTTTCACTTGGAATCATTTGTAAGCCCTTTCAAGCTAATTTCTCATTTCACTGTGCAAGGTAGCCATAAGCTCTAATCTTTGTGTTTCCATGATCATTAGTCATAATTAAGTATAAATAAGCTTTTAAACCAGTAGCTTGTTATTTAAAATTCATAGTTGTTAGAAATCTCCTTTTAACAGTCTTATTAGCTTAATTGGTATTTCTTGTCTTAATGTTGTTAATGTTGTTGTTCTATGCTTGTTTAGTCTTATTTACTGATATTATAAGGTCTGTGAAAGATTTCATGGTCTTAGTCTGTGACTTGTTTTGAAAATCATCACAACAGTCTCATAAAAGACTGTTTGGTATTGTCCAGTTCACTGTGAAGCAGGATGTGCAGTCTTGTGTTTGTGGTTATTTTGTGTCAAACTCAATCCTAATAACTCAGTTCTACAAGAAAAACCAGTGATCATTAGTTCAAAAGTCAAAAGTATCTTTTAATCTCATTCAATCAGTTAACTGTTAGGATTCAAGTTGTAAAATCATCACGAGTTTAAAATTTGTTAGACTAGCTTAATCTCATCTTATCCTAGCATAATAAAACATAACCGCTAGCAAATTCAAGTTAAAATTCAGTTTAGTCAACTTAGATCATTTCCTAAAAAGTCAATATGGTGCCTGTACCAGCTTTTCTAGTTCAATCAAAAGCTCACACGAGCTTGATAATTGGTCAAATCATGTATAACTTGGATCTTTGGGTAGCTTTCAAGCCATCTTGAAGTCTCAAGTTTACTTTTTTAGTTTGTAGCTTGTTTGCTAGGTTGCAGCAAAGCTTATTGTTTGTCCCATTTTGCTAATCGCTTTCAAATCGATTGTACACAGCACATCTTTGCTTCTTGCACAAGCTTCATTGAAGCTTGTAAGGAGCTGGTTTTGGTCCTTGTGTAGATAGCCGATCTATTTTAAGTCCCTATAGTCTGTTTTCCATTTTAGCTTATTTGTCAGCTTGTGCTAGTGCTTAAAGGTACCCTTGATCACTTTGTTTTGTACTTATAATCCAATAAGCTCATAACTAGTTTAAGCTTCTTTAAATGATCTAGAGTACTGATAATTGGTTAAGATAGGCTTAATTTAGCATTACCTAGCTTCGCTTTTCATCGTGTTCTGTGGTAGCTTATAGCTTATTTTGGATCGCTTATTATTAAGCAGCTTGTATGTTGACCTTTATTTTCTTCCAAATAAGCATATGTTTTTATATTTTTATAAACTTAAAATAATATTTTAACATTTTCCTGAATTTTTCAGATTTTTCCTTCACTGCTTGCTATTTTTCTTTATTTTAAATAGTTTTAACCCTTTTAATTAGCTTTAAATACTAAAAATCGTAAAAGCTTAAAAAATATGTTTTCTATTTTCCTAGATTAAGATAAATATAAAAGTAATAAAAGTATTTTTCCTTAATTTTCTTGGTTTAAATATTATTTTTTAGCATTTTAATAAGTTTTAAATAGTTTTAAATTAGTAATAAATACATAAAAAGTCAAAAAATATATTTTCAGTTTTAAAATTAGTTTTATCATATTTTAGATTTTCTAAATCATAAGTTTATTTTTCTAGCCTTATTTTGTATTTTCTTTTATTTTAGAGTATTATTAAATAGTTTAAATTAGTTTTAATTAATATTAATTACATAAATAGTTTTAAAAATAATTTTCCTTTTCTATAAATTTTCTCATATCATTAGGTTTGTAAAATGTATTTTCATATTTTTAGGATTTATATTGTGTAAGTTTCACTTTTTATTTTGTACGCTTACGTTATTTTTATTTAAACGTAAGTTTTAGGTTTTAAACGTTCATCACTTTAAATATAGTGATAGCGTTTATTTAATAGATTTTAACTTTTTAATCTTTTTAATTTGCATTTAAGTCGCTGTAATTTGTAGATCTTTTCTTTAGGTATAAATTTCTCAAAAACCTTGTTGATCACTATCCTTAGTGATCATTCTATCATCTGATCAAGTGTTTATACACCAATTCATCCTCCGTGGGACTTAACGACCCAGGAATACCCTATATTCCTCTGATCTAAATTGCATTTGGTGTGTGAGCTGTTTTGAGTTTCTTACGGTTGGTCATTCATGAGTGGCTACCATGTGAGATAACAGCGGTTTTGCACCGATCAAAACCCTAATGACGGACGACACACGGCGTCACAAAACATAAGGTGACGCCGTCGATATTTAATATTATATATAGAATCCGAATTTTTCAAGATTTGGTGTGTAGTCTTTTGGAGTAAAACCTAAACCAAACCAAGGTCTGTCTTGTACAAGATATTTTAGGTTCCAAACCCTATCTTACACCAAGATAAGTGTTTTACTTCATTAATACAATTATGTCTTTGATTATTTGTGTGTATGCTTGCATTTCTCCATGTCCGGCTAATTTACTTGTGTGTTTGCTTAGGGAATATGAAACTTAATTATTGAATATTGATTGGTTGTCTCTTATCTTAGTTGATTAATGATCTAGTAATGCGATAGGTCATTCGTTGTGTACTTAATGCTTGATTAAATCTTTGTGAACCTTAGAATATGACTCCTTGAGTAGTTGTAAGCTAAACCATCCAAAGAGTGCCTTAGAGTAAGAGTTTATTATCACTAGTGGGTTTTGTATACGAGACCTTTCGAAGTTCAAAGAGTTAGGGAGAAACGCATACCCTACAACCTTAGACACACAACGCAACTAGGAATGAGGACGTGACAATTCAACCACCAATAGGAGATAATTAAGGAGTAGTAAAACCTAAGTAAACACATCTTTAAACTATCATACGAGCACACAATAATTAGACATAGACTACATACACCTTAGATTAGATAATTAGATAAGTAGAGTAATCGGTAGCAATACCAACCCCCAAATTCAAACCCCGAGATTCGTACCTTTCTATTTCATAAAAATTATAAAAATACAAAACAACCTTTCTCAACCCCAACCTTAGCGTAGTAACTTCTCACTAGCATTCCTATTCCCCAGAGAACGATATCAATACCCGTGGCTTACCATAATACTACACTACAACGATTAGGTTCACCGCCTGGGTGTTGAAAAACTTGCTCGACGAAAAGAAGTTCCTTTGACCCCGAACGACACGTGTAGCATTATCAAGTTTTTGGCGCCGTTCTTGGGAATAGAATAGCTAGTTAGTAGTCCAATTGTTTAGGTTTCTTTACTTGATTCCTATCAAGTAAACTTTTTCTCATTTTAGCTTTCTCTTAGTCTATCCCCTTCTTCGTGATCTTTGTTCGTAATTCCATCACTTTTCATCATGGAAGGTGATAACCACCCACCATTCATCAACCCACCACCAATTGACCCGCCAAGAGCCCGTACTCTTGGTGAATACTCGAGACCAAGCCACTTAGGCTATAGGACACACCATTGAGCTTCCCGACCAAGCCCAAACTACGGCCCTGCGATCCGACACCATCCGGTTGGTGCAAACGGATGTGCATTCCATGGAATTCGTTCAAGATCCAAATCAACATCCGAGGATTTCTCAAAATTGTCGATTCCATCGACCTTGATGCTACTACTCGGGAGACCACGCTACCGTCTCTTCCAATTCTCTCTACGGACCAAGCTAGTAATTGGATTGAGCGACTTCCCACCGGCTCCATCTCAAGTTGGGATGATCTTACCTCTCGCTTCCTTGCTCAATTTTTCCCACCGGGAGAACCACTGCTTAGGAATGACATCTTGATGTTCCAACAACGTCAAGGTGAATCTCTACGAAGCATGAACTCGATTCAAGGACTTACTTCATAAAGTCCTCATCACGGCATTGATCTTTGGCTCCAAGTCCAACTTTTCTATGATCATGTCAACTTCCCCACTAAGCGATCCATTGACCAAGCGGGCGGTGGAAAACTTAGTGATCTCACCATGGAAGAATCATGGGGTATAATAGAGGACCTTGCCTCTATGACAACGAAAGTTGGGATGACCCCGTGAGCTGCCTAAAACCGTTAAGGCAATCTCCTTGCCTCCCATTGACTCACAACCTTCCGACCGTAGGATGATCGAACTTGAAGATCAAGTTAATTTCCTAATGAGTTCCTACGAAAATCCTAAGTCCTCACGTCAAGTGAATAAAATCACTCTACCTTGTGAGTTATGTAGTGGTCCCCATGACACTCGTGATTGCACAAGACTTCCCGAACAAGCTTTTGCGGACTACGCCTCCATGCGTACCGATGGAGCGGGAGAGAAGTGGTACACTTTCAAGCCCGAACAAAACAACTTAGGAAACTCTTACAACCCCTCATGGAAAAATCACCCTAACCTTAAGTGGAACCAAAACTCAAGCACACCCCAAAGCTCATCTAGTCCACCTAATAGGTTCAACTCTCTAAACACCGGGAACCCCACTAATCTTGAGGCAATTGCATCTAGATTCCTGTCATCTCAAGAGACTCGATTGACTAAGCTTGAAGCCGATTTTAAGCAAAGACAAAGCGAGATGACAAACAAGCTTGATGCCCTCTTAAAAGCCTTCAATGAATGGGAAGTTGGAGCACTCCCAAGTGATACTATAAAGAACCCAAAAGTGAATTCGATTTCGTCGACTTCATGTTCTTGTTCACCATGGGAGAACACACATCCATGCCCCTCACACCCAACGGTTCACTCGGTAAACGCTATCAAAAAGGGATCCAAGCCATCCAAAATTAGGTACCAAGGCCCTGCACCGTTGGTGGAACCTACTCTTGAGAAACCCGTCAACCAAGAATCCAAACCTAGTTTAGAGGAAGAGTACAAGGACCTCCATCAAGAAAAACCGATACTTGAGGTCTTAGCTCATGCACCTTATTATAATGCTTTTAAAGAAAAATATGAGTTAGAACTTAAGCTTGGAAAACATGGGTCCGCTTTTGTGCGAAATAATTTACCTAAGAAGTTAGACGATCCCGGCTATTCACTATTCGTGTAGGCTTGGAACTTCCAAACCTCTCGACGCCTAGCCGACTTAGGGTCATGCATCAATCTTGTTCCGTTGTCCTCCATGAAGCCTTAACTTAGGTAAAATAGAACCAACGGAAACCATCTTAGGTCTAGCGGACGGTAGTGTTGCATGTCCGTAGGAATAATAAAAGACATGGTAGTACACGTGGGAGAGTTGACTCTTTTGGCCGACTTTCATGTGCTAGACATGAATAAGGACCCGACATGCCCATTACTAGTAGGAAGAGATTCTTAGCTACCGCTAGTGCCATCATCGATTGTAAGATGTCCAAGATAGTGGTAGGAGAGGGAGTGCTAGGTCAATTTACGATGTCAAAAAGCATACGTACTACAAAGAAGAGGAAATCCCACATGAGATTAGGTTGGATAGAGAGCCTTCTAGATATGGACCTTGGATAGATAAGAACCTCATAGGCCTCCAATGACCTTTTTACCTAGTTGAAGCCTTCACTAGTAAAGCAACTTTCCAAGAAAGAGAAATGGCTAGGGACATGGAAGTGAACCCGTTCGAGGACGCCTTAGTATTTAGGAAGATGACCAAGTTCTTAGGAAGCTTGCCCGTCAACCTTGTCATGAATAAGTGGAAAGTTGAGAAATCTAAACACAAATGGGATTGGGATAGACCGCCTAGTGACGAGTAATGGAGAGTGGCACATTAGGATAACAATCTATGATCCCGATGGAGAAGTTTGAAAAGGCATATCTAACCGAACGTACTATTAGGAACTTGAATGATAAGTTTGATCCTTATGACATTGTTGAGGATAGGCTTACTTATATCGGCACGTGGGAGCACGACTACGAGTCTAGCTACAAGACTCTTAAATAAAGAAAAGCGCCGTGGGAGGCAACCCATGCTTAATTGTTTGCTTGTTAGTGTCATATATCTTTTATTGATTGATTATTCTCATGTTTAATTTTGTAAAAATGCTTTATTTTGTTTTAACATCGCCTTAATTGCATATAAAGGTATTTTACATAAGGGATAAGTGTAGGGAGGATTACACACGTTTTCAAGGAAACGTAAATATGAGAATAACAATTCATTAAAAGATATATTTGTATGTTTGTTCGAGTCAAATGCTTGTATCGAGTCATAATGGATGTTTTGCGAAATTTTCCATTCTAAAGATGTAAATTTTCCGAATTTTTTCCGTAAAATCGCGACCGCTTTGTCGGGATAACCGACGGCGTCAGATCGCAACGACGGGTCGTGAAGGAGTAAAACAACAAATTATTTTTTTCTCGTTTTTCGAGCTACTTAAAAATTCTTGGAATTCTCCAGTCTTAATTTTCCGAAATTTCAGTAAACATCCATTCCACAAGCATTATATCCTAGTTTAAATCGAGTCTTATATATATTATAACCACGATTTTACGCGAAGGTTTCGTTTGTTTCTTCAAGTGTGCAGTTTAATTTATCAAGAAGAAGTTACATAAGATTGGAAGGAGCTTTTCACGCATAAATTCTTCTTGGAAAGGATTTAACCATTACTTCACACGGATCTTACCGAGCTAATCGGGAGTACTAGTTTCTTTCGCTTTTAATTACCTTCCAATTATCATAACTTTGATACTTTCGGGAACATTGGGGACAATGTTCGGTTTAAGTGTAGGGAGGAAAATAAAACGGAACTTTGAAACTATTCTTATCCTTGACTATTTGCTTTGTCCAATTGTATTTGTGTAATAAACCATGAGAAAATGTCGGTTAGGGTAATTTTGGCACCAAATTTAAAATTTTCATGATATATAGGAGTGGGCCATTAGTCTTAACAAAAGCGCCTCACGGATAGGAAGTTGCATGACTAGCACAAAACCATTTACCACCTAAATTCCACCAAAAAATGTGAGGATTGCCCTTAGATTAGTAGGAATTAAAAGCATTCATCTTCAATGCTTAGAGTGTGAACCGGTAGTATATTAGATTTTAGAACTTGTTTTGTGATGCATTCGAGATCGCTAGTAAGACTACACTTGTGTAGTTAGGAATAACTAAATGATAAGAGGCATTAGGATAACCCTTGTTTGATACCGTA
The DNA here is from genome assembly GCA_022545495.1 of Chrysanthemum lavandulifolium. Classification (NCBI taxonomy): domain Eukaryota; kingdom Viridiplantae; phylum Streptophyta; class Magnoliopsida; order Asterales; family Asteraceae; genus Chrysanthemum; species Chrysanthemum lavandulifolium. Next base: position 21,487,759 of record CM040239.1, read on the forward strand.
ATATAATTACTTCTTCCACATCGGTTGAGTAATTCCCCACACCCTTTGCGTTGTACTCATCTTTAGTACACGATACCCTAGTTAACCCCTCGAGCCTATCCTTTTAGCGGTTCTCGTGATGTTTCGGTTTTCCGAAATATCAATGAAGAACATTGTTTACACCCCACCCCAAATATAAACCCAAATCGCCTTAGCCTACCTGTATGCACTCACTTTTAGTGCATTATTGTTATCACCCTAAACCCTTAGTTCAATTATCTAGTTGCTTGCATGAGTTGCTAAGTCGAGTCATATCCTTTGTATACGCTTTGGGACGATTGGGATTCATGGGAAAAGTTAAAGTTTATGAAATGATGGGAAGGAACGTTAGATTCAAATTCCTTTGTTTGCGTAATAATGTACCACAAGTGTTTTGATCTTTTCAATTCGGGTCAAATTAGTGTTAGAGTAATAAAAACTCAAGTGTAGGGATGTGCCTATAAATCCTATCATTTTGATGTTACCGTAGAGGATGGTAGAGTAAAGTGTATGAAAAAAAAAAAAAAAAAAAAAACTGCTACCATCCTACATCTATCCTTTAATTTTATGTTTGTAAATTTCAGTTAGCTAGAGTTTAGAGTGTCGAGTCTTGGCTTAGCAACGTCATTCTTTGTATGCTTGTAACATAAGAGATTTTTGACTTGCCACCACTATATAGCCTATCCCACCAAACCCTTTGTTTCCCTACCGTAAGCCTAACGTAACAACCCTTTAAAGACCTCTTTGATAGTCTTTCCTAGGTGCTTACTCCAAAGCGATGGAGGTTTGATCTATTCTCAAGCCTATGGTAATCTATGTACTAGGACCGGTTAATGAGTGTTTATCTTCCATTTCCAATTTGTTATATTTCATATACACCGAGAGAGATGTGAGTATCCAAACACCCCATGTGAGGTGCTAGTATGTGATTTCCGTGCTTGTTATGACTTTTGGGGCTTATATGTGTTGTGGACCGTTTTGAGCGAATGCTTCATGACCCCTAACTTATAAATTAATTGGCTAAAAGCACATTTGCTTGAGGACAAGCAAATACCAAGTGTAGGGATATTTGATAAGGTTTTAAAAGGTACCTTTTGAGGGTCGTTTAAGCCCTTATTTGATCACTTTGTATCCGTTATTACTTAATATCGTTCCTTTTCACTTTTAGGTCTCTTGAAGGCAAATTGCTGCAAAGGCACTTATTTGGACGAAAAGGCGGCGGATGTCTGAAGAAAATGGCCAAAGTCGAATCGAGACACTCAAAGTCTGCTTGAAAACATAAGGTGGCGTCGGTGTTAATTATGACGCCGTCGGAGGATTTTGTGACGGACGAAGCCAAACTCCTATTTTCAAGTGACGACGTCAAGTTATAAAAGAGTAGGCCGTCGCAACTTAGGCGGCCTAGATGTAATCCAGACGGCGTCGGGTCAAGAGGACGGCGTCACAAGCATAAGGTGATGCCGTCGCAAGTCTAACGTGGCCAAGACGAAACCCTAATGAGCGGCGACACGCGTCACAAAACATAAGGTGGCGCCGTCGCATATGTAATATTATATATAGAATCCGAATTTTGTGGTGTGTAGTCTTTTGGAGTAAAACCTAAACCGAACCAAGGCAGTCTTGTACAAGATTTTAGGGTTCAAACCCTATCTTACACCAAGATACGTGTTTTACTTCATTAATACAATTATGTCTTTGATTATTTGTATGTATGCTTGCATGTTCTCCATGTCCGGCTATTTTACTTGTGTGTTTGCTTAGGGAATATGAAACTTAATTATTGAATATTGATTGGTTGTCTCTTATCTTAGTTGATTAATGATCTAGTAATACGATAGGTCATTCGTTGTGTATTTAATGCTTGATTAAATCTTTGTGAACCTTAGAATATGACTCCTTGAGTAGTTGTAAGCTAAACCATCCAAAGAGTGCCTTAGAGTAAGAGTTTATTATTCCTAGTGGGTTTTGTAGATGAGACCCTTTGGTAAGTTCAAAGAGTTAGGGAGAAACGCATACCCTACAACCTTAGACACACAACGCAACTAGGAATGAGGACGTGACAATTCAACCACCAATAGGAGATAATTAAGGAGTAGTAAAACCTAAGTAAACACATCTTTAAACTATCATACGAGCACACAATAATTAGACATAGACTACATACACCTTAGATTAGATAATTAGATAAGTAGAGGAATCGGTAGCAATACCAACCCCCAATTCAAACCCGAGATTCGTACCTTTCTATTTCATAAAAATATAAAAATACAAAAACAATCTTCCTCAACCCAACCTTAGCGTAGTAACTTCTCACT
>CM040239.1:21490191-21690191 GCA_022545495.1 Chrysanthemum lavandulifolium
TAAAATTTATAACCTTTCATCATTTTTCTTAAGTCGAGGGGGAGTGTCGTCAAAGTTAGTTCCTAAAATCTTTTGTTTGGTAACCAAAATGGAAGTTAAAAGGCTTTGAATGAAAATGGAAAAGGTGGAGGGACCAAAACTGCCAAAAGATTAAAGTCATTTTAATAAAAACACCCCACCTAATTTCTTCACTTCACATTTATTACTCTCAACTAACAAATCCTACGCTTAAAATTCGTTCAAGAAATCCGTGTTTCAGATCTTCAATTTGTAAGTGTCTTTGTGTTCCTAACAAGATTACAAACAATGGTTTTAAATCGTTTTGAAAATTAACGGTCGATCTTTAACTATGGATGATTTTGTGTTCTACGGCGTATGCGTATGAACACATAATCATGTTTGGGTGTTTGTGGTTAGAAAGATAGTGTTAAAATCATTTTACATCAATAAACTCATTTTCATCACTTAAACGAACCCGGATACACGAATTGAGTGAATTTCAAAATTAGGGTTTATGCGTAATTTTGGGCGTTTTCAATGTGAAGGTTTTGGTCAAAAATATTGATGTGTGATGTTTATATCATGTTGAATTCATGATTTCAGTGCCCTATAACAACCCGAAACACTAATTGAATAAACAATTGGAATTTAGGGTTTAATGTTCTTAGGTTTGGGTATTTTGATTCATGCGTTTTGATGTTAAAACTTGGTTAATAGACTCACAACACCTAAGACCTACCGTAAAACGTTTGGTACAATTTCTATGGCTAGAAATCATTTATGTAATTCTTAAACTCTAGGGTTTTGACTTACGCAGCATGACTTTCACGCGTAAACTGCTTAACAAGTTTTCATGCCATAACTGCTTTAAAATGAATATATGTGTTAAGATTGATGATATGATGATTTTATTTCGTGCTTGTTGCGCTTAAAACTCGTAATCAAGGTCTTTGTTACTCTACGATAAGGATCACCTTACGCGTGAGAAAGTTATGCGTAAGAGAAATTTTACTCAGAATCATTACGCGTAAGGTTCTACAATGGGACCACGCGTATCCTCGTGAAGGATATGCGTAAAAATGACTCTCACGATAAGGTCTACTCTTACGAGTAAGCCTTACGCGTAAGGTTTCTATACGCCCACGCATAAGCTCTACGATAAGGCCCTCTTTATCCCACGCTGTAATATTTCTTACGCGTAAGTAAGGATCCCACGCATAAGCTTGCGTCTCACGCGATACTTCTCCTGCTTACGCATAAGCTACTATTCCTACGCATAAGCCTTGATCAAACCTTCGTTTATGAATTGTTACGCGTGCAAACATGTAAATAAATGAATCATAACGCCATGAAACCAATAATGTCACTAATAAACTTAATTGTTTAATATGTTGTGTTAAATAAGTGATAACATAAACTTTAAAACTTAAAGTTAACTAACTCACGAAACTTATCACGACGACATTGGACTATTGAACAAACAAGTGACTTTGGACTTGTAACAATCTTTGACATCAGATATTCAATAACTAGAAAATAAAACCTCCGTTGACTAACATTATGTCTTTCGATATGTTGGTTCTTCCGCTAATGTTATTTCGCATCACGACATGGTCGCTCAAATGAATGTGGATGCACCGTAAGTTCTCACAATTGCCGACATCTTCCTAATGGCTATCCGAGAAAGATTGGAAAGAACAACCTTAGGGTTGACTTTAAAACCCTCACATGCTCGTAATCTTCTTGTCTCATTGCCGTGGATATTCTTAAGAATCATCCCTACCGAACATGCTCTCACACTCGCTACATGACCGAGATCTACATGCAACAGCTCGAATTCAATGCAGAGGATCAAGGTCAAAGTGCAAGGACAAAGGACGCCAATCACAAACAAGTCACCATCACTCATGCGACTTACGGTCAGTCCTTCTCATTCTCGAATCGAGCCAACCGACTTCTTTGCCACACCCATCGAGGAGACTGTTCTTCATTCCTGTTAGGAATTAGAAATTCCCAAGATTAAAGAGTCGGTCACCTCAAGTATATGTAATCGTTAAAGCTCGTAGTCGTAGTTCTTTAAGTTAAGTAGTATTTAGTTAAGTAACACCGTGGAGGACTGACGGGTCTTTACCCATCGATGCCCGATCCACACCCAAAGTGTGGCGATTTATGTAAGACTATAAATACTCTCTACCTTCCAAGGTAGAGAGTTGAGCTCATAATAATAATTTCACTTTCTCTCACTAAGTTCCCTAAACCTCTAACTTTCTCTCTAGAATTCCATCTATATGCTACTTTGTGTTATGGTTTGATGTGTAAGTGAAAAGTTAATATTTTCAATTGGTATCAAGAGCCATGGTTAGATCATATCTTGCACATCTTTGGATTTATAGTGGCTTTTAGGTGGTTTTGAGTTTGAAAAGTTTAGTGGTTTTGCATCATTTGGTTGATCTCTTGTGTTAAAGTTTGAATTTTGTTGGTACTTTTATGTTTAGAATCATCAAAAGTGGTTAGGTTTTCACTTGGTAAGCTTGAATCATCTTGGTTGGGTTGTTTTTGGATTGAAAAGTGATTTTTATATGGTTTTTCATGTTAGCGACTTAGCTCTCGGTAAAGATTCTTGGTAGCGACTTGCTTCATAGTTTTGTAGCGAGTTACGCTTTAAAACTAGCGAGTTAGAGCTAGCGAGTTAAAGTACAAGTAGTGGAATCTCCACTACTGTTAGCGACTTGTGGTAGCGACTTAGTCTCAGAGCGAGTTGCTCTTTAGCGACTTGCATATCTAGCGACTGTGTAGCTTAATCATCGCATTAATTTGGCTAGCGACTTAGTCTCAGAGCGAGTTACTACTTAGCTTACTTGCTTTTCTCGCTGGCGACTTGGGACTCTAGCGACTTAGACGTGTAGCGAGTTAAGGGTTAGCGACTTAGTACATTAATTTCAGCGACTTAGTGCATTAATTTCTAGCGACTTAGTGCACTAATTTCAGCGACTTAGTGCATTACTTGGTAGCGAGTTAGCACTTTATCTTCTAGAGACTTGAGTGATTGTTTACGGTTTCTCTTGATTCAAGAAAACCCGTGAAAGAATCTATTTCCGGTTTAATCTTAGAGTTATAAAATCCCGTATAACTGTTAACATGTCTACCAACGTTCCTACCGCTATCTCCACTCGCTGCCGAGGATGTTCAAGCTGGCTCGGATACTAAATCCCACCCATGCTTGACAGTAATGCACTACGATTCTTGGGCTCAACGAATCGATTGTATTGCCTTGAAAGGAAAATGGTGTCAACATTCTCAAATCCATTGATGAAGGACCATATCGAGTTGAGACGACTAGAGACATACTTGATACTAATGAAGATGGTACTCCTGCTTACGGAATGGATGACCTAAGATGTATGATGAGCTTGATGATAAGGAGAAAAGAGATTCGATGCGTATATCGTGGCTTCAAACATTGTTCTTCAAGGTCTTCCTAAAGACATCTACAAGTCGATCAATCATAACACCGATGCAAAGGTCGCTTGGGATAACGTTAAGATGCTTCTCTCGTGTTCGAATTAACTATGGAAGACAGGAATCCCAACTCTATGATGAATTTGAGCACTTCAAGATGAAACCGGATGAGAGTGTCTATGAGTACTATGTGAGATTCCATAAGTTAGTGAATGACATGAGGAACATCGAATGACTATGCCTAACATTCGCTTGAATTCAAAATTTGTGAACAACATGAATCCCGAATGGCACAAGTTTGTTACCACGTGAAGCTCACTAAAGGATTGAAGAACACAAACTATGAGCAACTCTATGCCTTCCTCCTTCGTAATGAAAGACATGCCATGTTTGAAAATTGATTCTCAATCGCTCAAAACTAACCTGGGAGAGACAAGCTCGCCTAATGATTCAACCGCCTTCACTCAAACATCGGAATCAAAACCAAAGCTTCACAAGTCATACCCTTGGGTAATGATAATCACAAACTCATTCCCGATCCTATGTACAAACAAGCCGATGCCGATGCACACGTGGAAGCTTCATTAATCAACTAGCTCTTCCGATTAGCCAAAACATGAATTCTCTCCCACAAACCAACAACAATCTCGTAACAAAGATCTAATCCACACAATCAAGCTCTTCATTAAAGATGGAAGGATCGTGGTGCAACCAGCTCAGAAAGACAAGATGATCGGGGAAGGGTGGTCTTGGTAGAGGCTATGGGCAATCGTAATCGAGGAAGGAATGGTAACCAAGGTCAAGCTAAGTCGATCAAATGCTACAACCGTGGTGGTGAGGACACATTGCAAGGAACCGACATCTCCAAAGCGCCCACGAATCGCCGAGTACTTCGTAGATAAGATGTTGCCGCACAAGCTCGTGACAATGGTGTTGCATTGATGATGAGGAATTGTTGTTTCTTCTCGAGGTAATGCCAAGACCTATGATGCGAGATGTGGATGAGCACTTATTCGTGAGATAGGTCACAATCATCGAACGCCTTTCAAGTCGCCGATCGTGATGCTTACGACTGATGTAGATGATGGACCCATCGCACACACAATCTTTATGGCTAGCATCTCTCCAATGGTTTCTCCCAAGATCTCTTCTTCACCACAAGTCGCCCATCCAAGGACAAACTCATCTCGAGGTATTAAAGCTATACGATGATGTCGATGTGCAACAGATGCATGACAAAGTACAACCAATCGAAACTATTGAATCAAATATTGAAAATATGGGTAATATCAATATTGTCCCATACGATCAATACGTGAAACAAAGCGAAGTGAAGTTGTACCAAGTGATGCATCTTCTGCATCAACAATGACTATGTCTTTGATGAATACACCGCATGTGCTCCGATGATTCCATAATTTCGAACTAAATGCCTATAAGGAACGTGTTGCTATTTATGAACAACGGCAAAATTTGAGTTGACCACTGTGAGCGGTGAAATGGATGTCCAAGTGAGTACAAGAATTAAAAAAGTAAGTTTAGAGAAGAGGTATTGAAACAAGAATTAAATTCCTTGCAAGAAAAACTTTCTAAAACAAATTAAACAAAAACATGAACTTCAAGAAAATGTGAAAATGCTTACAAGAATTTAATGCAAAGGAATCAAAACTCTTGAGAGATTTTTCTAATCAAAACTTTGAAAACAAACTAGAAAACAAGTTGTACATACAAGGAAACACCATTCGATCGCTCACATGGTCACCAAACATCGTGTCTTAAGCGATAAGCATAGCATTCCCTTGTTGACGAACCGAATCCAGAGGTAATTAAAAGGCTAGAAATGCTCATAAGGTGCTTTATGATGGAAATGAAATCCTTAAGCCTAGACAGTAATCCTAGTTGTGTTGAATGCACCGAGGAAGATAAGAAATCGATTTAAATCACTAGGGAAAAGATGAACAAGAAACAAAATGATCCCAAATGCAAAGAGAAAACATAAATATCACCCTCATGATTATAAGAAGGAAAACTGGATTGCATTAAACAAGTTTAAGCCTCGCATCTGTTGACTCCCGAACAAGTCTTCGAAAAAAGATTTAGATAAGCGAGCGTAAAATATTGTTGAAACTAACCTCCCTTAGGAAAATGCCTAGAGCGATCGTGTATCCTCCTAATACACCAATGCATCTTGTACCTAGAACAATTGCCACTAAAAGCAAAACATTAATTAGCCAATACGTGATACTTCAACTATTTGTTGATTTTGAGAAAACTTGCAAGAAAAGGATCACACCCACGTATAATCAAGGAGAAAGGGTTTTGAACAAATGAAAGAATGCTATCTAATCGAGGTCATGCCCTTCTTTAAACTTCTAAAAGATCACTTTGAGAGTCTTAAAAGGGAATAGAAACCGATATTAAGGGAATGGAAAAGGAATTTGATGCAATGGTTGTTGAAGTTAGTGACTATGAGCGTAATCGAAATATAATGAGATTGAGAGAAAGAACTTGCATACATTAAATGAGAATCTTATTATCGAATGTGTTGCTCAAGATGTGTTTTTCATCGCTCAAATTGCTCTATTAATGTTTCCAATTTTCATGAATTATCTCGGCGTCTCGAAAGTCTCCCATGATCGTGTCATTGAGCTTGAAAAACTAATTCTAAACTAAACGAGAAAATTGAACCGGATGATCACGACACCTTGGTTAAACATTTTTCTAAACTAGAAGTTGAGTATTTTAATTTACAACTAAAATATCAACATCTCAAAGAAAATGTCAAAACTTCAAATATCAAGACATCTTCGATGCTCCGTAGTTTGATGCGATTTTCAAATTAACAAACGTGATGAATGATTCAAGCTCGTGGCAACACGATCGAAAGTTGAAAGCCCAAATCTCTCAATTAAAGGGTCAAACGAACAATATGACAGCTCCCAAATGCCTCCTCCTTTAGATTCTCGAATTCTCAAACGTTTCATCTTCAAAACCTTGTAAATGCTTTACAAAAGGAAAACGAAAGTTTTCTAGAAGAAAATGAAAAGGTTAAACGTCACTTCAATGAGTTGTTTGAATCTATTAAAGTCACTGTAACAAAACAACGAACAAATAACTTCATTGCAAAAGGAAATTGAGAATCAAGAGTCGTAAAAGGGAAAATGCCAATGATCAATGAGGAGAATGTTGTATCTAAGGTTCGCTCTAGTAATAAATATGCTTTATCTCGTGACATATGTCCCCTCATCTAAGGAACAACAAACTTGCCATTCAAACATATTTCTCATCCCTTAAGGATTGCTTAGAATGTCTGCGTGAGATTGTTGAAGAGGATAAGCTAGAGAAACCTCGTGATAATGCAATTGGACATGCTTGATTATATGCCAAACGATCTCAAGAAATCTTAGAATGCTTGATCACAATATGCCCAAAGTCATTAGGTGAGAGAGTTAATCCTTTGATTCCATGCTCAATGCCTAAAGCTAAGTATGATACATTCGATTCCCAATGTTTTGAAAGTGAACAAGAGTGTGCCTTTAAACAAATCGATTCCGGATCCACAATGCTAAGAAAGAGAACTCAAGTGTGCCTTCTAGAGTACAAATCACAAGACTCTAGTTTTAAGAAAGTGAACCTTAGTGCACCCGCATGTAGTTCGATCCCAAAGACATCTAAACAGTGATGCAAAGAGTAGTTAAGCCAACTAATGTTCCCATTCCTCTACAGAGTAATCATGACATTAAGCGGAGCAGGTCAAAGTCTCAAGACAATACAAGGAATGATAGGACCTCTCAAGCTAAGAATGTGCACCGGAAGAAAGTGAAGAACAATCTAGGAACTTTAAGCTTGAATTGAATAAAACGAATCGTGTTGATTCTAGTAATTGCCATAGGCGCATCGTAATTAATCCGAATTACGATACTATTTGCAAACCTTGTACCGATGTCCGCTGAATTCGCTTCTAATCATGAATGTGGTGTTACTGCTTTGCCTAATGATGTTAATTGTCCGCTTAATATTGTTAATGCTAAAATTCATACTAAAAAGGCTAAAAGGCAAAAGCGAAAGAAAGTTAGAAAACAATGGAAACCCACAGGAAGAACATTCAACAGAATAGGTTTTATTGGATACCGCTGGTCATAAGACCAATCGATAATGCCCACTAGAAAATGGATGCCTCACCGTAGAACTATTCCTTAAGAATCGGTCACACCGTAAATGTGGCTAATACGCATACTAGTATTGCATCTACTCACAATGATTTCATTACCTCACCGTCTCGATGTGAATGCTTCTATTTCGATGCGGGTGTTCCAACTGCTGTTACTAACCAAATGGAACCCATTCTTGCATGGGGATCCCAATTATCCGCTTATCCATTCTTGTCTCGTGTTCAACCGCAGATCGCTCAAATCGCTCGCGGTACCGGACTCAGTCGCTCCAAGCATATGACCGAGATCGGTCACGCTCATGAACTTCGTGAGCAAATTCATCGGACCGTTAGATTTGGTAATGATCATTTTGGTGCTATTATGGGTTATGGAGATTATGTTGTTGGTGATAGTGTCATCTCCGTAGTATATTATGTGGAAGGTTTAGGTCATAATCTCTCGTTAGTCAATTCGGTGACTCGATCTAGAAATAGCCTTGAAAAACATACCGCTTTGTTAGAGATCTTAATGGTAAGGAACCGATGAAAGGAACTCGTGGCTCAAACCTTTACACCATCTCTATCGATGACATGATGAGAGCTTCACCAACTGCTTGTTATCAAAGGCTTCAAAACAAAGTCATGGTTATGGCATCGTCGCCTCAATCACTTGAACTTCGCACCATCAACGATCTTTCCGTAAAGGACTTAGTTGTAGGTTTACCTAGACTAAAGTATGAAAAGGATCATCTTTGTTCAGCTTGTCAATTGGGAAAAAGCAAGAAGTATGCCCATAAACCTAAACCTACTAACTCGTCACGTGTTCTTCATATGATTCATATGGATTTATGTGGACCAATGAGGGTGCGAATATCTTTGGGAAGAAATATGTGTTAGTTGTGGTTGATGATTATTCTAGATTCACCGGGTCAAGTTCTTAAGGACAAAGGATGAAACTCGATATCATCATCAAACTCATCAAACAAATGCAGTTAGACTAAACAAAACCGCCGTAATTATCGTAATGCACAATGGAACCGAGTTTGTCAACAAACAACTTAGTGAATTCTATGAAAGCGCTGAATCATCATCAAAGGAGTGTTCCACGAACCCCTCAATGTAACGGTGTAGTTGAAAGAAGAAATCGACTCTTGTTGAAGTCGCTAGAACAATGCCGATCTACTCAAAGGTTCCAATGTTTCTCCGGGTCAAGCAATTGCCACCGCATGCTACACACAAAATCGCTTCCCTGATTCACACCATTCATGGAAAACTCCATATGAACTTGTCCACAACAAAAACCTAATCTATCTTTCCTCCGTGTGTTTGGTGCCTTGTGCTATCCAACTAATGAGGTCAAGACTTGGGCAAACTTAGGGCTAAAGTCGACATTGGAGTATTTGTAGGATATGCACCAAACAAAAAGGGATACCGAATCTACAACAAAAGAACCCAAACATCATGGAAACAATTCACGCACGCTTGATGAGTCGACCGGTCAAATGGCTCCTGGACACTCCACCAGACCCGCACTTCAAAACAAATCCTATTGGTTCATCCCTTGTTCCAAACTCCTCTCAAGAAACTCCATATGTACCTCCATCCAAGATGATGTAAAGAAATTGTTTGATCCCATGTTTGATGAACAGATGAGTCTACTACCAATGAGGTGCCGATTCCTACAACAGAGGATGCTCATATTCCGTTGAATGAAGTCAATTCATCGCCTCAATATCTCAGAAGTCAAGAAGCACCCGTCACGATCCTTCGCCTCATCAACAAATCATCATTCTTCAAATGTACATCATGGAAATGTTTCGACATCAATGATGAAGTGAATCCCTTTGCAACTCCTCAAGATGCTCCCTTTGAAAACATATTTGCTACTCCCGAATCATCATCGAACCATCTTCTTCAGAGACATCGACTCACCACTTCAGCCTCAACCACCGCCACACGAACATCTCGTAAAATGGACTCACGATCACCCATTAGACAACATCATTGGAAATCCTCTCGTCCAAAGATCAACACGAAAACAACTTGCAACAGATGCCTTGTGGTGCTTCTTCAACTCCATACTATCTAAGATCGAACCAAAGATGTTAAACCGCAATGAATGAAGACACCGTTCAATGCCATGCAAGAAGAAATTCATGAGTTTGATCGACTTGATGTACGGGAGTTGGTACCGCCGGATTGTGCGATGATCATTGCTCTAAAGTGGATCTTCAAAGTAAAACTTGATGAACATGGTGATGTGCTAAAGAACAAGGCTCGATCGGTGGCTAAAGGTTATCGTCAAGAGGAGGGATTGACTTTGAGGAATCTTTTGCTCTCGTTGTTCGATTGAAGCAATCGTAATCTTCTTGGCCAATGTCGCTAGTAAGAATATGATTGTTCATCGATGGACGAAGACGGCATTTCGAACGGCGATCTTAAAGAAGTCGCTCACGCCACCAACCCGAAGGGTTTGTGAATCCTGAGCATCCAACTCACGCTTATCGCCCAAAGAAGGTTCTCAGACGGTTTAAAACAAGCTCCAAGGCGTGGTATGATATGCTTTCAAAATTTCGCTATCCATCGGATTCAAAGAAAGGAGCAATGATCCAACATTGTTCACCGTGAAGTCGCAAACACTTAATTCACGCTCAAATTTATGTTGATGATATCATCTTTGCCTCGACCGACCCCAATGAGTGTGATCGTTTTTCTAATGAAATGAGTTCAAAATTCCAAATGTCGATGATGGGACAAATGTCATTCTTTTTGGGATTACAAATTTCACAGAGTCCCGGAGGCATTTTCATAAATCAATCTAAATATGCAACCGAGATTCTAAAGAAATTTGGATTTGATTCATGTGACCGCTTGACACTCCAATGATTGATCGAACCAAACTAGACGAGGACCACTCGTGGATCATGATAGACCAAACGAAATATCGTAGTATGATAGGATCCCCGATGTACCTCAACGCTAGTAGACCGCACCTTTTGTTTCTTTGTTTGCATGTGTGCGGATACCGTGCTGCCTACTAAAAGGCACCTTGAAGCAAGAAACGGGTCTTTCGGTATCTCCGGGAACCATCAACATGGGACTTTGGTACCAAAGACATCGGTATGTCACTAACAAAGATATGCGTATGCATCATGCAGGTGTCAAGATACTCGTCAAGCACGCCCGAGGTGCACAGCTTGGGTGATAAGCTAGTGAGTCGGTCTTCAAAGAAGCAAATGAGTACTTCTATTTCCTCTACAGTAGGTCGAATACATAGCCATGTCATCCTGTTGTGCTCAAATCCTATGGATGAGATCACAATTATCGACTATGGCTTTGCATTTAATAAAATCCTCTCAGACAGACAATAAAAGTGCTATTGCTCTCTCATGCAACAACGCACAACACTCAAGAGCAAAACACATAGACATTCGACATCATTTCATCGGGAACAAGTAGAAAAGGGTGTGGTGGAACTATATTTTGTGAGGTCTCAATATCAATTAGCCGACATCTTCACCAAAGCTCTTCCAAGAGAACGTTTTGAGTTTATTCTTCCACGCCTTGGCTTGAAAAGCCTTCAACCGAACACTCAAACGCCTTCGTGAGGAAGACAAGGAGTAAAGGTCTATCTTCATCTATCTCTTGTAAATATTTATTCAAAAACAAAATACAAAATAATAAAACTTTCAAAATCCATAAAATTTGAAAAAATTCAAAAATCTTCAAAAATATTGTCAATTTGTCATGTTTTTTTCTCGGTTCGATAATATCTACGGTTTTGTGATGTCATTCAAAGAATGACACGGACTTTAGATGTTGTTCGAATTCTTTAAAAAAAAAAAAAAAAAAAAAAAAAAAAAAAAAAAAATTCAAAAATCAAAAATATTTTGGGAGAAAGAGAAAATGGTTTATTGTCATCTTCAGTAATAACCCGCTTTTAAAGAAAGAACAGAGCCATGTTTTATCATGTTTTCAAAATTTCATGCTCGATTCTATAAACACTTATCTCATTGAAAACTAAATGCTTTGAAAAATAACTCAATCTCTATTTTTGATAATCATCAGGACTTATTTGTCAAAATCTCTATCTCTCAATCAACAACCTATGTCATTGATTGAGGGGGAGAATGATTTCAATTAAATTAAAAAGTTATTTGGCATTGAATTGTTTTCAAAAGATATACATGCATGTTTTATAAATGGAGTTTAAAGTCTTAAAATCCGATCCTTATCAGTTCAAACACTTTCACAATCATGTCACAATTCTCCTTAAAAGCTTTCAAAATCAATTTAAATCTATACGAGATCACAAATCTCAAATGATTTGATAATTGTGATCGGGGGAGAATGTGTGATTTAAATTAGATTTAAACTGATAATTAGGTAAATGGTTATAAACGGATGTACATGCTATCCTGCCCACATGTGACAAACGATTTTAAAACTTTTCAAATTTTCATGCACATGTTGAGGGGGAGCATCTATCTTAAAACTTTGATTTGAAACGTGATCATTTATCCCATCAGTGTGTTCCCTCTAGTATGTGCAAAACTCTTTTCAAACCTCGAGGCACATATTGAGGGGAGCAAAATTCATGGAAACCTCATCCTTCCCGGAAATGCTTTACCCACTTGATCCGTTGAGGAAGTGATGTTGATATCTTTAGAAAATGGTAATCAAAAGTTAATTCTTTCTCTTGCCTCCGTGTGCAAAACATTTTCAAATACTTGATGCACATGTTGAGGGGAGTTCTCGTTTAAAATATCAAAACAATTCAGTACAAAATGCTTTGATTATATATCACAAGTATCCGAATTGATTTTCAAATGGTTTTCAATTGATCCAATGGCGTATGAACAATACCAAATAGACCGACCAACTTTACTTTATGTACGGTGATATAAGGATGATAAGGTTAGGTATTGGTTCCCATGATCCGCTGTAACCGGAGGGATCTACCCAGGACAATCCACTAGTTAGTGTAGAAGTCCTTAGGTATGATGACAAAAGGAGAAAATGAGATATGGGAAGAGTGCGGACTAAGACCGAGCTAGTATCGAATAAACCCAACAAGGTTCTAGCTATGAAGTCTCGTAAGCAATCAAGGGGTTGAAGAATTAAAAGAATTGAATGAGAAGGGTGAAAACAAATAGCCTCCATTTATTCAACCTTAGGGCGTAAACCGGGTTCAATTCATATTCTATCGATGGTAACATCGGTATTGAAGACAAGACGTCATGGACCCAAAGGACGCACCGCACTTCAACTTTCCAAACCACTCAAGTTCCTCTTAAAAGGGCTTGTTTCATTCTCACGGGAACCGACAATATCTATCGACTCTCTTAGAGATTGTTGATATTGAAGAAGGAGTCCTCTCCTAGTCTCCGCATAGGATCCAAATATGCACAAATTGAGTCTAGAGCCACGAGATCTTCAATAAATCTCATTAGGACACTTTCAATGAAGACTCTGCTTCACAAAATGTGGAAAGAGAGATTATATCTTGAGTCCCACGATTATCCTTGTGGTATTGCTGTAACATCCGAGTGATGTGTTTACACACTCACAAGGAAGATGGAAAGCCTCGAGCCAACATCAAACAAGCTCCTGTAGGTGGCATGTGAGATCTATTATATGGATCAACCATGTGACAACCGAATGAAACAATGGGGCTTATTCAATTTCTTGAATCAATCTCGGTTCGAGTTAGGGATTGACGGATACCTTTGAAAACCGGTCTTTGTGCTTAAAAACTCTTTTCTTTAGCACATCGATCGTACTCACTTTTCAAACCAAAGGTATTTTTATGATTGATAATTGATTTCCAATAAAACCTTCGTTGTATTGCAAAAACAATTTCTATTGAGCAATACACGATTGTTTTCAAATCTCTTTCATCAATCGCTGAACTTAAAATTACCGGTTCACTCACTCCGTGTTGTCTTCTTTGAGACGCTCCGGTTTGAGAACAAAGAACAACCGCGAAACCCCGTCAAGGAGATTCTTAGGAATCCCACCGATCACGTGCGATTTATATCGATCAACGGGAACCGTGGGCGTGTACTCAATTCAACGAAGTGATCAAAGACACTTTCGTGCGATTTGTTGCTAACTGCTTTATGCAGTACACCCGACGCTTGCAAATGATCGTAATGAAGCGGTCAATCCATAGCCGCATGCTCACTTAAAACATTCATCTCAAAAGAAATCATGATTAGTGCGCCAATGACTCGATATTTTCACTCCATGCTTCGCTACGCCGCCAATATCATGATTCAACAAAAGCTTCCGCTACTCGATGAGAAGATATCATGATCCGTAATGTTAGCATGTCGGTCCCAAAGTCACAACATCACAACATACCAACACCACAAAGGATGTGTCGAGATTGTTGATAGTCGATGATCTCCAAAGATGGCTCAAACTTATCATCACGTGGATCAAGAAAAGACCTCCACTTGGAATAACCAAACATGCAAGTGAAGAATCATTTACTACGAGCTTAGAGCAAAGGACTACATCAAGAATGCAAGATCAATTGTTAAATGTTTTTCTATTTGTATTCAATGTAATTTTGGTACATTATTGAGGTGACCTCCTTGGGAGATTGTTAGGAATTAGAAATTCAAGATTAAAGAGTCGGTCACCTCAAGTATATGTAATCGTTAGAAAGCTCGTAGTCGTAGTTCTTTAAGTTAAGTAGTATTTAGTTAAGTAACACCGTGGAGGACGGACGGGTCTTTACCCACTGATGCCCCGATCCACACCCAAAGTGTGGCGATTTATGTAAGACTATAAATACTCTACCTTCCAAGGTAGAGAGTCGAGCTCATAATAATAATTTCACTTTCTCACTAAGTTCCCTAAACCTCTAACTTTCTCTCTAGAATTCCATCTATATGCTACTTTGTGTTATGGTTTGATGTGTAAGTGAAAAGTTAATATCTTACAATTCTCGATTGATATTGGCTATGATGAAGCTTCAGAATTATCATTAAGCACCTCATGTGGAGCTTAAGAACATTCCTCAACCGTGGAGAACCCTCTACATCATCATCACCAAATCGGTCTCTGTCGTGACAAAGGGCTATGAGCATCCCAAGCTCATGGAACCGCTAATCTTCCGTCATTAATCAACAAGAAGGACATCAAAATTGAAGCTCGATATGGGATGACATGATGACATTTCTCAAAAGCTTGGCTCAAAGATTCCCTATGTCGATACACAAAACTGTTGATCCAGAGAGCACTTGGACTTCATCCCGATATCCCCAAGAGGCTCAATGACCTCGACAATCACGACATGTTGACCGAGCCTATCTTATCCGCCGTAATCAAGGAATCGCCAACAAAGAAACAGGTGATGTGTTACCCGATCACCTACCGACTAACGAAATCAAGAAGCTTGAAACGCATAAAAGATATCGGTAGCGAAGAGAAGGCAAAGTTGGTCATCTCACGAAAACCTTCGAACACCTACCGGAGAACCGTAAGAGGAAGTATCGAAGTGCAGAAGCACAGAGTCAAAGGAAGATCCCAAAGAGGAAACCTACTCCAAAGAAGAAAGTTCCTCTCGTGAAGTCGCTCTATTCCTACACCGAACCACCAAGAAAGCTACCGGACGAAAGCTCAAGATACACAATCGATGAGGAGGTCCACTACTCGAATCTGCAACCGAACCACCTCCTCAAGAGCAAAACCTCCTAGTCCTCCAAATGACCTAGAAAAGGGAAGACTCCTATACTTGTGCCATATGAAGAAAGCTCAAAGTGATGAAGAGAAACTAGATAAATCCTACAGAAGAAGTTTAAAATCGTTAGACACCTTCAAAAAGCTAAAGAATTTGAACAAGAACAAATGCGTGGCCCCGAGGGTCGAGTGGTGGTGTCCACTCTTCACCGATCCCGATGCGTTAATCGATTCGATAAGGAACCGGTACTACCACTTTGTGCAACAAAAAAAGCTTGTGGAGGAATCTATTGATTATGACATTGAGGAACCGTAAAAAGACAAGTCTCGAGAAAGAAAAGATCGATGAAGAAGCCTGTGCTCGAAGGAAGTAAAAGCTAACCGGACAAGATAGCTAAGGAATTATGATGATTATCTTCTCAACAATCCAATTCGTTCCAAGGAGGATAAAAATGCATCTTTTTACCCATTTCTTATGCTGTTTTATGGGTAAAAATGGGTAAAAAGATGCATTTTTATGTAGTTTTTCTGGGTTTGCTATGAAGATGGCCGGAAAACATTGTCGGAAAACTCATCGAAAAAAAGTCAACATGGTCAAAACCCTAGTTTTCTACGCATAAGGAGCATCTTCAGTGATATTTACGCATAACTGTGAAGTTATGCGTAAGGAATGGTTACGCGTAAAAGTCAAAGGGTCAAACCCCTATTCTTACGCATAAGAAGTATCTACAGAGTTAGTTACGCGTGAGTCGTGAAGTTACGCCAGAAGAAATGGTTTACGCAGATGCTTTACGCCTAAGCTCGGCTTTACGCCTAGCAAGGTTACGCGTAAGGTTACGGATAAGCAATGTTACGCGATGTTTACGTATAAGCTAAGAACCTTACGCGTAATATCATAAAAGAGAAAAGTTATGCGTAAAAAGGACCTAAGACCACATACTACTAATACCATATACCAACAATGACTCATGCGACTTCAGGTTGCTTAAACCATCATCAGTCCTAGTCCTAACCCATCATCAACGAGCAGTAATAGAAAATAATTTCAAGAGATTCAAGTCCGAAACAACCTAAACCAAAAACCTTCACCTACATCTCTCATTCATACAAGACTCAAAAACGAAAAATAAAACATCATTCAAGATCTCATAAACGGGTTCAATATCAATATTTCAATATATTTTTTGGTTGAACCCCCGTCATCACAAATCAGTTTCAATTAAATGTTTGCAAGATCTCAGGTATCCTATTCGTGGTCTCAAAACCTTTAAAAGATCATTCACTTGAATAGGTAATCATCATAGATCTTTGATACTATCCGAATTTAAAGAAAGTTTAATAACAATTATGTTATTATCTTTCTTTGTTTCGTTGAATGAAGCATTAAACGGAATGAAAAACCTACCCGAGACCCACCATGAGGATCTTGAAGCTGTTAACTTGCCTTCTTGATTCGGTTGAAGCAGAAATCGAGTACATCAGCTAGGGTTCGTTTGTGTTTGTGTGGTGATGTATGATGACTGAGATTAGATGAGTTAAGAAGCAGATTGATGAGTTTGGATTGGGAATATGAGGCGTTTAGGAAAGGAAATACGTGTTTTGTCTTGTCAGATCTGCTTTGGGGGAGAATATGATAAGAAGGAGGCGTATATTAGTGATATATGTTTTAGGTTTAGGTTATGTTGTGTGTGACATAGTTTTATATCCGGTTTAAAGATATTAAAGTGCATCTGGGCAAAACGTTTATAACCGAATATGGAACTCTTGTTGGATCGGGCTGTATGTGTTTGATTGAATGGGAATTGTGAGGTTAAATCGTTAGTGGGCCTCATATATTTTGATTGGGTTGTAAATCAAAATGGTTGTGGACCTAGACCTGATGCATTTGAGTATCAAAAGTGCCATTCGAATGTTTTGTCAATAAAAACAATTGGATACAATTTTTAATGTATTGGAATCATGAGTTGGTATATTGGTATGACAAAATTTTCACGAAGGGATACATATTTTCACGGCCTGAACGAATTATATGAAGAAAATGACTACGGGGTTTTTTGTACGGTATTACTTATGCGAAATTGAAGTGACGTTTCATGGGTGATCTTCTTTATCATTGAGACGATGGTTGGTTGGATGCATGTCTCAAGATGACTTGTTGGAGCATAACTATCACTTAAGAAAGTTGTTGTACTCAGTGTCACACGCTGTTGTGGAGTGATCAAGAATATAGAACAAGCTGCAAGTCACAAAGTTGGGATGTTTACTTCATTTCAAGTTTGTCGTATCGGGTTATCTCCATATGTGGTCATTACTATTAGCCGATGAACCGCTGCATGTTCCCCTAAAACAAATATTCACCGAAACCAAAGTTGTCATAACTCATTCAAGCTGACATTGTTTACGGTTTTGTCTTGATTTTGTAAAATCCCGCGAAAGAAACTATTTCTCGCTTAAATCATAGACTTGTAAAATCCCGTGATAATGGAAACATCCCGTAGTAGTAATGAGCATTTCCGGATCTATCTTGCGGTTTATTCTTGGTTTTTGTAAAATCCCGAAAGAAACTATTTCTGGTTTAAACCATAGAACCGTAAAATCCTCAGATTGATGGACCATCCCGAGAAAGGAAGGTGTATTTTGGATCTTATCCGATGTCGGTACTACGGTTTCTACTCAAGAAGGGATAAAAGGGTGTACTTCATGAATTGGATGTGTGTTTGGATATTCGCATGGCGCTTTGGTTACTACATGGTTTTACGGGTTATGTGCTTCTTACCATGGTCGGATGAAACCATTATCATAGTTCACTTAAAACGCCAAAGGAGGCTAGATTTGAACTTTTAACCGTAAGATGTGACAACGGCGTTAATTCAAGATTTTTATTTGAGGTTGAAGTGAAATACACGCGAGTGTACTTAGTATCCGAAGGTATCGGGATGGTTGGATGAAGATTCTTCAAGATCCTTGTTCGAGCTTATTTTCAAAAATGAAGACTTGGAAATCTAGTTATTGTTGGGTGTCTTTTACCTTTTCTTTACCACTGGGGAATTGGGCTCATACCACCACAAAATAACTATCACTTTAAGGAGTTAAGTTGTAGTGCTCAATGTCACATTCAATTGTGGATTTTCAAGAGGTAATGTACGCCTTATACTTGATGGTTGGTTGGATGAAGAGTATAGAGTACTTAGAGAGTACTTAGAGATGCTAATGGAAATCGGCACCGCTTTTGTTACTTATGTGCAAGTATAAGTCACGAGTTCAAAGTTAGTTTACTTCGTGGTCAAATTCATCATATCGAGTTTTCTCCATCACCGTCACGACAAAGAGCCCACCAATGATAATGGGTTGATTACAAGTTTTGCCAAGAGAGTCGAAAAGAGAGAGATTATGACGCTTGAATACTTCAGCTCAAGCCTCGCTCTCTAAAGAAAAGAAAAGTGTACGCTTCAAAGGCGCTTTATCTTCCAAGAAGAGAAATCTTCTTATTATGACCATTCTCATCAACATGCTTCATACTATTTTCATGCGCTCAATTATCAAGTGAACCGGCTACCATTGATTGTTCTCTTATTCCACTTGCTCAACTATAATGACGATGGCGACATCATGTGCTAATTTTACGGGAGAAGTGTGAGTAGACTACATTTGGATGATTTCACTTATTTAGTCAAGAATGGCAACTTCGCCCGCAATTTTGAGGGGAGAAGAAGTATGATGACACTACATGTTGTGTTATATGAGCATAAATGGTCAAACGGTTTAACTCATGTAAGAATCGAGCTTCTTCATCGGGTCATCTTTACATGGAGTTTTTCTTATAAGAGTCGTTAGTTGACATCTTCTCACGGACCGATGAGTTTAATGACAAAGTGCTTCCTAATGCTTCACGTGCACATCAACATGATGATTCCAACAACCTTCCGTTTGTTTGATGTGATTGTTTGTTTGGTGTTACCACTTCGTGTGTGTTCGCTATGGGTCGATTGTTGATTTCCTTGATGAACAACTTTCTGTTCTTGTTTGATTGGGAGGATCTTAATTAAGGGATTTGCAAGAGGTGTTAATTGGGATGCTTTTTAGTGTGTTGAAGATGTTAACCTTTGATCCCCAACTGGACAATCTTGAAGAAGGTCGAGTCTACAGTCGGTTCTACATTTTCTGCTACATGTTAGAAGACTAAAGACGAGTTGCATTTAACGATCTAAAGACTTCTTCTTATTCTGGGCATTTATCAAACAGATTGTCGGTTTAGGGGAGAGCAATAATTGGGGGAGAGTGAAATTTCGAATTTAATCCCCAATTAGACTTGCTCACTTTCTTCAGCAAGTTGATTCTCACAAGAGTTCAAGTGTTCTTCTCAACCGATTTCTAGTATACGGGCTTACAAAGAGTTGCTAATTCAAGTGTCAAAACCAAGAAGGGGAAGGAGACACACATCTAAACACAAAGCGAGTAAACTTGATGAACTTAATTTTGTAAGTGATTAAAGATATCCCGGAAGACAAATGTTATTACCACAAAGAAACTCAAGGTTTGACTCATGGCTAGTAAACTTGATGAACTTAACTCTTCTAAGTGATTGAAGATATCCCGGAAAACAAATGTCATGACCATGTGGAAACTCAATGTTTTACTCATCAAGGCGCTTAGTGTTATTATTCCAACCACGCGGGGAAGGGATGTTAGTGAAAGTTTCAAGATAAATGAGGTACACAAATACGACATATTCGTGGAAGATAAATGTGTAACATGAGGAGGTGTTATCGCTATTCTCTCGTTGGGAATGTGTGTACTGGATTCTTGAGCTTCATACACATTCATCGTGACGAAAGATGTGAACATAGGGAGGTGTTCTTCATTACCCTCATGATGTGTATTCGGAGAGTTCTTGGATATTTGTGTACTGGTTCTTGAGCTTCATACACGCTCATCGTGGAAGAAAAATGCGAACATGGGAAGGTGTTCTTCATTCCCTCATGAAGTGTATTCGGAGAGTTCTTGAGCATTATACAAAAGACCGACCGCATCAATTCAACTACTGGGGAACTGTTCTCTTGACACTTTTGGAATGGATTGCTTCGCACTTCAAAGGAAAAGGAATTTGAGAAGATTATGTAAATGTGGGATGATACGTTGTTGTTCTTCTATTGATGATATAACCCCGAATGGAGATTCTCGATTATCGGTCTTAAAAGGAGCAATGAATTTATGATAATGGTGTGCTTCTCAGTGCACTGGCTAAGGCAAGCTTGAAATAGAGCTCAATCTGCTCATCTAATGGATTTTCGGTTTGGGGAAGCTACCAAAGTCTCACTTTCGGATGGTTCAATTTCTTTCTATTCAAGAGCCCTCGAAGCTTTGGTGGTTAATGTTTAAGAGATGATGACTTCTATCTTCTTCAACGAGGTTGCTCGATATCCTTATCTTGGTACTGATCATCATCATTCTTAAACTATATCATCTACTATATCCGTATATATTTATCGAAAACAAAATACAAAAATATAAAACCTACAAAAGAAAATAGAAAAATATAAAACCTTCAAAACCCATAAAAATCGTAAAATTTCAAAATACCAAAATATGTTTTAACATGACATGTCTTTTGGTATCGATAACATCTACGGTCTTAGAAATGTCATTCAATAATGGCACGGGACTTTAGATGAAGTTCGAGCAGGAGGTGTAAATATTCTTTTTTCAAAACATGTCACATACTATGGCTTACAGTTACTTCTGACTGTGACCCGTGCTTAAACCATGGCTTGCTATTATTTCCGATAGCAACCCGTTCTTCAAGAAAGGAAAGTGATGCGCTAAACTAATTTTCAAATATTTCGTGCACTTATCCTAAAACAAATTGAGGAAAGTATGTCAAGGATCATTGTTCCTACACAAATGTTTTTCCGCCTAAAATTCTTCTAAAAATATTTGGTGTTTTCAAAATGGTGGTTAATGAGTTGCTATTAAATCAATCGCCGTAGTTTTTCGTAAAATTTAAAACTCAATCAATGACTTCGCGCTTTAAAATTTTCATAAAATGAGTCATTGATTGAGGGGAGAATGTTTTCAAATCTATATCATCTAACGAGATTATCTAATTATCCTGTATGCTTAATTGAAATGAAGTTAACCTACGTTGAAGGACTAGGTGCCTAGGATATGATTATTAGGATTAGATGATTGAGTTTGATAAACACATTATTCCCATACCTTATATGAAGTGATTGATATGTTGAATTGACTTGAATTAGTCGACATCGTTGGGTGTTGTCGACCACCATATATTTGTATGCGTGTTCACCAACGATGCGTGTATATTAGTATATAAGAATGTTCCCGATCCGATCCCACAATTAAAGATGATTGGATGCCGAAAGGAAAGGGTAACTATATCTTGGGTTGACAAATGAAGAAACGGAGCTTAATTGACTTCAATGGAGAGTTGGCATTAATGCAACATAAGAGGTCTCACCGCATCGCCAGATGGTTTTCTTCTAAGTGATTGAAGAAACGGAGCTTAATTTTACTTCAGCTGGCATTCAAAATGCAACGTAAGAAGAAGTCTCACCGCATCTGCAGACGGTTTTCTTCCAAGCCCCACAAAGAACAACTAAGCTTCTCAACCATCTAACGATCTTTGTGCAGATACCATTTTTAAACAATTTTGAATAATTTGATTAAATTGTTTTGAAAATGAAAAATATTGTTTTGAAAATTAATTGGACTTAATTTTGAAAATCACCGGACTTCATTTTATCAAAACTTGAGTCACTCAATCATCAACTACGATCATCGATTGAGGGGGAGAGTGATTTAAAATAAAATATTTTCAAATGATATTTCTTCACAAAAGCCCGTTTTGTACAACAAAAAGTGGTGATCTAAAGATTTAATGTTATGTCATGGTATGATTTTCTTTAAAACCGAAAGATCTTACAAAATGAAATTTTTTCTGTTCTTGTTTGATTGTGAAATTGTTTTGTTTTACTAAAGATCTCTTAAAAACAATCAAACCTGACACTAACAATCTTTAATGTCTAAATCTGTTCCTTATTAATCATTTTTCAAAATTAAATTTTGCCACGTCTTTCCCTAAAACTTTTCTAAATAATTTAAATCGATGGGATCACAAATCTCAAATGGTTTGATATTTTTATCAAGGGAGAGATCGTGATTTAAATCTCAAACTGCTTTTATGGAATTGGTTTTAGTCCTTCAAAGCACTCCCGCCTCCATGTGCCAAACGATTTCAAATACACAATGCACATGTTGAGGAGGAGGATTTATCCAAAACCGATGAGTATTTAAACAAGGCCACATTTTCTCTCATGTTTTCTAAACCTAATTAAATCATTTGGAATCCAAAATCTCAAAGGGTTTGATATTTTGATCGTGGGAGAATTTGTGATTTAATAATGAAATTTGATAAAAGGTGATCGCTTTGATTTAATTGTGCAGTCGCTTCTCTCATATGTGCTAAACGCTTTCAAATACTTGATGCACATATTGAGGGGAGCGAATGGTTTCTTAAATGGCTTTTGTGTTCATGGATGTGCTTCAAAAGAACTCTTGCCTCTATGTGTTAAAATGATTTCTTATCCTATGCACATATCGAGGGGAGAATTTACCAAGAAAATCAAATGGCTTTTTCTATGAAAATTGTGATCAAAGAAAATATTTCAAAGTCCTCTTGCTCCATGTGATAAACAATTTCTAAATCATATGCACATGTTGAGGGGAGGTTTTCTAAATGATCAAAACTATTACGGTACAAAATGCTTTGATCTTGTATCACGTGTACCTTGATTGTTTTTCCAAATGATTTTTCAATTGGTTTCAAGGAAGAATGAACTGCACTCAAAAGACCGACCATTTTACTTTATGTATGGAGTTATAAGGATGGTGAGGTTAGGTATTTGTTCCCACGATCCGCCGTAATCCGGAGGGATCTACCAGGATAATCCACTAGATAGTGTAGTCCTTAGGTATGATGAAAAAAGGAGAAAAGTGAGATATGGGAAGAGTGCGGATCGAGACAGTAGCTAGTAATCGAATAAACCTAACAAGGTTCTAGTAATGAAGTCTCGGTAAGCAATCAAGGGGTGAAGAATGAAAAGAAATGAATGAGAAAAGGGTGAAAAGAAATAGCCTCCAATAATTCAACCTTAGGGCGTAAACCGGTTCAATACATATGCTACCGGTGGTTACCGGTAACACTAGTATTGAAGACAAGACATCATGGACCCAAAGGATGCACCGCACTAAACTTCCCAAGCTACTCAAGTTCCTCTTAAAAGGGCTTGTTTCATTCTCACAGGAACCGACATTATCTATCGACTTTCTCTTAGAGATGGTTGATATCAAGGAGACCCTCTCCCTAGTCTCCGACATATGAAACCAAATGTGCACTATTGAGTCTAGAGCCAAGAGATCATTCACAATATCTCATTAGGACACGAATTAATGAAGACTTGTTGTTTCACACAATGTGGAAAGTGAGAATATATTAAGAGTCCCACGATTATCCTTGTGGTATTGCCGTAACATCCGAGTGATATATTAAATATTCACGATGAAGATGGAAATCCTTCTAGAGCCAACATCAAACAAGCTCTTGGTGGGTGACATGAGATCTTGCAAAAGATCAAGCTTGTGACAACCGGATAGAAATGATGGGGCGATTCATTCTTGAATCAACCTTGGTCCAGAAATGAATCGACGGATACCTTTGAAAACCGGTCGTTGTGCTTAAAAGTTCTTTCCATAGCACATCGATTGTGTATTAAGGTTTCAAAATTAAAGGGTATTTATGATTGATAATTGATTTTCCATAAACCTTCGTTGCATTGCAAAACACTTTCTATTAAGCAATACACGATTGTTTTCAAATCACTTTTCATCAATCGAATCTCAATTACCGGTTCACTCACTCCGTGTTGTCTTCTTTGAGATGTTCCGGTTTGAGAACAGCTAGAGCAACAAAACCTCAGAAAGGAGATTCTTCGAATTATACCGATCACAGCAAGATTTGTAATCGATCAACGGGAACCGTGGGCCGTGTACTCAATTCAACGAAGTGGTCAAAGACACTTTCGTGTGTTTTATTGTCGATCGTTGTTTGCAGTACATTTGGACGGTTGCACCGATCGATATTGAGAAGTTAATTCATAGCCGCATGCTCACAAAGATCCACACTTAATTAAAGAAATCATGACAAGTGCCTATCACATAACCCGGCTCGATATTTTTATACTATGCTTCGCCACGCTGTCGCTAATATCTTGAACCGTAAAGCTTCCGCCACTCGATGAAAAGATGTCATGATCCGTAGTGTGAGCATGTCATCCGAAAGTCACAACTTCACATGATGGCAACACAACAAAGGGTGATCTAGAGATTATCGCGGTCGATGATCTCGATGAAAGCTCAAGATCATCATGATGTGGATCAGCAAAGACCTCCACCGAAAGTACAAACTATGCGACTATGAAGAGTCACCGCTAAAGCACAAAGATTACTAAGTGAAGAATTGAAGTCTATGAGCTTGGAACTAAAGACAAAGAAAGAATGCTAGGATGCAAATGTATTTCATGGGGTGACTCCCTGGGGAGATTGTTAGGATTCGAAAATCCATAGTGAAGAGTCGGTCACCCCAACTATTATCTAGCATAAGTTAGCTCGTAGACATATCGTTATTTAAGTGTTTATTAGTGTAGTTTAGTTTAGAGTAACACCGGGAGGAAGGACGGTCTTTACCCATCGTATGCCCGATCCACAATCCGTCGAGGACGCTTAGTTTGTAACTATAAAAGCCCCTTCCATCCTTGGAAGGGTGGCACTCTCAATCTAATCTTTCTTTTTGTTGAACTTTCTCTAGTTTCATCCTCTCATCTCTTCATCTCTCTAAAACCATGGCTTTCTTGTATCATCACCATCCAAGGCCACCCGAATCATCATAACACAATATATGTAAGATCCTACATAAAAGATCAACCAAATCAACATCCAAATCAAAGAAGAAGCCAACTCGATCTTGGATTTCTCATGCTCATAAAAGAATTGGGAATGTTGTCAAACAAGTCGAAAGAAAGACATGCTCTACGTGAAGATGAATTTCTCGATCGACATGATATATTCATGATGATATCGACAAGATGCAAGTTGAAAGGAAGTATGTACGTAAGCTCATGAAAGATGATCTCCAAGGAAGATGGACGAAATGATCAAAGGGTACACCATCAAGACCTTCTTGACATTGTTCCTAAAGTTACAAAGGAGTTGTTCACCAAACAACTCTATCCGAATCTACTTCACCGCCAAGCGCACTATGAAATCAACACCGATGCACGGAACATCAATCCGCTTGATCCCATAATATTCTCGATGTCGAGTTAGTTGACCGCTAGTAGCTCAAATGTCCAAACGATCGCAACACTTGCCTCTCACGAAGGTAAATTGCTTGAAGCATTGCCGAATATCAACTCAAATCAAGATACCGAGAAGAAGTCGAAGGCCAAAGCGTCCACGCGACGATGAAGATAAGGATCAGATAAGAATGACGAGCATAAACGTCAAGAAGTCCGTGAATCATCTTCAATGCAACCTCCACACAATCCTTATAAAAGGAGCGAAAGCTTCTTACTTTTGAGTAAAACCTATCAAACCTTTCATTTTCAAGGTTTTGCTCAAAAGGACAAGTACTTCCAGTATGATTTTCAAAACCTCAACCGCTTATATCACTTGTCGAGGGGAGTACTTGAGTTAAAACTTTGTTCACAAATTGTTCATAGTGGTCATCTTCCCAACACTCGAAATGGTCATATTTATTCTCAACTTTTTCAAAATAACATTTCATATGCCATTTTTTGGGGAGAAAATTTTGTGATAAGAAATATGTTGTGTTAATGCAAATGAATCTTTGTGCTATAGACTTAACCAACGAATCGACCAGTATTTAACTCGTTAGTAACTCGAAAAGACTTGTCCAGACGGGTAATAATTTCAAGCTAGTTCGCTAGTAATGTAAACGTGTCTCGCAAAGGACTTGTCCGAGTAGAAAGTACCATTCGAGAAACTCTTGGTAGACATGAACTCGACGGTATGACAACCTTTCGAGGATTTTCTACACTTTCAAGGTAGTTATTAGAGCTAGTTGTCACCTAAAAGTCACAATGTAACTCTTTAACTATGCAACGTAATCGTGTCTCGCGGGGGATTGTCTATCTTGAGTTGATCAATTCATAAAGTGCGCTCCTTCCTCACCTGCAGATTTCCGTAAAACTCCTAAGCACATGCGGAGGGGAGTATTTCAAAATCTAAAACTCTTGAAGTGTTCAAACATGTTTTCATTCACAAACACTTTGAGAGATTTTCATAAAAAGGGTTTTATGGCAATGGAGTTATAAGGAGATTAAGGTTAGAATAACTGTCCTATGATCCGCCAGAGTTTGAGGATCTACCCAAGGACATCACAAATAGTTAGTACTTAGAAGTCCTTAGTACGATTATAAAAAGGAGAAATGAGAATCGGAGAAAGAAGGAGTTGAAGAATTAAAAGAAATGCAAAGAAAAGGGTGAAAAGAAATAGCCTCCAAATTATTCAACTTAGGCGCATAACCGGGTTCAATTCATATGCTACTTGGTTGTCACTTAGTGACGCCGGTATTGAAGTTTAAAAGTCGTCATGGACCCAAAGACGCATGCACTATACCTTCTTAGCCACTCAAGTTTCTCTCTACAAAAGCTTGTTTCATTCTCACAGGAACCCTACGTAAACTATTGGCTTTCTTAGAGATCGCCGGTATTGAAGAAGGAGACCCTCTCCCTAGTCTCCGTCAGAAAACCAAAACGCACTATTGAGTCTAGAGCCACGAGATTCATCAAAGATCTCTTAGGTACACTTGACATTTCATCACCGATGTTCAACAATAAGAATATCGCTGGTACGTTATCGAGTCCTTCACGCATCTTAGCAACTGTCGAGAACATTTATGAGAGGTTCACAACCGTGATCCTCGGTGATTGAATAAAACTTCGCTGTGGTCAACATCAAACGATCGACAAGCAGTCACCGTAAATCCCGTGGATTACGCTTAGTGTGTCTCAAACAGCCTACACGTGAGGTGATGCTTCGTGTACCTCAATGACTATCTCGAATCAGATGTACTGGTACATCGCGTTATCTCACTTGTGGGACTCCGTTCAGAACGGCTTTTGTGAGAATTAGAGTTGTGTTTTCACACTATGTCGTTACACTCTCAAGTTCGAACTCGAAGTGCCGGAATCCGCTTATTACTAACCGCTTTAAATGTTTTCTTATGGAAGCTCGGAGCGGATAATCATGTCGATTCTTCTCATGCTCACGCCAACATCATCACTAATGGAAGTTCTATCCAAAAGCAACACAACAATCGAAATGATTCTTCGTCAAATCAAAGAATCTACAAAGTTAAAAGACTTAAAGAACTTCATCAAGATCGAATTCCAACATCAAAGAATGTGTGAGCATGTTGAAGAATGACATGGAAACATCTTGAGCAAATGGCGGCACCTAAGGCGGACTTGATGCGATAACAACATACTATCACTTTCATCACAAAGAACAATGATCAAAGAACAAAGTTAAAGATGACGTCAAAGCATAACTGCTCAAAGAAAACTATCTCTACACTGGGAGATTGTTCGATTCAAGGCATTTCTTCTCACAAGAAAGAAGAATGTCGAAGACGCCAAAGTTACTATTACACTAACGCCTTCACTGCTTTTCATCACCAACACTTGAGGGGAGATTGTTGGAATCACTCCTAAACCTTAATTCAAGTGTTAGTTACTCATATGTAATAGGTAGCTTAATATGGCCTTTATGTTTGTTTAAGGTCAAGCTTATGTAGAAGGCCCATAAGCTTAGGCCCATGTCCAATAAGGAAAAGGGAAGGAGTGGGAGTGTTTCCCTAGCTAGAGCTAACTGGTTCTTGGTCTAAATAGCTGGTTCCTATTTGTATCTAACTGGTTATTGGACGGAATAGCATGTTCTTAACTGGTTCTAACTGGTTCTTGGCTGGAATTATCTGTTCTTAACTGGTTCTAACTGGTTCCGAATGGTTCTTGGCCCGAATAGGCAGTTCTTAGCAGGATCTAACTGGTTCTTAGCCGGAATAAATGGTTCCTATCTAGATCTAAGTTGTTCTTGGCCAGAATAGCCAGTTCAAAATTGGTTCTTGTCCGGAATAGCTGGTTCTTAGCTGGATCTAACTGGTTCTTGGACGGAATAGACGTTTCTTAGTTGGAATAACATGGCCTAAAGAGCCGCCTAGCCGATCTAATCGGTTCTTAGCACGAATAAATCGGTTCTTAGCTTGCTCACATTTAAACCAAAATTTGAATCTCGTGTAAAAAGTTAACGTTTAGTCTCCCCTAAAAATTAAATTTTACTTAAATTTTTCTGCCAAATACTTTTTTTTGGATTTAACTTGTGTAAAGATGGATCTAGCTAGTTATTGGCCGGAATAGCTGCTTCCTAATGGTTCTTGGCCGGAATAGCTGCTTCCTAATGGTTCTTGGCCGGAATAGGCTCTTCTTAGCTGGATCTAACTAGTTCTTAGCCGGAATAGCTGGTTCTTATTTGGATGTAATTGGTTATTGGCCGGAATAGCTGGTTCTAAATGGTTCTTACTGGTTCTTGGCCAGAATAGCTGGTTTTTAAATGGCTAAGTGGTTCCTACTTGTTCTTGGCCGGAATAACTAGTTCTTAACTGGTTCGTGGCCGGAATAGGCAGTTCTTAGCTGGATTGTTAGGAATTATTAAAACAATGCAATATTTTATGGTTCCTACTGATGGATCTAACTGGTTCTAGGCCGGAATAACTGGTTCCTATCTGGATCTAACTGGTTTTTGGCCAAACTAGCCGGTTCTTAACTGGTTCTTACTGGTTATTGACCGGAATAGCTGGTTCTTAACTGCATCTAATAGGTTCCTTCTGGTTCTTGACTAAAATAGCCGGTTCTTAACTAGTTCTAACTGATTCCTACTGGTTCTTGGTCGGAATAGGCAGTTCTTAGCTAGATCTAACTGGTTCTTGGTCAAAATAGTTGGTTCCTATTTGTATCTAACTAGTTATTGGTCGGAATAGCTGGTTCGTAACTGGTTCTTGGCCGGAATATCCGGTTTTAACTAGTTCTAACTGGTTCCTACTGGTTCTTGGCCGAAATTATCGGTTCTTGATCTGCTTTAACCGGTTCCCACTTGTTCAGTTTGTTTCGGTCATTTTGACAGTATTTCGCTAAAAACGGAGTTACGGTTCAAAAGTTATGGCCGTTTGAAGTTTTAACGTAAAAAGTCATCTTTGGTCAAGCCGCAAGTAGTCAAACCGTAAAAGTCAAAACTCTGTTTTCTTGATCAAATCGCAGTGGTCAAATCGTAGGATTGTCAAACCGCTTCAATCAAACCGCTGGAATACAAACTGATTCTTATCAAACCGCTTCTTATCAAACCGCTTCTTGTCAAACCGCTTAGATCAAACCGCTGAAGACAAACCTCTTGACTCACAAAGACAAACTGCTTTAATCAAAACACACAAAGACAAACCGCTTAGGAAAATCGCTAGACAAATCGCTAATTTGACAAACCTCGCGGGACACAAGTACATCCACTACTTGTCCTTTTTGTCTCTTTGTCTTATCACTCAAACCGCGACTATATCAAACCGCTCAAGAAACTAACAAATCGCATACGAATACTAATAATCAGTAGTTCGACGGTATCAAACCGCTCAAAAATGATCAACTCACACAAAAGCTATGTCAAACCGCATACAAGAAATCAATCCGAGAGTCAAACTGCCCATGAAACTCTTCAAAAGCAAACTTTTCAATCAAAACACTACAACCAAGATGAATTAAGCCTTTAAACCAAAACCTAAACACTTATGATGATCCTAAACACAAAAGTACAATCAAAATCTAAACTTTAACACTAAAAAGATCAAAAGATGCGATGTCTCAAAACTCATTCAAACCCAAAACCTTATGAAACCACTAAGAATCTAAGAACATGTAAATAAATGATCAAACCATAGCTTTGATACCAATTGTAACATGTTGATTTTCACAAACACATAATCAAACACACAATAGGTCGAACGAGTTAGGTTTTAGAGAGAAAGTGAAGAGAGTTGGGAACTTTTAGTCAAACTTCAGCGATAGTATAGTTTCATGATACTATAAATCAGATTATTAGTATTAGTTTGTTAGTTGAATAGATATGCACGAGTTATATTAGGAAGAGATAATGCATATCTTCTTCACACGCTTTGTAATGGGTCAGACAGGTTTTTGTAGTGTAAAAGAAATGCACGACCATGAACATTGTACGCCTAGAAACAATTTCTAAGTGATTAATATAGATCCATAGAAGATCAAGTGTTTAGTAGTAATTCATCTTCTTTAACTCTTGTGTTTATTTTCCGCATAAGCATAAGTTTATTAGAGATTATCCTATAGTTTACTTGTGATTACATAAGTATTCTATCCATTTCCAAATGCTCGAAAGATCTATCTAGGACTGATCCTACATGGATCTAACTGGTTCTAGGCCGGAATGATTGGTTCCTATCTGGATCTAACTGGTTTTTGGCTAAAATAGTTGGTTCTTACTGATTGTTATAATAATAAGGTGGGGGCATTTTTGACAATACTTGTTAAAATATACATTTAACGGAAAAAACTAACAGAGTTAGAAAAGAGGGACAGGGCCCGTAACATACTAAAAACATAAGGATATGACCCGCTGAAAAAAATACGTAGACAATATCTGCGAAAACCCAACAAACCACAAGGACTATTTATGTAATTGACTCTAAAAAAGTGATTCCCACAAAATTAGGTAAAAAATTAAGCGTTTACCTCCTCCACAAGCACATTTGTCGCCGGAAATTAACCACCGTCACACCGCCGGCAATGCCAGGTGGCTGTATGATTTGCAAATTTGTATCCAGTTATTATTATATCTGATTCATATGGCCTTAATAATAATAAGGTATCAAGTTATTTTATAAATATATATATCTTTTTTTCACTTGCTTCTAGTGTAGTAGTAAATTATTCTAGCACGTGTTTAATACTTAGTATATGCATTTTGTGAAATGAGATTGTTGATTTATTTTGTGTGATGTTTTGTGTGATGTTTGATTTTGAGCATGTTTATCGCGTGTTTGTGTTGTGTGTTTGTTTAGTGGACAGACAGGAGGAGGATGTTATATAAAATGTTGTTTGTATGTTTGTTTGTAGAATTTAAGGTAGCTCAAATTAGTGTGATGCTTTTAGACAAAGTATTCCACTCCGTCTATCCCAAAATTATTTTCCTCAGCGAAAAAAAGCAAGAAAAACGCAATCACAAAACTGATCCACCAATCAAGTTTTTGATCTTTGCTTTTCTTAAGTGTTTTGATTGGTTGAAATATGAAGTGGATGATGATACGTGCATGACATGTTCAGGTCACCCATGAAGTGTTGGAATCCTAAGTTCTTCTAGATTGCTGTCATCACAATCCATTCTCAGTTAATGGAAGTATTAGTGACCCATTATACCTAACTTATACCACTTGTTAGGTTTGCATAAAAGCATGAATATTGCTCCTAAAATATAGGCTAGTGGTACTTTCTTTTCAAGTATTTATATGTAATCTTTTTCATTGTAAGATATCAAGAAAATATATGAAAAGTCTCTTGTTTCCCTTTCTCTTATTCTTGGAGAGTTGCTAACTAAAATAGCTACATATCAATTGGAAGTTTTGTAGGTTTTGCTTTGTAAAACCTATCAATTGGTGCTTTCATTGAGCCTTAGCCTCCATGGCTTTGGAAGAACTCAATGAATACACTACTCTATCCCGCTTCACTGGTTTGAATACGATCAGTTGGCTTTTTGAGGTTGAACGGTTCTTCTTCTCGAATGCAATATATGAGGAAGAACGGTTTCCCTATGTTGTAGAGTACTTTGATGAGGAACCGTTTTATTGGTTCAATTCATGGTGCCGAGGACCAGAACACCCCACGTGGAAATCCTTCGCCACTGCAATGCTAATAACCTTCCCTTCGGTACCAAAACCGCCACCAAACCATATACCATCTCCGAAACCGTTTGCGCCACCTCCACCTCCTCAGCCAACAAGACAAACCTATACCACCAACTTGCCCGAACCAAAACATAGAGTGACACCACCAACCTTACCCATAACAACACCACCACCTTGTACCAAACCCGTGACTCCACTCTCTACAACCGTCCCAAAACTTACCCACAACGCCGCCGTTCGACTTCAATGGCAGCCACCTTGGCAACCTGTCACGACTGCACCATATGCTACGGGACGAGTGGAATGGCGTCCACCGTGGCGAATAAATCCGGCCTTGAGGACAAGGCCGTTTTTCAGGATGGGAGTATTGATACGTGCATGACATGTTCAGGTCACCCATGAAGTGTTGGAATCCTAAGTTCTTCTAGATTGCTGTCATCACAATCCATTCTCAGTTAATGGAAGTATTAGTGACCCATTATACCTAACTTATACCACTTGTTAGGTTTGCATAAAAGCATGAATATTGCTCCTAAAATATAGGCTAGTGGTACTTTCTTTTCAAGTATTTATATGTAATCTTTTTCATTGTAAGATATCAAGAAAATATATGAAAAGTCTCTTGTTTCCCTTTCTCTTATTCTTGGAGAGTTGCTAACTAAAATAGCTACATATCAATTGGAAGTTTTGTAGGTTTTGCTTTGTAAAACCTATCAGATGACTACAGTTTTGGGACGGAGGAAGTAATTATGCTTCTCCAATTAGAAAGAATTACACATCAGGTTTCAGATTTGCCAACAAGCGGCTACCTTTTTTTATGCTAGCTATGATATGTTTGAAAAGAAAACTTTAAGGTACCTATGGAACAGTACGGTTGTTTGGGGAAAAGATTATTTAAATTGTTAGCTTTTTTTTTGCTGTCGATACTGCTAATAAGAATTTACGAGTGTTTGGATAGAGACAAACGGCTCCGGCATATTAGCTAAGTTAACCTGTTTTGGACCGGCTAGCTCTAGCTTATAAGAATAAGCTGATTGGGCAATCAAAACACGAGCTTCAGCATTGGATTTTGATACCGCGTAAGCTAATAGGATGCTTTCTTTTAAATAAGCATAAGCTGTTTAAATAAACAACCCCTAAGAAAGAGTTAGCAAGGGTATGGTAGGTTCTTTTACCTTGTAACAAAGAACATAGTACTCACTTTAGGATAGTTGACCTTTCACATTGCAATAACCTCGGTCAAGATATAGAAACCAGGCTCAAGTTTGGGACTTGTCCAAGCCATCACTTTTTGTATCCGAAACAGATAACTTAATTAGTAGTTCTACCTTTTTTTAGGGTGTTAAACTTTAGACTATTCCTCTATTGCACTATTAACTATTTCGGGTTTATACTTGAAAATGGTAGCGATAGTTATATCATCAAGAAGTGGCTACCATAACATTGCAGTTGCTCAGCATTTTGATTATAGAAACTCAGATACTTGCATGATATATATAGGTGATATATTTTTATTTTCATGCAGGTTGTTGGCTGTTGCCAACGTTAGAAGGGCAGCACATTCCTTTATTCCAAGCCGTAATAGATGTATATCCAAAATAAATAATCATGGAACCCAATTCGCAGTTGGTTTTCCACACTCCAGTTATAGACTATATTCGCAATTTAAAGTTCATAACAGAAGCCTTACTTGTTCTACATTATATCAAGCAAAAGGGAGCTTATGGAGTTATATACATTTTAGAAGATTTTATTTCATATCAGCAAGTAGTAAAGTATCACGTCATGCTCAAATTGCATGGAGAAGGGTTTTCCAGATTTGTACCTATAATTGGTCACCCCAACCAATGAATAGGATAGCTTGTGCGGTGAGCTTCGCTTTGAGTAGGTCCCAGTTGATCGCTCCTGGTATATTAGCTTTTCTACTAGGTGAGCTGGCATGTACCCAAAGATCATGGGCTGAGGCCGAAGGGTTCTCCTATAAGAACGATCTTTACACTCATGCACAAGATGGGCATGTTTACTTGACTTCGTTTTTGTTCTCCTTGTAGAATTAGTAGTATTGTGTCTTAGAGCAGTATATTTAGCATTTCTTTTTACACCTTGCATAGCTATGGCTCCTTTCGCTGATTCTTTTGGCATTGAGTTTCGTAAGACTTGGCTACAATGTGTTCATTACACCTTAGAAAAGGCCGGACCGGCGTTCATTAAATGGGGTCAGTGGGCAGCTTCCAGACCAGATCTTTTTCCGAAGGATCTCTGCGCAGTGCTCGCAGAACTTCAAACCAAAGCACCAGCACATAGTTATGCATACACTAAGAAGACTATCGAAAAAGCATTTTGCCGTCGTTTGACTGAGATATTTGAAAATTTTGAGGAGGAACCTGTAGCATCCGGAAGTATAGCTCAAGTTCATCGAGCAACTTTAAAGTATCGCCATCCTGGTCAACGCATTAAGCCTATTCTGGTTGCTGTAAAGGTTAGACATCCAGGAGTTAGCGAAGCAATCAGAAGGGATTTTATATTGTTAAATTTAATCGCTAAAGTGTCTTCATATATTCCTACTCTAAAATGGCTGAGACTGGATGAAAGCATTCAACAGTTTGCTGTCTTCATGATGTCTCAAGTCGATCTGGCCAGGGAGGCAGCTCATTTGAGTCGTTTTATTTATAATTTCAGAAGATGGAAGGATGTGTCATTCCCGAGGCCTCTATATCCGCTCGTGCATCCTGCTGTTTTAGTGGAAACTTTTGAGCATGGGGAAAATATTTTGCACTATGTGGATGATCTAGAAGGTCATGTAGGCATCAAATCTGGCCTTGCTCACATCGGGACTCATGCACTTCTAAAGATGCTTTTGGTATGTATCTATGTACCGGTGCTCTATTATTCTACTTGCTTTTATTTATGTTGGAATTAAGGAACCCAAGATTTTTCATAGATATTTCTTTGTCCGGAAACTAGACAGAAATTTGAGGTAGCATGATAATGAGATCTAATGATCCATAGCCTTTCCATTGAACAAATTCATTTTTTTTAAGTAAACGTAATTCCTGGAACATACACTAAACCACATGCACGCATAGCGAGTGGTCCTTTTTTCTGTATATTGATTGCCAAACTGCTACTAAACTTGTTATTATCCTTCATTGCCAGGTTGACAATTTTATTCATGCAGACATGCATCCAGGAAATATTCTCGTAAGGATGACTCAGGGCACTGCTGCGGATACAGTGCTGTTTAAATCTAAGCCTCATGTAGTTTTCCTTGATGTGGGCATGACTGCTGAACTTGGCAAGAAGGATAGAATTAATCTGATTGAGTTCTTTAAGGCTGTTGCTCTTCAAGATGGGCGTGCTGCTGCTGAGAACACCCTCAAGTTTTCAAAACATCAAAGCTGCCCTAACCCGTTGGCTTTCATTAAGGTGATACTATTTTCTATGTATTTCGTTTCTCTTAAGTTTCACACACATTTTTGTACTTCCAACACAAGATTTTGGACAAGTAAAAACTTAATTCCTTACCATAACTATATGTGGCAATATCGAACCATTTGGTCGATTTAGGTTGCGTTATTGTTTTAATTATTATCTCAAATGAGTCAAGAGTCTGCGGTGTTCTTATAAGAAACGATGGTGTGACAGGACGTCGAGAAATCATTTATATCATGGAGTTCTACGGAAGGTGACTCCATGAGTCCTGCAGAATGCATGCAACAATTGCTTGAGCAAGTTAGGCGTCATAAAGTTAATGTTGATGGCAATGTATGCACTGTAATAGTAACCACATTGGTTTTGGAGGTAATGCCTTGCATCTTTAAGCATTAGTTTTTTCTTGTTCGTTAATTCAGTGAAACTATAAGAGAAGAAAATGCTCTTAAGTTAATTTTTTCAGCTTAATTGCATCAATTGTTACCAACCTTCTGTGCATATCCAAGATAACACTAAAAATTATGCTGAATAATGGAGTAAATTAAAATTCAAAATCAACATACTGATCATTCCGCCAGATTACAGTCTTTGGGGTCATTTTTATGTAAATCCTCAAATAATCAGAATTTTTCAAACAGTTAACAACCGATCATCATAACTTCAAACAACGGAAACACATCCACACTCTATCCCCTGCAACACATTATGTTACAGTCTTACAGATGGTTTACGTTTCTCATTTTGGTGCAGAGTTGGCAGCGGAAGCTGGACCCCGAGTATGATGTGATGCATACATTGCAAAATCTTTTATTTAAAAATGATTTGGTGGAGGATCTCGTGTATACAATTGAAGGAGTCATGGCTCCATGAGAAAGGTGCCCTCTCTTCATCCCCAAAACTTCACGTCACTTTCTTATTTATTGTACTTTACAATGTACCCTTCAGAAATAAGAACATAATCAAAATCAAAGACTGAACTAAGTTATCCTATTGTATTGTAACAAAATAAGCATATACACTCACCCTCGAGACCTATATGGTCGATTTTGTATTTTTTGTTTAGAAACACTTTTTGTATACCGTATAATGTATTTTTTCCATCTGATTTGACAAGTGTACGATATTGCTATCTGTCTGTTATGCACTAGTAACGAACAGAAATGAGCGTGAGGGGTGTTTGGATCAAGGATTTGGGAAGGAAATAATAACAACAAATATGATATAAGATGTTTGGATTAGTAATTGATTTTTGCTATCGTTCCTTTATGCTATTAAAACCCATATTTGATTGTAATGAATGCATACTCGTTTGAGTAAGTTATGCAAAAATATAGAAATAAAGAGACTTACAGTTTTGAAGTAGATTGAAAATTTATCAGAAAAGAAGCAAAAACATAATTGAGTACAGTGTTGACGAATCTCCATGCTTTGAGGCAATTCATCAACGCTGCACTCAATGACGTTTTAAGTTCTCTGAAAGTCTTGATTCGATTGTTGGGTCATTGTTAGCTCATCGGATGATGTTTATTTATAGAAGTTGGAGAATTACATGAAGTAGTTGAGCCATGTGGTACTAATCATATTGTACTTCATGCCCACCTCCAACAACTTGGGTGACATGGTTTTTACTAATTGTACTTCTTGTACTGCTTTTGCTCATGGTTTGTACTACAAATATGGTATTATGTGAATGAGTCTTCATTCATTTTGGTCTATAGGAATTTAAGATTCTTGATATTTTACTCTTTCATTATCAAATTCATATGTAATAAAAAGTAAAATTGCCAAGATAACATAATATATTTAATTTGTTAAAACTGAATTTTCACTACTTTACTTGTAAATGTTATAAAAATTAATTCTTTTTAGGCAATGTTTTAGTTAATTTAGTCGAGTTTTGTACTAAAACATATTAGTAAACCTGTCTTGATTATCTTCTTATAGGAACATCTGAAATAATTTTGCATAACAAGCAAGAAAATTATACAAAAGCCATAAATGTTTGGAGCATATCATCATATAAAACCCATAGTGGATTACAAAAATATTATTATTGGTGGCCAACTGACAAATTTATAAACTTGTTGGATACACGAAATAATACGTTTTAAGTTGTGTGTACATATTTTGTTTCTGGAATAAACGAAAGAACGAGTATTCTAAGACCACCATGGAGCTTCACCAGTTCTGAAATCTTCCTCGACCCATGGTACAAACACAACCTTCCCATCATCAATACTAACATCCGCATGAGCCAATGCCAATGACTGTTGAGAATTCAAAATAATTATTGCATCAGTACATCATATCTACTCTGCATAAAAAAAAAGGTATGTAATTTAAGGAAGGGTTATCGAGTCTTACAAGAGGAGCAGGACCCCTAACAACTTTTCCTTGGTTGTTGTATTGTGAACCATGGCATGGGCACATGAACTTGTTCTCAGCTTTGTTCCATGGGACGACACACCCCAAATGTGTGCACACGGCGTTGATTCCGTATGTTGCGAGGGTTTTGTCATTCTCGACCACTAGGTATGTGGGGTCTCCCTACAAATTTCCATCATCAAAATAACATCACAGTCAATAAAAGTCTAAAACCATTAGTTACTCTCAATTTGTCTAGATTCGCCATTTTTTTCTTTTTTTTTTGTAGAAATGATGGTTATTTAGCAACGTAAATCAAGTCGTGAGCCCATCTACTAGATGTAGATCGAAGTACCTTTAGACCTTGAGTAAGGGTTCGGTCACCAGGTCCATGGGTCTTTATCCATTCGGCTGCAATAACGTCGTTACCAAGCGCATCCTTAGCGGGAGTACCACCACCACCGCCTCCTGAACTGTTTTACGCAAATACATAACAACAAAAGATCAGTATAAAAGCGTCACTACTTTGCATGTATTCGTACATTTCTGCATCATATTTGTGGTGTATAAGCCAAAATCAGCAACAATAGCTTTTACGTTGGAGCTAAAACAAACATTACGTTGCCAATTAACATGTAGATCCACCCATGAAGGTAATTATAAGAAAAATAATTACCAACTTTTTTGAAAAGAGGGTCAAGAGACTAACTTTAAGATAATCAAATTTTGCAATCAACAACTCCCGTCATAATTATTCAAAACTTTTTATTTTCATCCTCAAATTATCGGATAAGAAAACCGATAGACCCTCAAAACTGTATCAAAACGCAGTAAATAGATGATAAAACAATACTATAAACTTAAGGAAAGAGAACAAACCCTGGTGGAACTAGGAAATAAGTGTAGGGATACAACATGCCGGCGGTTGGAAGACCGATAGCACCTAAAAGCAACAAGTTCATGAGCTTCCTCTTCTCCATATCCGGTACATTATCAGCTGGAATACTTGTAGCCTGACATGTCACCTTCATTCCTCTTTCCCTTCCCACCATTTGGGTCTTTGCGGCTGATTTAGCCATTAGCCCTTGAGCCGGCAAGAAAGGTCCATTGTTACCCGAACGTAACTGTCAAAATTCAGTCACAAATATTTATTAGGAAAAAGTCTCTTAAGATGAATAATATATTGTCGGTTATATAGTACTTTATAGAGATTACAAAAATATATTTATCATGCAAGTAACTAATATTAGTCACCTCTTAATTATGTATGTTGGGCATCGCATTAGTAAGAGGGTGTTGAAGATTGCTTATTTAAGTGCTTATCTGGTTATTTTTAAAGCACATAAGCAGTTTTGAGTATTTGGGTAGGACCGTAGGACTACTAATCATCTTAATTTGGGATAGATGAACACTTTAAAGTAATAAGGCAATCTAAAACTGCGTATTTAACATACTTTTTGAGAAAGGCATATACCATTTCTGAAAAACACAATAAGCAAATTTCATCCAAACACTTAAAAGTTAAAAGGGCTTGTCACTGCGGAGGCGGACCTAGGGGGGGTTCCCGGGGGTTCACAGGAACCGATGGATGTTTGCCGCCTAGTGTAAATTTTCGTTAAAAATCCCGATTTCTCATAAATGAACCTTCTTAATGATATATTCACAAATCTGTCCATTTTTATATGCATTATCACTATTTGGGGTGGCTAGGGGAAGGTTTCAGAAACTCAAGTTAGACCGCGTACATCTGAGTCAAAGACTCGCACTTTCACAGGTAACCTAAACAAGGTAACCTAAACAGGAAAAACCTCATCCGTTTACCCCGTAAACTAAGCATGGAACTATAAACTACTCAAAAGGGTTCATAGCTACCATTAGTTATATAAGTGAAGTATGCTAGAAATGATACTATAGTGTTACACTAAAGTTACTAAAAATAACTTGTTCAACTATACAAAGATATCAAAAAAGTGTATAAGTGGAAATGAAGATGAAAAAAACCTGAGAAGAAGTAGCAGGAGAAAGAGTAAAGGCAGCCATAGGAAGATAGAAAGGTGAAGAAGTAATGTTGAAAAGAATATGAAGATGAAATATGTAAAATGATTGATTTTGGATAAACAAATGGTGGATGGAGGACAAGTAACGTTACACAGCCACATATTTGAGATATCCAACCACACTTTCTTTTTTTCATTTTTCTTAGATGTTATGGTTAATATCCAACAATCATACGTGGACACTAATTTAAATATCACACGTGATATTTAAATTTGTCGTATATGATTTAACACTAATATAACGCATGATATTCAAATTAGTGTTTAATCACACGATTTTTTCACGCAAATTTGAAAAAATGTAAAAAAAAAAAATGAAAAATACTGAAATTTTTTTGTTGAAAGTATATAAAGTCTCTTATAAAAGATAACTAAACGTTTGTCGTAATGGTATATTTTTTGAACTTAACGATTAACGGTTTGAAAGATATTAATATTTGAAAAAAAAAAAAAAAAAGTGGAATTTTTAAATTGTTAGAATAAATCTCATCAATTAGATCAAATAAAAATGAATGAAAGATAGATGGTAGAAATTGAGCCCTTGGTAAAGTCTTTAACCAAACGAAAGTAGCAAGAGAGCATGTCCACAAAGTGTGTTCCACCGTTTCAGGAGAAGATGTACAAACTGGGCAAAGAATAGACTCGATCTCAATACCTTTATTGCTTAAGTTCCATCTTGTGGGTAACCTGTTGCGGAGAGCACGCCAAAGAAAGATATTGACTTTTTTCGGGATGTACCGACACCATCTTGTATGAGGTGAGAATCCGGCAAAAGAAGGAAATCGATATGTTGTCGAGTAGACTTGACAACAAATGTGTTTGATTTATCAAACGTCCAAACCAATTCATCTTTATCTTTGTTGAGCTAGCATATTGTCAATAAGATTAAGAAGATTAGAGAGATGGGTAGAAGTGATACCTCCACCAACTGGCCGAGACCAACTCCACGTCCACCCATCATTCTAACGATCCCAAACGAGGCTTTCTTTATTCTCTTCAAAACGGAACAATCTCGGAAATTGGATAAAAAGCTTGATCACCAATCCAATTATCAAACCAAAATTTGGTTGATCTTCCATCCTGAACTTTCTTTTCATAGAGTTATAGGGAATGACATTTTGATCATGCAAACTGTGAATGTCTTTGAGGATTCTAACCCAACCGTACCAAGCCAACGGGTTCCACAGGTTTAACCGGGAACCGGAGTTGACACTGGTTCAACTAGCCAATAAAAGCCGTCAGAAAACGAACCTGAGAGGATCGTCGGAACCGGTAAAACGGATGAACCGGGCTGGACCGGTAAAAACTAGTGAACCGGGCCGGTCCAGGATCATTTTCTTTTTGTATTTCTCAGCTTAATCAGGTCGTCATTGTTATTTTGTTGGTGTTTTGACTATAATTTCAGGGTATCCAATATCGCAACGCATGATTCTTGTTGGTCGATACTAAATTAGGGACTTGATACAATTTACCTATTGTTATGAAAAAAATTTGTACGACAAAATCACAAAGGTAAAGAAAGTGAATTGGGACAGTTTGAACGAAAACCAAAACCAAAACAAATACTACCAAAGATCGGAGAAGATAAAAGTCATAAAACATTTATTTAACTATAGGAAGAGTTAAAATAAAAAGACAAATATTGGTGAGAGTGATACAAAGAATTTTTTTTTTATTATTATTATTTTTAAAATCTCGAAAAATTTCACAACATCATGTATATTAGTGTAAAAAGTTGTGAATTAAGTTTTTCTAATTTTGAGCGTTATAAGTTTTTTTAATCCCCAAAAAACAAAATTTTGATGTATAAACAAATTTTGATGCATAAAAGTTTCTAACTTGTTATATTTTGACGGACAATATTTTTTGATGCACAAAAAAGTGATTTAATGCATAAATATTTTTTTCATAATATTTTTTGACAAAAGTATCCAATTAAAAAAAATAATAATAAAATAAAAAAAAAAAAAAAAACTTTTCATACACTAATCTTACGGAATTTTTATAAAAAATTTCAAGAAATATTTAGAGAAAGAAAAGAAAAAATATTTTATCCTTCTCAAGGATATTTATCATTTTATTTTAATCTTACCCATTTAATTTAACATTTATTAACATTTAGGTAACCAACTATTTATAACCAATTAGGTAATAATTTGCCAAATTTGTCAAGCATAGTTGGTG
Source organism: Chrysanthemum lavandulifolium (assembly GCA_022545495.1). Classification (NCBI taxonomy): domain Eukaryota; kingdom Viridiplantae; phylum Streptophyta; class Magnoliopsida; order Asterales; family Asteraceae; genus Chrysanthemum; species Chrysanthemum lavandulifolium. The sequence continues at coordinate 21,532,605 of CM040239.1, forward strand.
ACTGACAAAACTTGTACATTATCTCCCATATTCAAGTTTGGATCCACAACAATTTAGCTTCGAATATTAATTTGCTAAATTCATCATTACAAGAATGAATCATTTAAACAAGGAGATGAGCAGATCCCTAATGATATCACTAGTCCCACGCATGCTGTAGGTCGACAGAAACAAGATCGGCAATTCAGTATCAATTTTGGATTATAAGCCGTTTTTAGCACTGATACAGAAAAGGAAAAAAAAAAGTATACGATCCCTCAAAGCGGGTAAAAGAGTGAAGAACTGATAATTGGTAAATATCATCTACTCTAACAACCTGTCTTCCTTTCCCTCTTTCAAATACGAACCAAAATCCCAGGGATTATAAAAGAGATCCAGAAAAGACAGTAAAGGAAGACACGACTGAAACTTCTATTGTTTGATGGATATAAGAGAGGTTAATTGTTCAGCTTTGAATCCTCTCGTAGAAGTAGAGGTAAGCCATGTCTTTTGGAGGGTCTTTCGAAACACCCACTTTATCATCATTGAATATCACCCACCTTCCTTCTTTGTACACATGAGCAACATAGTGACCGCATTGTGTGGAGGTACCCATGTGACTCACCATCCCAATTAGTCGGTATTCTGCAAAACCGAACATTAAAACATAAGATAAGTAGTCACACACCACCATTAACTCTTAACCCGATCTTTCACATACACACCAAAAGTAACATTTACGGTTTAGTTTCACACGCACAAAACACATGAAAGATAAAAGTACGAGGAACTAACTTCCAGCGCCATCGGGTAAAGCGGCATCCACAGCAGGCCCGCTGCTTGATGTAGCATCCATATCAGATGGCCCAGATGAAGCAGGCGGGTTAAAAATCCAATCTGTTGCTTTCTCAATGTCACCGCCCTACAAAAACAAACAGTTAAACAAAGTAATTAAAAAGTACGAAGAAAAATGAAAGCAAAGGCAGAATACAGAACATAATTACCGAAGCCTTTAATGCCTTGCTAGCTGTCTCTTCATCAAATCCAAATGACACCAGGGTAGCAACTTTTGATGGATCAACATCGTTACTTTTCGCCTTGTTATCGATGGGGGCATCAATGTCTAAATATATTTGTAAAAATAAGTCACTCATCAAAACGTGGATTTAGTTAGCATTATTACTACAAGTGACTTGGTGAAAAGCAAAACCTGGATCATCCATGTGGGAAAGTAACCAATTCATTGCCTCTTCAACCCCAGCGTTTGAGGTGTTAATTGCAGCCTTTTGACAGTGAAGTTGGTTAAATCCCATTGAAGCAAGTTGAGAAACAATATCATCATTAGGCAGAAGCTTCGCTGGCTCTTCCTGGCCTCCAGGAGCTACATGGTAGCACAACAATATCACCAATTACAATAAATTAGTACAAAGCTTTTGGTAAATAGTCACAAGTTGCTCAACGAATTTTAATAGTATATATGTAGCATGACATACCTTCTTCAGGTAACAACACTTCGCCTGGCTGAAGACCTTTGCTTCGCATGTGACTAATGTCTATGACATCGTCAACATCTACATAGACATCTATAAGACAAGCAACGACGGAGCTTGGATAAGTTCATAGGAGGGCCAAAATAGAGTTGTGTTATTTTGGAGGGGCCAATCTTTAAAAGTGTTCTTATTTTAGTTTGTTTGTAGGATGAAAACCATGAAATTTACATTTGAAGGTCAAAGGTTTGGGGGGGCCACAACCCCACCCTCCCCTACTTATGCTCCGTCCATGAAGACAAGAATATATTTCAATATGATAATAAGTATATAACAAAGACATTAGAACAAATTTCAAACAGAAAGAGTATATACCAAGCTTCTTTGGCACCCAACCAGTTTCCATAACGAATTTTCTCATATGCAGCACCAAATAATCAGGAAATGAAGTCAGACCTGCAGTTCTATTTAAAGGAAAAGGCAACAATAAATAAATAAATCAAACAAGAAGATCTTGTGTTCTACATGAACTTTTAAAAGTCATATCTACTTAATAGCCTTAGAAGGTACACATGAAAAACAGCAGGTAACAAAGACCAACGTCTAAACCAGAGGTGGTAAAACTAGGGGGTTCAGGTAACTAGTCAAAAGCAACTCTGTTACAGGTTGAAATAGACAGCCTGTGATTTGGTCCAATATTTCCGTGCCACATGCAATCAAGAATATCATACTATTTCATTACTATAATTTTTTAATTAATATAAACTAGGATGCATTCAAAATAAACTTTTGCCAACTTCTGACCCGTTCACGAAGTAATTAAAAGGCAGCAGAAAACAGAAAGATTACTTGATTGCAGTTGTCCTAGCATTCAATGCTGTGCTATAGAAACCTCGCACCTCCTCTGGATGAGAAAAGTTATCCAGGCAAGCACTCAATGGAACCCTCGGGCGCACAATTTCATCCGATTCACTGATACCAGTAAAGACTGTTAGCATGAATTGTTGGCAATAAAACCAATAAAAGACCACCAAAATAAAGCTACATCCAACTTACATCTTAGTCCCTCCGCCTCTTTCTGCGCCTTCAATTTGTGAAATTCTTCTAGTTCCTCTGAAATAATAATTAACCAAAAGAACAGATAAAAATCGTTTTCGCTTATTTTGCAAGTCAAAAGTACACAGTTAAGAGAAGAGCTCACTTTTGTTAGTAGCCTTTTCTAGTGGAATAGTCAAGGAAAGAATGTAGTCATTTCTTTTATTGTAAGCAACTTTCCCAGAAGGGCACTGAAGGCGCTCTTCAATGCCAAACTTGAAACTTCTTGCGGATCCGATTCAGGCTTGCCAGCATTGACACGCTCAACTTGGTCAATCAAATGTAGGAAAAACTCTAGTGCATCCTGCATTAAAATCAGTTTCAGTAATCTGATGGATAGAATGCTGATAAAAAGTATGGACAGCATAAACACAATAACTTGTAGAGTACTGAATGTACCTGCTGACGCATGGTTGAAAACTCCGGATGACTGGCTGCAATTACTGACTTAAACATTCTGGGACGATACCTTCTTGTTTCTATATAAATAACAGAAAAGGAATATGTTAGTACTTTAGTAGATGCAATATTGCAAAGCACTGATAAGACATAATAAAACACAAGAAAACATGCATATAGATTTTTTTTTTTTTTTTTTTTTAAAGTCCAGCCAGAAGCTTACTTCATTTGGAGACAGTCAGCATTTGACATATCATCATTCTGGGAAATGAACACATGATGGTTAAGGCACAATAGACAAGAAATAGAATATTAAAATATAAAGTTAACTTATAATCTGAACCTACCAAGCAGCTGGAACAGAATATTTGCCAGAAAGCAATCCATTGGCAAGCTTTGTTCTGCCAAACAATGTAAAAGTTCATTGTTTCCCATTTACTATAATTAAAATACTCCTTTCTTTTTCAGTTGTATCTGAAAAATTGCCGACACTCTATTTATGAAATAACGTGAATCATGCATACTTACAATTGCATATTCAGGTCTACTGTTGGATCAGCAGGAGCAGTAGCAAAAGCCTGTTTCAAACTCTGGTTCTTGTAGTACCTGTCAGGGTCCGTAAAATGGTAAGAATCTCCTTCACATTAAAAAAAATTTAAATAACCATGCACACTCATCAAAAGAACTAGTATACAGACCGTGAACAGAACGAGTGAGTTGAGAAGACAACTTGCATAGTTGCAGCCAAATAGCAACTGCAAAATACAAAACAAAACCAAAAGACATAAGCAAGAACGACTGTGATTTTCCAAAATAAAAAACTTCATTGGAAAGGAACCAAAATTACCTGTTGCCAAGATTAGTAAGTCCTGTATACCCAGGTCCATAAAGTGGTTCAGCATCCTTTCCACTTTCTTGAATCCGATACCAATCAAAGTTAGTGTTCTGGTCAAGTTCCTTCTCAGCTGTCGTCATTTCTGTCTGAAATTTTTAAAGGTCAGGTATCGACATGTGTATCATTTTTTAAGCCTTGTACTTAATATTAAACAACTTACAGCTTCTGATGCAAAAATTAGTTTCGAAATAAAGAGCGAAGAAAATAAGGTTGTAATAAATCAGGCATTTCCTTCCAACAATATCATGTGTGTTAACATTTTAGTTCATAAGATGCAATTCAAACAACACAAGGAGCAAAAAATAACAAATCTATACTATACTAATACGACAATGAAAGATGCTTTACCTTCTGTAAGGAGGAAAAATCAATACCAAAAAATGCTAGATGATCCGCGAGAAGAGGGTCAGTCACACTTTCATCCTCCGGATAAGAGAAAACATCTGAGCTGCCAAAATTTGTAACTCTTACTTAGATTTGTATAAAAATATATAATCCAAAGCAGAGCAAATATTGATTAAACAAGGTGGCATTACCTGCTCCTTCGAGATCAGAAGTTATTGTCCCTAGCTTAACAGCAAGAGGATAATGAGTCTCGTTGTAATGTTCAATGGCATGGTTATTACCACCACTTCCATCCCAAAGTTTCCTGCCACATAGGATCATCCCATCTGTTAAATTTAACCATAGATTTTCAGTCTTGTCACACTTGGCACATTTCCATCCAGATGGAGGAATTATGACACCATTATCTATCTGTTTCAGGGTCAATGCATGTTCACTAATTTGCTTCTTATCAGCTGTCCAAGATGCAACTTGCTCCTTCCGCTCAGCACCCTCTGCAATTAATATTGCATCAACAGCCAACGGACCTGTGCAGAAACAAAATATAGCCTCACTTTAGATAACTTCTAATAACAAGGCGTAAGCTTCATAAGCCTTATTATAAAATCAGGTGAAAGAGAAAACCTTCTCAGGCAATGCCACTGATGGAAATGGAAAAGTTGCATAATCTGGCAAAATCACAATGCTATAAGTTTCCTCATACTCGGATTCTTGGTTATCAAATCCTCCATCAACACCTACAAAAACAAGCCATTATACGTATAATCAACCATGCAGCCCAATTCATTCAGTCAAATTACATAAAATGATAAACGAATAAACAGGCAATACCAATAGCCAAAAGGGTAGGTTTCTTCAAGGGTCTATCTTCAGGAATCGCCTTTTTTGTTTGTTTTATATGCAAATAAACAGGGTTACCAGTCTTCTCAAAGTTCCAACCAACGTAATCCTTCCCGAAGGCAAGAAACGTGTTCATGTCCACAAACAATCCACCTTCAGATTTCTGAAGCAACAAAATCAAATGTTAAAAATAATCAGAAAGCAGGTACAAGAACATTACATAAACACGTGTTCACAGAGCAAGCAGATTAACATTGACCAACCAATTTGTATAAAATGCATACAAATACTTCATTGAAACTTTATTACAACCAATGATTCCTCTAACAATATGTTGCGAAGTTCTAAGCTATAATCATAAACCATTCTTCAGGAACAAACTTCTAGTAGCATAAACTTCTAACAGCATAAAGCAGGCTCGTAGAAAGTTACGAGAAAATCCATACAAATTAGCATCTAGGAGTATTACGTCTGGCATAAGAAATCAAAGTGTAGCTCCTACTGTATTTTCTAAAATCAACAATAAGGATGATGAATTTCCATTTGACATCATTATGCACAAATCCAAGGCAATCATACCATCATACAACAGCTAAAAATTGCTTATACACTAAACATATACGCTTATTACAAGGCTACACCCTATAGTTAACCATCATGTCCATCCATCAAACTAAAACTTGCATAAATTCGTGTTATATCTAGTTTCATCCACCATACTTCACACATCATCGGCGTGTATACAAACTAACTAACCAAGAGAGTACAACTAATGCAAATGTAGTTGCCTTATATCCATAGTATTTTGTCCTTCATAAAAACATGCATATCATGGATACAAGCCCTAGAAACCCTACACAACTCAATTTACGCAATCTTAAAAAACCTAGTTTATCCACAACTCATAAACCTCAATTCAATACACAAACAACTAAACGAAAGTTAACCGATAACTATAGGGTAAACTCACCGGGATATCGAATCCGATACACCATTCATTTAAAAGCAATAAACAATTTCATTATAATTATTCCGCACATATACACAGCATACATATCATCATTTCAAACCCAAGAAATCCCAAATATCAATTCATTACACAAACAAATAGCTGTAACTCAACGGAGTATCTAAACATATTCAAAATTTCTGTAACTCCACATAGTATCGAAACATATTCAACATTTCTTTACAAAAAATAAACAGTTAGCACATAACAATAATAACTCACATGCATATTCGTGCCCCAAAATTCCTAAATTTTTCAAATAAGCATACAAAACTTAGTTTATCAGAAAATAAACGAACCAATAACAAAAACGTAAACTCATGGAGGATCAAAACCGATAATAAGTGCATAACCTCACCACAGAAACGAAACAGATACATAATTTCATTTACAAACAACAAACGGTTAAATTAAAATTAATAACAGCACAAAACCTTGTATATCTACTAATGTACAAAAATCGATTCAATACGCAAAAAAAATAAACAGAAAATTAACTGTAAATTAACCTACAAAAAGGCATAACCTCACCCCTACAGTAACGACACCTATACAGCATTCATTTGCAAACAATATCCAGTTATGTAAGAGTAACAACGGCACAAAACCTAGTTTATTTACTAATTCATAAACCGCAGTTCAATGGACAAACAAATAAACTAAAACTACCCGATTGTAAAGACTTAAACTGAACAGAGTATCGAAACTGTTGTAGCATTCATTCACAAACAATAAACAATTAAATAACGCAGAAACCTAGTTTATCAACTAACCGATAAGCCTCTAAACAAAACACAACAAAATAAACTTATACTTAATAAACGCTTAGATCAATTCAATTCAATATATACAAATAACAGCGTAGGAGTATAGAAAGTGATACAGCGTTTATTTATTTACAAACAATAAACAGTTATATAACAATAATAACATACGAAACTTAGTTTATCTATTAACACGAAGAAATCAATGCAAAAATAATCAAATAGCGAAAAATAACCGATAATAAAGACGTTAACTGACGAGTAATACAGCCTTTATTTATTTACAAACAAACAAATAGACAGTTCAATTAACAATAATAATAACGCACACAAGCTAGTTTATCTACCTACTAATTCATAAAACTCAATTGAATACACAAACAAATAAACTCGTCGGAATATCACCAGGATATCAAAACCGTTACAACAAACAATAAACAGTTAAATATATACAAATACACAATAATAAAGCAGAAAACCTAATTTATCTACTAGTTTAAATAAATAAATAATAAAATAGTTCAATATATACAAATAAGTGATTAAACTAACCGGAGTATCGAAACTGATACAGCATTCTTGCTTGTAAATGCGATTGGTAGGCTCTGGAATACGGACTTTTGATAGATTCGCTCGGAGAAGCTCCATCTCCATTTTCTTTTCTGAAAAACTGATTGTCAATTGAACGATGATGAATGAGTGTGTGTGTGTGAATTAGTGAGCCCTAACTGTGTGTGTTTGTGTGTGTTTGCTTGGGGAGGAGTTCTTCTGTTCAATTCTACTCTGCCTAATTGTAAAGTAGTGATTAAATAATAAATTAATCCATTCTTCTTTTGTTTTTCACTCTGCACCCCTGTAGTTTAGATAGTTGTCGGTTGTGTTTGTATTTTCAAATGTGAGTCGAGAGCAAGATTTGAAGTCGTTAAGGGGGTGTTTGTTTCAGCTTATATAGCCGGTTTATGACATACTGGGTTTTGTATATTTAATAAGCTCACCTTTTGTGCTTTATTTTAAAAAAAATCGGCTTTTTGCCTTCACCCTATGAGTTCAGGGTGCTTTCTTGGCTCGCTTTCACTCTCTTTAAATAAGCCGAAAAGTTTCAAAATAAGCTACAAAACGACCTTATGAAACATAAGTTCAAAACCAAATTAGTTATAAGCCAACTATATAAGCCGAAATAAACACCCCTTAAGAAATAAGAAGTGGTGATCAGACTTAATAAGAATATGCATAATTGAAGTGAGAAAATGTATTTTTTTTATCTATCATGTCTAACAAACATAAACAATAACGTGTACGCAGTTACATACATAAGAGAAAAAACGAAATCTCTTTTTTCTAGACTTTTGAACATAGGAGAAGAAAACAAATGTTTTTCAAAACGTTAGGGTGCTTGCAGATATAAGAGAAAAATGTAATGTTTTAAAGTAAAACAAACACAACCTAAAGCTCATGACATTGATCTTCAACGTAACCCATAAACTTTGATTTCATATAAGGAGAGTCTTGATAGGAACATTTGTTGATTGGGTTGGGAACATGTATGCGTAGCATTACACCTCTCGTAATTTGGGGAAGGGAGATTCGTCTCTTATTTTGATTGCGCAATTGGTTAATTTAAGGCTATAATTTGATGGATGCATAGCTAGTCGGTTGCAAATTTTGAACACGATAAAGTTTGACATGAAGGACTTTGAATTATGAATAAAAGTTTAAGTCGTTTAAAGTGTTAAATATGTACCTTGTTTTTTGTTGAAGTTTTGAAGAGAAAGACAAAAGCCACATTCACGAGAGAGCATAAAAAGAGGTTGGTTGTATAAACCAGGAACGGTTTATTATGCTTTGCTAATTAAAAGAAGTGCTTTTAGATATGACATGAAATAAGAGCCTAGTTTGAATGTGATATTGATCATTTTGTAATAACATTTTATGATTGCTAAAGATTGAAAAATACTTTGCTTGTATCATAGAAAAAGTATAAGATACTTTATACTTTTGTTGTTTGCTACATATTTAAATGCTAACGAGAATAAAAAAGGGCCTTAACTATTAAATACTATATTTATGAGGATAAGTTTTGAAAAATATAACATCAGTTTGCGTGTATGACAGTCTGAGTGAAAGAACACAGTTTTGTTGGGCCAGTTTGCAGGACTATTGGGCTAACAACAGGCCCAATAAACTATTAATCAAGTTTGCAATAATCACTTTTTACAGTTTATAGCATTTTTTCGAATTCTGCCTATTGCTAACTCTTAGTAGAGTTATGATTATGTTATGATAATTAGCTTTCCAGAAACATGAAATGAGGTTCTGTAGTGAAGCTATATTACAACAACGAATATATTCTCGTCTCAGTAACGGTAGCTCAATGATGAAAGACATGCAACATTAAGCGGAGACGATGTGTTAGATTGTTACCCCATGTTTCTTTATTTTTTTATTTTTTTTGGGTAACCATGATTTCCGACATTTTGGCCGACTAATCATAGCCTAACGTGATTTACTTCTCTTAGTCGTGAAACAGGACGGTTTCTTTTTGTTTGTACTTTTTTGTTTCTTAGCTTTAATCACCCTCTTGCCTTCGTTTTTCATTTTCTAATTGTGGAAGAGGGGCATATGTGTGTATTATTAGTGTATAATATTTGACATGTGAAAGAGCGACAAAAGAGGCCATTCTCACATAATGTTATGTAAAAATCTGAAAAAAATGTTATATGTTAATAATATCTTAAACTTTATCCATTTTCTTCTAGTCAAAAGACATACAATCTCTCTTTATTTTGTGAAAAGAAGATGGATGAAGGTTCAAAGAGGAAGAAAAAGAAAAGAGGGAAAAGTTTGATTTTTATAAAATGTTTTCATCTACCAAGTTCGAGAAATCGAGGGAAGGTGTTGGCTTCGGATGACAATTTGATCTATTGTGATGCTAACGGAAATTGTGAACCTGAAATCAAGAAATCGACATCTTCTCGTGGTCGTGTGTCTCGTGCATTCAAAGCTGTTTTGTTTGATGCGGCCATGGTAAGTTGTTTGCTCAAATTTCATGTTGTTATTTCCATTTGCATGGCATTTTTCACATGGAATATAACAGGTTTAATATTGTTAATAAAATTATTTTTAATTGACATTTTTTCGCGATTTCGTTATATTTGAACAACAGAAAAAGAAGATGGGTCGAAAGAAATCTACAAAACCTTTATACGAGTCCGAAAATTCATCACCCGTACGAGAAGATGAAACTGAGACAATAGAGAACCTATTCATTGATAATTATATGAACATCACGAAAGAAGGTACATTTGATTCAGAAAGTTCATCACCTGTACGGGATGAAAAACCCGAGAAAATAGGAAAGTCATCAGACGAGGTTATATCAAATGACGCGGAGGATAAATCAAATGACACGAAAAAACTAGAGACGGGTGATTCTTTAAGTGGTAGCTCAACTGTAATCCCAATGTCATCAAATGAGAATGATTTAAATAGCCGAACAAGCTAGAGACAGGCAGTTCTTGAATGATAGCTCAAATGTAATCCCAAAATCATCAAAGAGAATGATTCAAGCGACGAGTCTCAAGTAGTTTCATCAAGTACTTCTTCCTCGATCAATGTTGACTCACAAATATTGACCGAACGAAAAGTAACTGCTAGAGTAAATTCAATGAAAAAGAAGCCACCCCTTCCATCCAAATCAAGACCATCAACGAAAACAAATCTTGCTAGCGATAGCAATCATGGTATCTCAGACAACGCGGCATATCATTGGTGTTTGTTAGTCCTTCTCGCGGTTTTCATATTGGTGGTCTTTTGGATGAGTTAATGAGTTATAATCAGTTTGTGTATATGTTTTATGTCATTAATTTAGATACATATAAAATGGTTTGAAATATAATGCACCTAATGTATCTTTGATATTTGGCTTACCACAAGGTTTAACCAATTGTTCGAGCATTTCAACCTTTAGCATGATAGGATCATTGTGATTAAGAATAAGTCAATAATTGTGATCATTAAAAAAAAAAAAAAAAAAAAAAGGAGTATATTATCTTGAGCAGTCTGCACTGTAGCCAATGCAGATGTCTAGTTTTCTAGAAAGTTCGACGGATCGTAAGTTTCTTTCAATAACCGTATTTGTAGCGTTAGATAATCGTTTTGAATAACTTCTGATTCGATGCGTGGTTGCGTAGCGAGATAAATATATAGTTTTAAAAAATTATGTGAGTCGATCTAAGTAATAATGAGTATATTTTCTAATAGGATTGTTTAAGTTATTAAGATTTTTAGTAATAATAGATTCAAGCATTCAATGACGATTATTATGTAGTTAGCGATATTATATTGTAGTTTAGAGGTATAAGCAAGTGTGTGTGACCGCTTTTCTTGTTTTGTCGATAATTTAGGCGATGATAACTATTTTTTTACATGTAACGTTTATCATTTGGTGTGTGGCTTTTAAAATTATAACTTTCAAATTGGATATCACCATATAAGATTATTTTGTACTATCAATTTGTATAGATATTTGTCGTTGTTAAATTTATTTGTTTGAGGTCAAATAATTATCGCTAAAGATAACAATACTATTTATTTTTGTGATTTTAATAAACTTACATAACATTATTGATCTGTTTGAACAAAATTTATCTGATATATAGTAACTATTAAACGATTCGTATATCTTGGTCAGCCCAAATGGTGCGAAGAGAACGTTTTTAAAATAACATTATAAACCAAAAATGACAAATTACACATGTCAAAGCGAAATAAACCAAAAACTACAATTACTTTGTCTCCTTTCAAAAAAATTGTCGCGGGTTCCATATTCTTCATCATTTCTCATATAATTTTGTCAAATTTGAAACCCGATTTCACCGGGTGATTCATTGGTTGAACCGTTCAGATAAAAAGCAGTCGATTTAAACCTAGTTAAACCGATAGGTTGGGTTGAAAATGTCAAATTAAACCGTTGACCAGGGTTTGAAGCGTCCCCGGTCAACCCGTGTCGGTTTCAACAGTCAACCGTGTCGGTTTCAGCGGGTCAACCGGTGTCGGTTTCAATTGGTTGTTTTAATTTGGTAGATGTGCTTTTAATTGGGTGTACAATGTGAATAAATTATTGTCTTTTTAAGTAATGGGGTGTTTAATAAGAGTATTAATTATATTATTTACTTCTCTCCATTGTAGTATTTTTCAACATTCAACTTTCAACATTTTTCACTTTTTCCACTTTGACCATTTTTCCATTTTATATAGTATAGATAAGAAACAATAAAGCTCCATTGAGGAAGAGTTAAAATCTTGAATTAATGTGTAAAAAAAGTCTAAAACTAATTTAGAGCCATAAGGCTACCCCGAATAGCATCGGTTGAGGGAGGGTCGAAGAGGGTTACAGGAGGTCGTCTTTGCTATGGGGTTGAGGGTTGCAGTGGGTTGAGTAGCCAACCTAATTGGGATAATCGGTCAAATTGAGAAACAAACAAATATGTGTGTGTTTAATTAATTTTAGTGTATTTTTTGGGGTATGTTTTTTTAGTGTAAGTCGTCTTACTGTGTATAAAAGGTCGTCTGTAGGTCGCAAGAGAAAAAGGTTGATGTGACGGGAAAAATATAGGTTGATGAGAGTTGTTATTCGTGGTAGCGTAAGAAATTCAAGATTTTATAAAAGGTGTCATGCTATTGCTTGTATTTAATGTAATTGAATATTTTTGAGAAGCTGTTTTCTTTTATTAAAACTGCGTCGAACTTGATAAAGCTATATACTGTTATAGGATTTGTAAGCTCTTTCATATAACATAACAAAAGTAATAAAAAATATTGTTTTACTATATACAGCCAAATATGAAAATGTTTAGTTGGTCGATTATGGAAGCCGTGTAGAAAATAGTTTTGGGTTAAATTATAAATTATGTCTAAAAGTCAATAAAATATGTACTCATATTTTAAAAGAGCACAATATAGGGGTAAATAACAGCGCCATACTGTAAAACCCAACGACGCCATTCGTCCTTTCATGGTTCCACCCGCGTTGTTGGCCTTTCTTTTTAGTGAGTGGATATTTTTGCTTTTTGATGATGTGTTATGGAACTCACATACAATAGTTATTAGGTGTTATTGCTGATGTTATTAGAAAGATATTGAAGTGGGTTAAAATAAGACATCAACAACAATTATTGGTATGCTCTTTGGCCTAGCTCTCTAAATCTAGTTAATTAAGTTCAGGTCTGTTTGGTACCAAAAGATATGCATGAAGTTAAGGGTTTTTATGACAATTTAATTCTTTTAAAGAAATTGGCATGTGCTTCTAGTGTTTTGAGGCATGACAATTGACAAGACATAGTTGATAGTTGTGACTTAATTGGCCCATTAGATGTGGGCTTGTAACGCCACTTGATCATTTAACTCATCTCTACCGTATCCAACTATCAAGAGAAAGTTTTTTTTTTTTTTTTTTTTTTTTAACCTTAAAAAAGTAATAATTACTCTTTAAAACTTAAATTTTAATCTTTGCTTACTTTCTCATATATCATATCTTAACACGTTTTTAAAACTGGCGATTCTGCATAATGCAGCAGCGGCGGTTTAGCGTCGGATAATTAATGATTTGTGATATTATGGTAAGTGTTTTGTGTAGTGTTTAAAATAGAGCGTGAATCGATGAAAATCGATTCTGAAACGGTTGTATCTTATCGATAAGCTAAAGTATAGACAAAATTTTAACATCTATCAAACAACATATAAAACGTTTAATGAAAATGAAAGTAAACATTCATCGTTATGAGAAGAAAACTAACAATACGTATTCTTGTCACGAAAACTAACAAGGATGGGATTAATGGTGCTGTTAAGAAGAAACACAATCACAAAAGTAGCATGAATGTGATTATTAAAAAATAATAATAATAATAAAAATAATAAAATAATAAAAAATTGGCTAATTTGGCTATTTTATCTGATAAAAGATTTAGTAGCATTTAGCGCCACTTTTTTTTTGAAATGGGCGTATTTAGCCTATTGAAAAGTTAAATGTGCTTAATGGGCACATATTTTCTCTTAATCAAAAACATTATAATCGTTTTGAAAAAAACTAATATATATACTCCTCCGTCCCATTTTATTGTCTACTTTGAGTTTATTGGTCTTTCTTGCTCAACTGACCATTAATATATTTATTTGTGTTATATAATCTTGATAAAAATTATACAGGTCAAAATACATTTAAAACCCAATACGTTCATATATTTTTCATCAAGACTATATAAAACAAACAAAAATAATTATGGTGAAGTTGAAGAAAGAAGAAAAAGTCGATAGGGACAATAATTTTAGAGACGGAGAGAATATTATATAATGACAGTCGTTTTGTGTTAAAAAAGTTTATGGGTTCTAAGCGAAAAATAATAAAAGTTTGAAGATTTGGGATTAAACATAATGTTTTGAAACCCTCATCTGACCGGTGGTTCAACCGGTTGAACCGTTCCGTCAAAAGGTCGATTTAAACCGAGTCAACCCGATAGGTTGGGTCAAAATGGGCCAAATTAAACAGGGTCAACCCACCGGTTTTGAAGTGTCTAGGGTCAACCCGATTTTCGATATGCATTAATAATTTCAAATTTTCACTTTTTACTATTTTGTTTTTCCTTTATATATAGTGGAACAGGGTACCCGCGCGTTGCAGCCGCGGGTATCCTGTGACGATTAACCGGAGAAATAGATCTCGATGAGACTGATTTATCGGTTTATATCGGTTTAATGGGTCCTCTCTAGTTCGTTTCGGATGGCTATTATTGGTTTGGCGACACGGTTTCGGATGAACCGTTGGTGCGATCCGATTTTCAAAACTATATGTACCATCAACATTGACTTGTATGAAGCTTTGTGTTTTATTAATTTGTATAATGTATATAATAACATGTACTTTTCATTTAGAGTGTTTTAAAATAATATTAATTAGTATGTTTAATTATATTATATTTAGAATTATGTTGTAGCTTGTTTAAATTGTACATTGTGAAAATTTTATTGTACTTTTAGTAAGATAGTTTTAGTGATAAAAAGTTTATGGGTTATAAGCGAAAAATAGTAAAGTTTGAGAAATTTGGGATTAACATAATATTTTGAAACCGGTTCGACCGGGAGGTTCAATGGTTGAGCAGTTCGGTTAAAAAGCAGTCAATATAAACGGGTCAACCCGACGGGTTGGGTCGAAAAACAGTCAAATTAAACCGGTCAACCCACCGGGTTTGAAGCGTCCTGGGTCAACCGGTTTTCGATGTGTATTAATAGTTTCCTTTTGAAAGTAGGTATTGATAGTTGAAATTACTCATAATTAATTATTTTAATATTTCGTTTTTAATTTTTTTCACATTTCACTTTCTTGACTTTTCACTTTTTACTTTGACCATTTTTGTATTATAGATAGTATAGATAGTTGTCTTAAAGGCGTGATAAAAGTACTTCCTAAAGAAAAGTTTTCAAAATATGCATGACAACTTTTGCTAACTACTTTTGAACATAGTTGTTTTAGAAAAAAGGATAATATTTTTACTTAGCCACAACATTAATAATTTCTAAAAATTCATCAAAAAACTATACATTATAATTATAAGACTATATTACAACTTTTTTGTATTATTGAATTAGTTCATAGTCGATGAAAATGAATGATCAATAAATTGTTAATGTAATTTGTTGAATAAATTTCAAACCATGATTAGGTTAGTATAACGGTTATCTTTTATTTATTTTGTTTTTCATTTTCATCATCTATATTCATATTCGTCTCTAGCTATGTTTCAACATGATGGTAATAACGTGATTCCAGTCAATAAAAAGAAATTATTTCAAGCGGTTTTATGGATTCTGTAATACTCTGATGGAAAAATCGTAACTTTCAAGTCTTTGGTAAAAAAGTGCTTTTCGGCTTATTCTCTATTTAAAGAAACTCATTAAAAGGTTTCGAGCGGATATCTAATATGTCGTTAAATATTCAAGTGCGTTAAATACAAGCATACGAATGTAAAACATTAATATTATATCGGGTGTGTTTGGCAAAAGTAGCGATTCTTTGTTAGTAATAGTGATAAAAAGCAATAGCAGATGGTATGTGATAGTAGTTTATAAAATGTTTGATAACGTAGCTGTAGCCTGTAGGTAAAATTCATAATGTGTAAAACACGTCACAAAATGTTCCAACACACTTAATGCTTCATGAAACATTGAAAAATAAGGATTAAAAAAAAAAAAAAAAAGAGCTAGTTGCTACTTGTCATACAAATATTAAAAATCATAACGTTTAAAGATCACCCTCCTAAATGCTCGTAAAACTGATGGAATTTATGAAAGTTCAACTATAAATACACGTGATAACGGAATTTTTTAAAAGTGTCTAAACTAACTTTTAGGACCATATATTTAGACAAATCACCTATAGTAGTTATAAAGTTCGTTATTGTTAAAAAGTAGTCATATGATAATAAAGTTTACAAACAATAGATTTTCAATTCTTTGACATAACAACAACAAACATGCCTACTTTTTTCTGTGATATCTTTTAAAAATCTTACTTTTTTACTTCTCGTGATATATACTATTGTAGTAGTTTACTTAATGTTTTATGATGATTGACATATATATGACTTAAAATGTAAAATTTTCTTGCTCCTTTGACTTCAAATGTTCAAATGACAAGTAATTTTCTTTTATGGGCAAGATTGCTACTTAACAAATGAATTGAGTCAATGACGAAACTAGGTTGGGACTGGCAGGTCTTGAGATATTCATGAATTTTTGTGCCGTAGTGTTCATTATATTAAAAAAAGAACTTGATTTTTCTTAAATGCACCCAGTCCTTAAAAATCGTGTTTGTAGTCTTGTACGGTTTATTCTAAATCCTAATTTTTGTTGTCAGTTATCAACGTTTTCGCAAAACTCACCACTCTATGAACTTGATATCAACTAGAAATAAATAAATACCTAACAAAATACCCCAGCTTGAACATAAATTTTTTAGTATTTCACAAGACAAATATAATGTAACAGTATGTACTTGTATTTATAGATGCTATAAATAAATAATATAGAAAATTAATAACAATATTTTTATAACAATATAGTACAAATGAACAGCATATAATGTGAGATCCCACTGCACTGCACCAGCTGGTTCTTTTGCTGCATAAACTGCAAATAGCAGCCAGTGCTGCTCATCTCCAGACCACTGTTTCTCTACCACTTTACCTCAAACAAGCACTCATACCCTTTAAAGTCTCATTTTTTAACAGAAAAAGCTTCTTTTTTTCCAACTCTCTCATACATACATCTATTAACTATGATCATGTATCTATCTTTTCATGCTAGCTAGCTAAGTTTTTTGTAGCTTTTCAGTATAAAGCTTCACCTTGTCTACCCTTTATATTCAACTCTACAGTTTTGCCATTTTGGGCTTGTTCTTACATGTCACACATTATTTTTTGTACATAAAATATGAAGGTGTTTGACTAAACTTATTTAAGTTCCTTTTTAGCTTATTATTGCTTTTTGAAACTACCATAGAATTACAAAAGAGCTTTTTGCAAAAGCCTTTGTAAGTTGTAATAACAAAAGATAACAACATTTTCGATCCGAATCCACACTTAACACATGCATATTTTTATCCGGTTTAGCGCGTCATGTATGTTTCGGGTGATCGATTGCCACTTTTTAGCATTAGTCAATTGGTGATTCATATTATTTGAATGAGAACAAAAATGATAAGTTGCATATTACATGAATATATGTAACATTATCATGTACTCACACACTTGTTGTATGAAGTACCTATTAACTCATCCATCAAAATTTCATACAAGATTGACCAAATATGAAACTTTATAGTACAAAAAAAAATCATAACCATATTCATTGTATTTCAATTCACTAAAATCCAAGGTAAGTAATTAGCTACATAACTGTATCTTCATCTTAATAGCTAATTAAATCCATTACATTTAACTTTCATAAAACTAGCAGAACAAAAATAATAAAGATTTTTTAGTCTTGATTAAACAAACAAACACTAATCAATATGATAACTTAAGAGTCAAATCAAGTGATGAAACACATCCTTCTTCATTTCCAGTTATGGCTGTGACACATGATCCATCACCCGCGCGTAACCCTAGCATTGTTCCATCAACCGAAGTACCGCCACCACCAAGACCATTCACAGACCAAGCGGACGACGCGGTTCTCATCATTTCCCCCGGGAAAAACTCGTACTCAGTCATCAAGTTCATCCCATTACGCTGAACCGGCATCACTTCCTTCACTTCCCTAACCTACATTTCAACAAAAAAATAGTTAATCAACTGATTTCGACATTATGACGTCATCATTTCATTTCAAACAACATTTTTTTTGTGAACTACCTGTATGCGGCGAGGTCTTCCCGCGTCGATAGTCTCGACAAAGGCGTTGTTGCGGTACGGATTCACTGAACAAGTACTACTTCCTCCACCATTAATCCTTTTTTTCTGAAAAAAAAAAAGCTAGGTTTGTTAATAAAACTTGGTGAACAAGTTATATACAAACAACAAACACATAAAATATAAAAAAGTACTAATGCTAGTTAATCAGTTACCCTTAAATGACAGATCGTTAACTAACTGACCTATTTTATTTTACAAATTTTTTTAAACAAGTATATTAAAAAAATAAAATAAATAAATAAATAAATATAAAAAAAAATAAACAAACATGTCCAACAAGGTTATAAAATAATAAATAAACTATTTACATATCGTTATTATTTACCGTTAAGTTAATATATAGTTATCATTTAAAAAATCAAAAAAAAAGGGACACATAAAATATAAACATTTACCGTTAATTTTAACAGACCGTTAAATAACTAAAAAAAACATACTAAACATAGTACAATCTACACGCTTTAAGTACTAAAAAAAACAAACTTTTTTTCTCGCTTCTTGCTAGTTTTTTTTATATAAAATCGCCGTTCAAAAAAAACAAAACTTATATACCTTATAACAAACACCACAACCATCAGAAACACATTTGACAAAGGAGTTGTTCTGGATTGAAGACAGCTCACTAGTCATCATGTTCTGATACACATGATGATGATGAGGATGATCTCCAACAACGCCGTTAAAATAGTTAACGGCAGGTTGACGGAACTGAAACGCTCCGTTAAGCTGAGGTGCAGCAAAGGTGTTATTAAAAGGTGGTGGTGGTGGTGGTAGTGGGGCTATTTCGGTCATTTTTTTCCATCGTTCTTGTAAACGAAGGCGTCCGAGCTGTTGGTCGCGACGGAGTTCGAGTTCGAGTTGTGCGACGCCCATTCCGCGTTGCGGTGGTTTGTTTTTCTTTTGGGATGATGAGTCGGTTTTTGTTCTCCTCCGGCCTGAGCCTCCGCTAGCGGAGACGTGTTTTGGGCCGGAGGAGGTGTCGTTGGTGATTGAAGAAGTGGTCATTTTTTGGGGTTTTTAGAGAGAGAAAGATGGGTTTTTTAGTGAGAGAAAATGAGGGTTTTGTGGGTTGTGTTTTTTTTGCTACAGTGATGGAGATGAGTGTCAATATATAGGGGTTGTTTTTTATTATTACCAGGGTAGAAATTGCTATTGTTTTTTTTGGGTTTTGAGTGGAGTAAAGATAGTAGTGCTGTGGAAATAGTAAAAGTTATTAGTAAAAAGTAAAAGCACAAAGTGATTTTGGATGTATTTGACATGATCATTTACACCAACTAACAATTAGTTTTCAAGCATTAACAAATACTAGCAGGGTATCCGTGCGTTGCAGCTTCAGATATTATATGATTAAAGTTTAGACGTTAACAAAATAACAATGACGAACTGATTAACCGGTTAAAAACATGATCCCAGTTCGACTCAGTTCACCCATTTTTACCTATTCCGACTGGTCATTTCTGTGTTCGTTTTTGTAAATTGTAGCATGTAAATTGTATAAATTTTTGTATGTTTTATTTGTTTGTACAATGTATATTATAAATTTATAACATGTATTTTTTAATATAGGGCGGACTATGATTAGTATTCTTTGTAAGATGTCTTTGGTTGTGTTTGGAAAGGGCTTTTAGGAGGCTTAACTTTTAAAATAAAACAGTTTATAAAATAAGTTTTTTTTAACATATGGGGTTATGAAGGTTTTATAAGCTATAAACTCAAATCTATTGAAAAAGGGCTTATAAGGGTTTATGGGGGCTTATAGTTAGTTAAATTACTTAAATACCTTTAAAAATATACTAAATTATCACGCAAAAGCCGAAAATATATCTGAACTTAATTTGATGTATTTTTATGCGACTTTACATAATAAACGTTATCTCCAACTAATCTACCAAACAACGTAATAAAAATATAAACTTCAACTTACGAACTTCAAGTTTCAACTCTAGCCCCAGCCCAAATCCATTCCGCCAAACATACCTTTAATATGGTTTTGGTTGACTGTTACCATAAACATTAAAATTAGTTATAGTATAGTAGTTAATAATTTTTAGAGGCTATGGTCAAGGATTTTTCCCAAGAAAGAAATAGTTGTGTGGAAATAATAGAAATTATTAGTAAAATCATAAAGTTACTACTCTACCTATTATAAAGTGAGTTTTTAATTATAAGGTAGATTGGGCTAGTACTTTTGTAAATTGAATCTTTATATGGTAAAAATTTATGTTTATGGTTGACTGTTGTTTCCATAAGTAGAAAAATCTAGTTACAAAATATTGTTAACACTAATTAAGTTGTTGTCCGGAAATAGGAAACATGGAACCATTTTAAGGTTACAACTTTCTATCTAAAAAGAAGGATTTGTTAAATATTCCGTACATGCTCCTTAACAATTTTATTATGATTAACCAATTTTTAGGAAGTAGTTTATGATTATGTTTGACTAAATGTCTACATAAAGTAGTGTAAATTTGACAAAAAACGTGTGTTTCAACTTACAAATGACTTTCAAATGGTGCATCTCATATTGTTCAAGAGCAAAAAAATGGTGTATCTTAGTTTAGACATATTTAGATTTTCTTAGTGTTTTGCTCAAATAAATGCATTAAAGTAATCTTAGAAGAATGCAGCGTAATGCATGAGACCAGATGCACTATAATATGATTGGAATAAATGAAATAAAGGTTAAAGTTGTAAAATTTGAATTAAAATAAAATAAACCCACTAAAAATATAAAACTAAAACTCATAAAAATATATTAAAATAGATGTTGAATTAAAGAGCATAAAATTTTAGAAAATATGGTGAAATTAGATTATAATATAAATAAGTAGATAAAAGATATTTTAATTTGAAAATAAAGATGAATTTTAATGATAGTGACACATGTCGTTTTATAATTAGAGCCTTATCTTAATTTTTGGTGGTTAGGAGTTAGAACTGAGTTTGTTAGAAGTTAGAACTGGATTTTGTTAAGTAGTATATATATCTCATGATTAGAAGCCCTTATCTTAATTTTACATGCATTATAATATATCTTTCCATAATAAGCAGTAAAAAGTGAGATTTTAAAGCCCTCAATTTTAGAAGGCTACTTAAACGTTATAAAGTAGTATAGATTGTATTTTACTCCATAAATATTGCAATAAATACACGTATTTATCTCAAATTGTGTTTTACTAAAATGTATTAAGGTAAATTTGGTATTTTACTTATTTAATGTAGCAATAAATAAAAGTATTTATGTTAAATTGTGTTTTAGTAAAATGCATTAAAGTAAATTTGTATTTTACTAAATAAAAAGTGTTTGAAACTTTTTTTTTTGTTTTATACGATTTAATTAGGATGAATTACGTATTATGTTAAAGAATCATCTCAAAAGTAGGCTAGTGGTAAATGTCTTGAAAATCTCATACGATACAAGCTTTTAAATTTCGTTGGTTGAAATTGAAATAATAAAGGGTCCCTACCTTTATGTCTTGGAGAAAGATGGCATGCTTCTTCGGTATTAGCCACCGAACTTATAGCTCAATGCAGAGCCTGTAGTCTTGCAATGACGAAAGGGTGGTATGGCGAAAAATAAAGTCAAATGATCAAACTCCTCAGGTTATTGAGATAGTTTGTCACGATCAGAGAATGCCATCAACTATGATTCATGTGGTCGCTTCTCGATCACGGTCACATCTAACATTTGCGCCAAAAATGCATATGAAACTCACCATCTTCACCGAAATGTTTCTCGTTTCATAATAATTGTCACCTATATCTCGATATCCCTCCATGATAATCAACTAAGGACAATTTTAGAATGAAATAGTGGTGGAATCGGTTGCCTATCACTACTACTAACCTCCCTTTATATAATAGGGAGATACATTGTTAGTAGTTACAAGAGAATAATGATATCTAAGCTAGAAGCAAACTAAAAATAAGATACACATGCAATTGTGTGGCCGGGGTTGATTTACTGTGCTGACACCTCATGGAAGGTGCTTTTCCTGCTCTCGATGAGTCCTTATCTTCCCAAAGGTTTTCTCGCTTTGCCTTATCTCAAATTACTCCCGCCTAAGCGTGTCTAAGAACTTCAGCCAGATCCTTTGACATGCTTTAGCAAGTATCTTTTAGTATACTATGAGTGTGTCTGATACATGTAATTGGTCAGGCTTCATGGTTCTTCAGGATGGCTTAAATTGATAAGTCTTTTAGAGCCCTGGAGACATTTGTCAGTCCTATAAGACTATGGTTGTTTGTATTCTCCTTGTAACTTGCTAGCTGACTCCGCACTAGGTTACAAAGTATTCATTCAGTTTAGACTTTGACTTTCACAAAGCTATATTGTATTCCCAAAAAGTATACCACATATCTGAGTTATACTCTGATATGTGAAGATACTCAGAGAGTTCTTTTGGCCATACCAGTTTTATAATAACATTTGATTATATCAAATGGTCTTAGACTAACTCTTCTGAGGTTTGCTCACTGAGGTGTATACCTTTGCGAGATAGATGATAGTGATCAACAACGCTGATCCTTTTTTAGGGAGTAAACTTTGCTCATGGTTACAACTTGACTTTATCAGAGAAATGAATTGTTTCTCTGACTTAATCAGCTATTTAGCTAAGGCTGATTTAATAATTCAAATACTTGTGAGGGATAACTTGGTCAGATTTTGACCTTAACAATCTCCCCAAATTTGAACATAAAATTAGCCTAAGTTTTATCAGAAGTAAGTGAGCATAACGACTTCTTCTTATGTTTTGAATTACAATCAAGAATGAAAACATAAACATCTTATTTTAAGGTGGTTTAAGTTTATCAAAGTTAAGTGAGCATAACGGCTTCTACTTACACTATGATTTATAACCAAGTATACATATACATCTGATTTTAAAGTGGTCTAATTTTATCAGAGGTAAGTGAGCATAATGACTTCTTCTTACAATCTGGTTTATAACCAAGTATTTACATGTATAACTATAAATATATGTCTGATACTTCAGAGGTTTTCTGATGCTTGGCTTATCCTTAAGTTCTTTCTTGGATGTGTGTTTCCAAGTAATTGAACTTTTTCTCGAAAGAAAGCCAGACAATTCTTGATTTGAACCATTTCTTCTATTTGAGGAACGTGTCCTTTTAGTCTTTGATTTTGGAAATTTTAGTGACCATTGGAAGTTTTGATTAAGAGGTAAGAGTTTGTTAGTAATTTTTACTGATGTCCAGGTTCTCAGGTGTCAAGTATGACTTTGGAATCAGTTTGAGAAATTTGTTTCAGATGTAGAGTTTGTGTTTGAGTGTAAAGTTGATGATAGTGACTAGTATACTATTTAGACAACTTCAATTCCAGAAACAGAAGATGAAGGTATCGTTTCATCTTCCTTCTTTGATTTCATATGGCTTCTGATTCTCTTCAATCCCTGACAACTATCAGTTACTCAGGTTGAGGTATCAGCTGTACTGATAGTGCCTTCTTATCCCTGGTCAATTCCGCATTGATATCCCTGAGTGTTATAAATCATACCATTTGAGTCGCTGAAATAAAACAGACTTAGGATTCTTGACTTTACAGGTTTAAGCAAACCTTTCAAATTCAAGTGCTGCTAAGTCTCCTTTTATGTTCAACGACTTTTAAATAAGTTATTCTAAGAAATTCATAGACTATTTTCTCAGCTTTTCTTGTCAACAGTCTCCTTCCATCTAAATATAAGAATAGCCTTAATTTTAACCATTTTACTCAGCTGTAAGCAAGCTTTCCAGTATATAGCTTATTAACTGAGTTTCAACAATGGTTGAGAGAAAATCATTGATTTTCATCCTTTGTTGATTAACATCTTAAGTGGTGTAGGAACATGGACTATTCCAGCATGTGAATACTCCCTGATGTACGATTGGTACCTATCCTAAAGACGCATCCTCTTCCACCTTTTGTTTTTGCATTCCTCCTGTTATTAGCCTCTTATGAATCTCTTCCATTGTTTGTTGTTACTGGGGTCAACCATGTAACATTCCTAAGTATTACTGTTCTTATGGCTTATGAGAGACTGATTTCTCATGAAGCTTTTGCCATCTAAGTTACTGTTAATACAAATAAGCCATAAAAATGTTTATTTATATTTTACGATTTTCTAATGTTTTGTCGATAACTAAATGTAAAATCATTTTAACGAAACAAATAAAATATGTAAATGGTTTGAGCCAATAGTTTACTAACACACTTACATTTTCATATAAAACACTAAACAAGTAATATTGTTTACATCTTATAGAAATGCATATGTATAACAACCGGTGTTTACATAATATGGAAATGTACATATATATATTGTAATGGGTCATGTGTTGGTTAAAACCCAAAGTCCATGACCCATACCCATGGAGCTTGATCCATAACCCATGACCCATTGCATGCATCATGCATGAAGTCATGTTGGGTATTATCCATGATCCATGACCCAAGACCCATGACCCAATGTCTAGATACATTGCATTGTGTTGTGTGTGGAAAACTAGAAGGGGGGTTGAATAGTTTTACCAATTTAAAACTTCCTTTTAAATATTTAGATCGACTTATGTCAATCTATTTGGTTGTTTATCTTGGACATTGATAGATAGATATATAAATGTGTAATGGAAGATAAAGAGTAAGAAGCACATCACCACGACACAAGTTATTTATAGTGGTTCTTACAAGGACACCTTCCTTGCCTACTCCACTCCCGAGTCACCTACTCGAGAGTTCGTAAGCACTACACCAAACTCCTTATGGCGGAGAAGCCTTCACAACGTCGCTTAACCTTTTTCCGGTACAAAGCTAAATACCGAGTTCTTTCACACCAAGGCGAACCACACCTAACACAACGTCGCCTACCCTTTATACGGTGCTAGGCTAACCACCAAGTTCTTTCACACCTTAGGAGAACTAATCCTTCACAATGTCGCCTACCCTTTATAAGGTACTAGGCTAAGCACCTAGTTCCATTACTATGGAGGAACTACTACCCTTCACGACACAACACCTAATCTCAAGGAGATCTACTCCTTGTTACAACACCATCAAGGATATCACCATCCTTGCAAATAAACAAATACTTAAATGTATAACGATGCACTCATCGATTATACGACCCAGGCATTCTTCTCAAATGCGACTTGATTTGTTTCTTTGGCATCCTTCACTAATGCCTTTGACACAACGCTGGCACCCTTCACTAATGCCTTCGCTTGACACCTTTAGCATTCTTCACTAATGCTTTGACACGGATGATGAGCACCTTTCACTAATGCTTTCATCTTGACACTTTCGGCATTCTTCACTAATGCCTTCAACCCAACATCTATGGAGAAAGGTAGATCTATCAACAAGAGAACCTTCGTTGTCTTGATGATGACGGCATGGCAACTCATGGACTTGAGCTTGCGTCTTCAAGATGTGGTGATCTTTCCTTTAAGAGGAACCTAGAAGATCACACAAAACAAAAGAGAAAAGCTACATAGATCTCTTGGATCCGAGGTTAGAGGTTAGAATACTTGGGGAAGTATGTGTGTAAAGGGATAAATAGAAAGGAAGAAATGACTCTCATTTATAGAAATTTCTCTATTGTTTCCCCAGATCCCACGGATCCCTTCCACTTGGGATCCGGCTAGCACAAAGCCAGGGATCCGTGGAACTCTCCTCTTTGCCCATGGGTATTTTT
Source organism: Chrysanthemum lavandulifolium (assembly GCA_022545495.1). Classification (NCBI taxonomy): domain Eukaryota; kingdom Viridiplantae; phylum Streptophyta; class Magnoliopsida; order Asterales; family Asteraceae; genus Chrysanthemum; species Chrysanthemum lavandulifolium. The sequence goes on from CM040239.1 coordinate 21,558,574, forward strand.
GGTTATGGGTCATGGGTTATGGGTTGATCCATGGTTTTCTTTCTAGATACAATGTATCTTAAGAATACAATGAACTTGGTCAAGTGGTATATATAAAACCATGGGTTATGGGTCAATACCATTTGCTAGTATTAAGGGTACAATGAACTTAGTCAAGTGGTATATATAAAACCATGGGTTATGGGTCAATACCATTTGCTAGTTTTATCTATTTAGTATATACTTGTTTTACCCAACTACATTCAATGTATTTGATCAATGGGTCAAATACTTAAGTTTCTACCCATTTACATTACCCAATATACTACATACTAGTTATGTGTATATTTACCCAAATATGTAAACACTAGTTGTTATACATATCTAATACTAAATCATAAAATCACTTATACTTGTTTTAGTGTTTTATGTGAAAATGTGAATATGTTAGAAACTATTAGTTCAAACCATTTACGTATTTTATTTGTTTCACATTATGATTTTACGCTTGTTATCGACAAAACATTAGAAGATCGTAAAATTTAAATAAACGCTTTTACGGTTTATTTATATTAACAATCTTCCCTTTTGTTGATGACAAAACATAAAATTATTTTAAGGAAAAGCTAAAATTGTAAAAGTTTGAATTTGTAGTTTTACTTTCTTCTCCCCTTTTGTCGAAACAAAAGAGCTTCGAAAAAACTAACACATTGTTTTTAGGAAAAACATGTGAAAGAAAAATATTTAGAGCAAGTAATCGGAACGGATCTCGTCTTTACTCCCCGCGCGAGTCCATCCTTATGTAAGGCGCCAAGAAAGTAATACTAAGCTAGTTTGTTTGCAACTAAGTTTGCAAAATATTTCGCTAAGTGACGAATGTGCTCCCCATGATGATTGCAATTTTGCAAAGGGATGTCGAGAAATGTATTCCTAATATTGCAAGTAATTTGCAATGTATTTTTGACACAAAGCTCCCCTAGCTTTAGGGTGTCAAATGCTTCAAGTGTACATTGAATAACTACAAAACAAAGGTTAGAAAACAAGTATAATGCACAATTTCTGATATGTGATCCAAGTTAGTAGAAAAATAGTTTTACTCTCACGGATCCCACAGCCTCCTCTAGTAGGGATCCGTCAGGCAATTTTGAGGGATCCGTCTCGTGATGAATAAATTCAAGAAATGGTGGTATAACAAATAATGTTATCACAAAAGTGAGATATGAATACAACGTAATCATATACTCGTAAAAATAGCAAGTAGCATGTATTTTCATAAAGCTAGAGATATGATATACATGACTCTAAAACCCAAGAAAATGATCGATACATGACTTGGATGTTTTGAGGAGGTTCTACAAATGATGGTGGAGGTACATTGAGTAATGTAGGATGAGGTTCTACTAGGAATGAGGGTGGTGGTAATGGATTTTTTTTTTTTTTTATATGATCAAGTCCTTGGTGGTTCCTTGTTTCCAACGATGGATTAGTTGGTGATGTAGGTGGTTCCCTATTTAACGATAAGGTTAGTGAATGGGAAGTTCTCAGTGGTGAATGCTCTAATGAATAGAGAGAGGCTCGGTGAAGGACTCTAGTCCATGCTCTAGGAATGAAGGTTTAGACGTTTTACTAGAACTAGGTACGTTTGGTTTAGAGCTCGATGATCCCTTTTCTAACCTAAAAGGTTTAATGCTAATTCGTGAGGTTCTTTTGGCAATTGTTGATTGGGTTTGTTGAGGTGGGATTATAGCACTATTATCTCTTACGGTGATGATTCGGTGGATGGGAAATCCTAGCATTTGTGGGTTTAACCGAGATGATTCGGTTGAGGAAATTTCGTGTACAACACGAGCAAGTTTCTTAGGTGGTTCTTGGGTGGATGAGTTAGCACTAGGAGCTTTCCTCATGATGAAATGACTAAGGAAAAGGTTTCTAAATGCTGAGAATTATGTTGTGTTTGATGACTAAGGGATTCTAACAAGATGACTTATAAAGGGAAGGATCCGCAAGTGCATTCAAGACTTAAGCTTCTAATATCCTTTGGAATGTGATGATTATCATGCACAAGAGTCAACTTCGAGTTTGTATCGATCTAGGAACTCATTTAAGATGAGATGGAGTGTATGAGTTAGAAAGGATGAGTTGAAATGATTGTTTTAGCAAGATTTGACCTATCTGTCATCCGGATCCCACTTCCCTCTCGGAGGATCCGTCTAGGCTAATCCTAGGATCCGCCTCTCGTGACTATGAAAGAGTGGAAATGATGTTTCTAAGATCTAAGACCTATATCATCTCGAGTGTTTCAGTCCTCCTAAGTGTTTTAAATGAAGGGATGCTTGAGTACTTGAAAGTAATGGGTGATGTAGCTAATGATTGTCATTTATGGAAGGATTTGGAACTTTCAAGACTACCAATGGATGAGCAAGAATGACACTAAAGATGAGAGTGTTAATTGAAGCTAAATGATCCTAGAGATCAGGTTGTGACTTAGGATTATGTTTTGGAAAATATCCTAAAGGTTTTGAGATGGAAAACTAGAATTGATCAACTTTGATCAATTTTGTGTGAGGATGATTTATGATCAATCTTAGCTATAATCGAAGGATTTCTAAGACTAGATGTGAGGATCAAGTAAAAATGAAGTGTGAGTTTTGAGAGCGGAAGAGTAATGGATTAAAATGAAACGGTGGATCTATAAGTGTTTTAGAGTGTGATCTAGGTGAGTTATGTGTAGGAAGGATCAACCTATCTTGATAAGGACTTAATCTGCCTTAAGACACTATGTTTAGCTTAGTGTGAGGTGTTCTAAGGATGTGTTTGGGATACAATGCTTGCAATTGCATTTTCTGTTTGTCGGATCCCACGGTTCCCTAGGTGTAGGGATCCGTTTAGTACAACATTTGGGATCCGTCCATCTGCTAGACAGAACCTTTACTAAAGGTATGCAATGATCTTGACAATGCATTATATCCCTAGGTTTATTTAAAGAGGTTCTAACACCAAGATATCAAATGTGATCGAGCTCACAAATCACAAGGAGGCTTATCAAACTTAACAAGCACTATTCAAGAAACTCAAAACATATTTATGATCTAGATTAGTAAATCGTTTGTATTAACAATGGCGTGCAGAGTAGATGATGGTGTTCAAGACAATAGGGTTGTTTTGGCCAACGGAAGCAATGAACTATGTATAGTCATTATGGATGGTGATTAGCATACAATGAACTTCGTCCATGAAGTCATGTAGCTCTTCTCGATCAAAGCAAGATAATCACTTGATGAGGCAAGTGGTTGTGATTAATTAAATGAAAATCAATTTTACAACTTGGTTGATTAGTAATCCTAAGACAACGCAGTATTTCCATTGTAAACTTACTTTAGGAAACATGGGAGTATGGATTTCCCAAGTGAGAGAATGAATATGAGACTATTACTAGTGGTGCTCAATTACGCTAAACACGACCATTTTTACGGTGATTCCACATACCCAACTTCTATCAAGGAAGCAATTCAACCGTTAGGTCAAATTGAGTTTCTAGTGCCACAAGTTCTCCAAAGATTCATTCTCAAGTTAGAAAATTTATATTCTATAATGGCCTATCAAGAGTAACAATGATGATACTTTGCTTCGCTTAATATTATACTTGAGTCAACTAAGGTGACAAAGGCGCCATGTTAAAAATAAGTTTAAAAGTTGTCCATATGGTAAACAACAAAAAATGGTTGGATGAGCTAGTTCAACATATGTTGTTGGAAAGCTTTGAGTTTGGACTTTGGATATGAACAATTATATTTGCGTTGCAAAATAATTTACTTGAGTATATCGGATGAAATAATCAAGTTTTTAATCCTACTATGAAGCTTTGGAGAGCGATCATGAAAAGGAAAAGTGAGAGTACATCATCAACACAAGCGTAGGTTATGATCCGATGTACATTCTTGTTGTTTTAGAAAACGATACAAGAACAAAAGAAATCATATAAGCACATAAAACATTTATGTTTCACATGACAAACTCAATCAAAATCCATTTAGTGTGTTATATGTTTTAAACATTTTCAACCTATATGACTTATTTAAGTATCTAAACTAACATTTTCGACACAACTAGATGTTATCCCAAACACTCCTTCAAATAGCACATTGATTAGTAGAATATTACTAAATCGACAAACAAGAGAATGAATAACAAGGTAAGGAAACCACATATGCTATTCAATCAAACAAGCACAAAAGCTATTTGAGATAAGCAAATAATCAAGTAATGAAAAAAGACAATTTATCATTTAGCATAGATACGAAAGTTCTTTTCATCGCTTTGTGTTAAATATAAACATGTATACCAAGCTTGATTAGTTTATTTTATATTTATAAATATGATCAAAACCTTAATTTCAATAGAGGACACATTGTTATTCAAAAGCGAAAACATCCGTCTCCAATTAGATCAAAAGTTTGTGCAAAAGTTATGATTGAAAATGACTTTCTATTATTAATCAATGATTCGTAAATTATTGTTTTGAATCGCTTTATGAAATCATTTTTAAATGAAAGTAGTGTAATACCGGAATTTCTAAAGTTCACAAAAGACCAAAAATACCCCTACAATCAAAAAGTATGAATAACTAATTTAAAGAATACTAAACGAGCTATGTAAATTCGTAAAATTTATAAGAAATACCACATATGATCCAAATAAATTTTAATTACTTTGAAAAGCAAAGTTTTATAGTTTATGATTTTATAAAATCGCTTATTGTATTTTATAAATATGGTCAATATAATTATTAACTTTTATAAGAGAATAAAACTAATAAAAGCCCAATATAAATATATATTATTAAGAGTCCATTTATTTTAAGTCCAATACATTATAAAGCCCACAATAAAATTATGAATCTATATAAATACATTATTCGGTTCACATAAAAACCCTAACTAGCGATTTACCCAAACCGACTCCCAAAACCCTCAAAATTCACTTCAGTTTCAGAGATTGAGACCATTTTTCTTGGACAAGTTTGAAGGTAAAGAAGGTGGGAAAATAGTGTTCGAGTTCCAAAGCTGCTGATTTAAGCGTGGGTAGTTTTAGGTTGATTAGGGTTTTGAAGTGAGGTTTTTGTGTTTCTTTTGTTCTAACGATCCAAGCTCATCAAGGGTAAGTTCCTAATGTTGATTTCAGTCCTATAAGTCATATGGAACACATAAAAATTAGCCATGCATGCTTAATAAGTCGTATAGAATTAATTGGAACTAAAACCCTAAAATCGTATAAAAATAACGAATGAGCATATAATAATTTTTAAGATCATGAATTGATTTTTCCAGAAGCTATTACATGTTATAGGACCTGAATAAAATACATAATTATGAATTCGAAGCTTGTATGAATTGTTTTGAGTTTTGTAGTTCGGTTAAACATGGAAAAAGGAAAAGAATTAAAAAGGAACAATTAGGGTTTGCATGAACTAGGGTTTTCTTGTTATCATTAAGGGTAATAAATGAAGTAATAATGATGAGTTAATGATTGGTTTAATCTAGGTTTAGGGCTTGTACTTGAATTATACATTATTCGGTTTTTACATAAATGGTTTGGGTTGGTTTTGTAAATATTGGAACTTAAAGGTTATTTTTGTGAATAGTAAAATAAAGGTACTAAACGTATAAAAATAAGTATGGGGGTTAAACGTGTAATTTTGGATATTTAGATGGCCATTCGAATTGTATTTAACTTAAAAGGGTATGTTTTGTAAATTATAAAACCTTTGGGCTAAAAGTGTAAAATCTGATAATATAAGGTTAGGTCGTATAATTTAAGATGTTAAAGGTGCAACATGTAATTTTGGGTAATTATGGGTCAACATGTGTAAATGAATTACGTAAGGACATGCATGAGTTTTGAGATAACTTGGGTTTGTTTTCATGTACGTTCTAGGTCAAAGTGGAAATCATTAAAAGATGTAACATGTAAATTAAATTCGTAATAAGTAATATTAAAAGTACGGAAACCCTAGAACATAAATAGAAAGTGGATTAGGGTTAAAAGCTAAGTGTGTAATTTCGTTATTTCATGTGAGTTATAGAAGTTGTGTAAACTATTTTGAAAGAGAATCTTAAAATCCGTTATTTACATTTGTAAACCCTATACTATGAATAATGATCATATAAGTCCTCAAATAAGATAATTATCATATTAAGCCCTTAAGTTTACCGTTTGTCATTTGCAACCCATAAGTTAAACCTATTTAATGATTAAGACTCTAAAACATTGTATTTCCGTCCGTCACTAAAAATGAGAATAATCTGACAACTCTAAAAGTATTAATGAGATTAATCCGTTATACTAATAAGTATTAAATAAATCATAATCCCCGAGATTCGTTGGAGGAGACGCGACGTTACATCTTTGTATTCGCTCATTCGCTGCTTTTCTCATTCGCTTTAAGGTACGGATATTCCGCCTTACTTTAAGACACTTGTATTATCGTCATGATATTCCGACCTTTTCAAAGAAGGTTCCTTATGATGTTCTTTTCGCTCGCTTTCCTATTATGCTCATTAGGATTCCCAATGCCATTGCTATGAACCCTTTTCGGAATGTTTGATAGGTTGTTTATATGAATCTATGTTCTAGTGAACTATGCAATATCTGATGTGAACTTATGTTAGGAAGACTCTGATATACACATTTGTTGAACTTTGCTATGGTTGGTTATGAACTTCTGTTTATGAATATATGATATGCCACTATGATATGAACGTATGATTTCTGACTATCTGAATATGGACCTTATGATATGAACTATCTGATATGATTCTGTGACCTTGTGTGTGACTATGATCTGTGCCATATCTGAAAATTTGTTTGACTTAAGTTGGTTGATAATAACCAAATATTTAACTAGTCATGGGGTTCCATGTCCGTATCGATGATGCACCTCGATATGACTCAGGGCGAGAGTGATGTTCTCGCCATCGCCTCGATGGTGAAGCATATTTGTGAATATGTAGGAAGGGGCGATGGATGCATCCTAGATCCGATCTCGTTATCCGAATATGTTATCCGTGAATGATGTCGCAGGTAATACGCTGCCTTCACAAAATCTGGGAGCTAGCTACTCCATTTGTTTTCTCGGGTTACTTTTGAAGCAGAAAGTTATTTTTGATATGATATGTTAGTGAATGTGCTTATGACGTATTTGTTTAAGTGATTATTAGTTGCCATACTAGGATAGGATTAATATGTTTGAAACATGATTCTTATATCTGATATTATGATTTGTTATTGTTACGTGAATGCTTTGATCTGTGAGATGAATGTGCTAATGTATAATTGAGTGTTTTGAAGGTTAATTATCTGTCTGCATATGTGACCTGCCATGTTTAAAATCTGCTAAGGTTAGGATTTGATATGAGAACTGGTTTAGCTATATTGTCTGCCATGACTTGTATGATAATTCCGCTGCTATACTATTGAATTAAGTGCTATAAATGTTGATTTATTGAGTTGTATGAATGCCATGTTTATTTTCTAAGACCTGCTTAGCTCGCTTGAGACTTTCTGTTTGACTTATACGTAATCTGTTATTTTGGTATAAAGTGTGTTTGGTTGTTCTGATGTGCTTGTTTTTGTGTCTTTAATGTGCTATGTGATATCTAAACTATTATATAGTTGTTTGGATTTCAGATATTTGTGCCGCAGTAATCCTAAAAATCCTTCGTCATTATTTCATTTTGATTTCGTATTTGTATATTTATTCTGCTTTTAGCTTTTGTTTCTTATATCTCGCTCACTGGCTTTGTAAGCTCACCGCATTTTCTTTCTCAAGCAGATATTTAGCATTCAAGATGAGCTTATGGATAGCCGGTCCGGTTTGAGAGTAGAATGAGAGCAAGATTTTTGACTATAGAGATCTTAGATTTATTTTGAATATTAAGTTATTTATATTATCTTTGCAAGTTTTGTAAGGCTTCCGCTATTGTATAGTATTTAAAGTTCGATATGAAACCGTGACAGATATCTTTACCCTTGTCGGGTCGGGGTGTTACAAGTAGACTCAAATACCTTTAAAACGATACGTGCACGACTTCTAACGACTTACGGTTAAAAAGTTATGAATTTTGAAATTCGATAAAAATCGCTCTTCAGCACTACGGATCCCACGGATCCCTTGCTTGAGGATCCGTCCAAAGTAACTCCGAGGATCCGCGGATCCGACATAGAATTACAAAATGTACGCTTTGACCCGACGAAAAGGTATAGTCTTTGTAGACTTTTTAGTGAAGTTATATTACCCATTTTTACCTTTATTCAAGCTTGATTAACAAGATATCTAACAACAAAACTTCAAAGAAAAAAAAATCACAAAAACACTTTTCATATTATGCTTATTATAAGATAGAAGCATACATCACCATTTTGTCCACAAGTAATTTAGCACGTTTTTGAAAAAAAAATGTAACTAAGAAAACATACCTTTGCTATATCCCCATTTTATGGTTTTAGAAACCATAGACGCGAAATACTTCATGATCTTCTAAGATACCCCAATCCTTTGCTATATTCCCTTTTTATGGTTTTAGAAGTTATAGACGCTAAGTACTTCATGATCTTCTAAGATACCCAAACCTAGTATGAAGACTTCTCAAAGGAAAATGTTAGAATGATCTATCACTATCCAACATATGATGATTTATAAAAACATGACTTTTTGTTTTAAGAAATTCCCTTCTTTGTAGTTTTCAAACATACACGGATCGTATCAAGTTTTCAAAGTACAATATACAAAAGAAACTTGGTAACGAAGCTCTGATGCCAATTGTGGAAAACTAGAAGGGGGGGGGGTTGAATAGTTTTACCAATTTAAAACTTCCTTTTAAATATTTAGATCGACTTATGTCAATCTATTTGGTTGTTTATGTTGGACATTGATTGATAGATATATAAATGTGTAATGGAAGATAAAGAGTAAAGCACATCACCACGACAAGTTATTTATAGTAGTTTGGCTACAAGGACACCTTCCTTGCCCTACTCCACTCCCCGAGTCACCTACTCGAGAGTTCGTAAGCACTACACCAAACTCCTTATGGCGGAGAAGCCTTCACAACGTCGCTAACCTTTTTCCCAAAAAGCTAAATACCGAGTTCTTTCACACCAAGCGCGAACCACACCTAACACAACGTCGCCTACCCTTTATACGGTGCTAGGCTAACCACCGAGTTCTTTCACACCTTAGAGAACTAATCCTTCACAACGTTGCCTACCCTTTATAAGGTACTAGGCTAAGCACCTAGTTCCATTACTATGGAGGAACTACTACCTTCACGACACAACACCTAATCTCAGGAGATCTACTCCTTGTTACAACACCATCAAGGATATCACCATCCTTGCAAATAAACAAATACTTAAATGTATAACGATGCACCTCATCGATTATACGACCTAGGCATTCTTCTCAAATGCGACTTGATTTGTTTCTTTGGCATCCTTCACTAATGCCTTTGACATTAACGCTGGCACCCTTCACTAATGCCTTCGCCTTGACACCTTTAGCATTCTTCACTAATGCTTTGACACGGATGATGAGCACCTTTCACTAATGCTTTCATCTTGACACTTTAAGGCATTCTTCACTAATGCCTTCAACCCAACATCTATGGAGAAAGGTAGATCTATCAACAAGAGAACCGCCGTTGTCTTGATGATGACGGCATGGCAACTCATGGACTTGAGCTTGCACGCTCAAGATGTGGTGATCTTTCCTTTAAGAGGAACCTAGAAGATCACACAAAACAAAAGAGAAAAGCTACATAGATCTCTTGATCCGAGGTTGAGGGTTAGAATACTTGGGGAAGTATGTGTGTAAAGGGATAAATAGAAAGGAAGAAATGGCTCTCTATTTATAGAGAAAGTTCTCTCTGCTTTCCCGGATCCCACGGATCCTTCCACTGGGATCCGCTAGCACAAAGCCGTGGATCCGTGGAACGCCTCTTCGCCCATGGGTATTTTTGGTTATGGGTCATGGGTTATGGGTTGATCCATGGTTTTCTTTCTAGATACAATGTATCTTAAGAATACAATGAACTTGGTCAGTGGTATATATAAAACCATGGGTTATGGGTCAATACCATTTGCTAGTATTAAGGTACAATGAACTTAGTCAAGTGGTATATATAAAACCATGGGTTATGGGTCAATACCATTTGCTAGTTTTTATCTATTTAGTATATACTTGTTTTTACCCAACTACATTCAATGTATTTGGTCAATGGGTCAAATACTTAAGTTTCTACCCATTTACATTACGCAATATACTACATACTAGTTATGTGTATATTTACCCAAATATGTAAACACTAGTTGTTATACATATCTAATACTAAATCATAAAATCACTTATACTTGTTTTAGTGTTTTATGTGAAAATGTGAATATGTTAGAAACTATTAGTTCAAACCATTTACGTATTTTATTTGTTTCGTTAATATGATTTTACGTTTGTTATCGACAAAACATTAGAAGATCGTAAAATTTAAATAAACGTTTTTACGGTTTATTTGTATTAACATTGTGTATCCATAATTCATTACCCATAACCTATGGTTCATAACTCATAACCCATAACCCGATTTACAACCCAAAATCCGGACTTAAACTGACCCAGCTGCCGGATCCCTTGGATTGCACTAGTCGGATGCCTCTGGGAGGGATCTGTGGGAACCGTGGAACAGTAGAGAAATTTGCCTATAAATAGTGAGCCATTTCTTTCTTATTACTTACCCCTTTTACACATACTCTTTCTTAGTATTGTAAACCCTCTAACCTCAGATCCAAAGGATCTTTCTAAGTAGTTTTGTGTTTGTGTGATTCTCTAGGTTCTCCTTAAAGGCAAGATCACCACCTCTTAAGTCGTTCAAGCTCAAGTCCATGAGTTACCAAGCTTCATCATCATCAAGACTACTGAAGTTATCTTGTTGAAAGTTCTTTCCTCCCTCCATAGAAGTTTCGTGTCGAAGGCATTAGTGAAAGGTGCCGAAGGGTCGTGTCAAAGGCATTAGTGAAAGGTGCCGAAGGATCGTGTCGAAGGCATTAGTAAAAGGTGCCGAAGGGTCGTGTCAAAGGCATTAGTGAAACGTGCTAAGGAAGTACATTCGATATGGTGCATCGATGTACAAGATAGATAGTTTGGATTAAGGGATATTGATATACTTATGATGTTGTAATAAGGAGTGTGTCTCCTTTGGGTTAGTTTTGTTGTGCTGGGTAGTAGTTTCTCCTTTTTAATGGAACTCGGTATCTAGCCTTGTACCGGATAAAGTATAGGCGACGTTGTGATATGTTTGTTTCTACCTCGTGGAAGAACCCGGTGTCAGCCTTGTAATCGGATAAAGAGTACGCGAAGTTGTGAAGACTTCTCCGCCACATTAAGGAGCTTGTGTTGTGTAGTGCTTACGAACCTCGAGTGGAGAACTCGAGAGTGGAGTAAGGCGAGGAAGGTGTCCTCAGTGGCGAACCACTATAAATACTCATGTCGTGGTTTTGTGTTCCTTACTTTATCTTTGCATTACTTGTTTATATGTTTTATCTATCATCATCCAACACACACATTAAATAGATTGACATAACTTGATCTAAATATTTTAAAACGAAGTTTTAATCGGTAAAACTATTCAACCCCCCTTTCTAGTTTCCACAATTACCTATGAGATTTTAAAACATTTAATCTAAACTTGGTTGTCCTGGTAAATACGTTTTTGATCAAAATTACTTGAAACTCTAGAGTAACAGTGGCGCCAAGAGTGGTATAGATAAATGGGTTGAGAGAAGGCAGATGGAACTACTTTTCACACAAGAACGGTTTGAGGTAAACGATCTTGTTTGAAAAGACGCTCGAGGATGTTATGGGAGGGGAATATTTTTGTGGGGCTTTGTTGAGTAAGGAGTTCGAATGTTATTAGCCGTCATTCGAGAATGGCTTTGAATTATTAGTCATCATTTAAGAACGGATCTAGATCATGAGAGTGATCCAACCTCTCTGATACCACTTGTTGGTCCGATATATTTGAGTAAAATCATGAAACGTATGAAAAATAGTTTGAGCAAATGAAAATAACCGATGTTCATTAGAAATAAGAGCATGTTTACATAATTTTTACCTGAGTCAACTAATAATTCCCATTTGTACATTACGACTGTATTAGTCTCACTTAGAGGTTAAGGTGAAGGCTTTACGAGGAATAGTTGCGGAATACTATCCTTTATAATGACAAATGTTACTCTTTAAGTTATGAAGAGGAAGATCCCACTTAGAAGATGAGGAAGCTTCTAGTGGTGGAATCGATTACTTGTCACTACTACTAACCTCCCTTTATATAATAAGGAGATACACTGTTAGTAGTTACAAGAGAACAATGATATCTAAACTAAAAGCAAACAGAACGTAAGGTACACGTGCAATCGTGTGGCTAGGGTTGCTTTACTGTGCTGACACCTCATGCAAGTTACTTTCCCTGCTCTCGATGAGTCCTTATTTTCCCAAGGGTTTTCCCACTTTGCCTTATCTCAAATTACTCCCGCCTAATTGTGTCTGAGAACTTCAGCCAGATCCTTTGACATACTTTAGCTAGTATCTTTAAGTATACGATGAGTATGTCTGATAGATGTAATTGGTCAGGCTGTTTCTGGATGGCTTAAGTTGATAAGTCTTTTAGAGCCCTAAAAACATTTGTCAGTCCTCTAAGACTCTAGTTGTTACTAATTATCCAAAGTCCATTTCCGTACAAGCCTCCTTGAACCGTGATGTAGTTGCGCGTTCCCTGATGTGTAGTCCTAGAATTTAAATCTTTTAAGTCACACGGCTTCTTTAATTGTTACATAACTACTCAAGATCAATATGTCCTACCGTGTCAGACTATCTTACTCCATTGAGCAAACAGTCTCGTTTAATGATCTTGACACCTTCCACTGACTTATGCAATACTAGGAAATACCGCATAGATTTCTTTTGATCTATCATTCTTGTCATGCTTTATACTCTTTAGTTAAATGATCAAAAAGCTAATTTATAACATACTCTCGCTTCACTATGAATTACTAACTTAAACAAAGCATGCACTAAAGCAATGAAACAACAAATTTATGATGATTTATATAAGAATACAATGTACTAACCTCAACATCAATATTAACATTTTTTTAGTTATTCATTTTCATCAACTTAATTATGAATTACTAACTTAACTATGAATTATCACAAGTTGAAAATGAGGATTATGGTGTTTATATAATAGAAATTAGGATGATGTTTTGGAAAGTATTAAATATAAAATGAAATTGTGAGTTGTAAACCTCAAATGAAATTATGAAATTGTGAAATTGTGAGTTGGAAACCTCAAACGAAATCATATATATGAAAATTCTAATCATTTCATTCCATTTGAGGGGTATTACAATGTTAATAGTTTCCTATTAACCGTGTTTTTTTATCGGCAAGAGGTAATGAATTGTTAATAGTTTTCTAAATTACGACACGAATTGAATATCTTTCCCAGTGCCATTCAATTTCAAGTCAAGGTGTATTAAGTTTTAAGTTTTTCTAAATGTGTTGTTGTGTTACCTTGCTAGTAATTTAATTTGCAGTATTCTCAAAATCAACTCGTTTCAGTTTTAAGTTTTCAAATACATTACTATCAAATCGTGTGTTTACTATCTTTCCTATAATAGTTTTTTAATTTTTCAAGATTTTCTTGAATTCGAGATTCAAGAAATGACAAACACCTACTATATGTAGTAAAGACATATATCATAAACATATATATCATATTGGTCAAAAGATGTTAAAGTTAGATTATATGACTTTTATTTGAAAAAAAAATCTCTTTTTTATTGTAATGAAGTTTGCAGCTTATATAGCAACTTTAATCTAGAGAAATGATTTGTTCGCAAAATATTTACAAAAATAATTTCTCACAATGTTATGGATAGATCATTTGTTCAATTAAATAAATTTTTGCTTTTTTATAAGTACTTTGATTGGACAAATTGTCTTGCCACATTATTGTGTGAAACTTATTTTGTAAATCTTTTGTGAACATGTCATTCCTCTTTAATCTATTTACCCCTATTTCTTGTAGAGTTTTTTCCCCATATTGTAACAATTCATTAATTAAAAAATATTAATTATTAAATGAGTAAATTGCAAAAAATGTCCTTGTAGTTTGCCATTTTTGCGAATTATGACACTCTTTCTATGTCATCAGATGGTGATATAGTATCCTTTGGTAGCTTTTCAGCACTGATGATGATACTCTATCAGTATCATCAGATGAGGGTACCAGTAAGCAGAGGAAGGGAAGGCCAACTGAGGGTACCAGTAAGCAGAGGAAGGAAGCTGATGGTAAACAGAGGAAGGAAAGGCCATATAAGGGTACCAGTGAGCACAGGAAGGTAAGGACTCTGAGTGTAACTGGTTGCGTTCTTGGCCTAAGAGTAAAGTTGAAAGAACCAACTCCCAAAAGAGGTTCTAAGTGTTATTCATTTCATTCAAAAAAGAGAAACTAAATGCAGGATAATGATTCGTATTTTTTGTTGTCCTTTTGTATGTAATGCGATCTTTTAAGACATTTTTAGTTAAGCAATTTAAGATATGTTTATATAATTGGATATTTAATCTTTTAAGAGATCATTTGTCTTTTATATTCTTAATTTATCTGGTCTATTTTAATTAGTAATTTACATTTGCAGTTTATGGTATATGCATTTTGAATGTGTATTTGCCTATGCAGTTTAGGGGTATTTGGATTTATCCATTTTGACTTTTAAAAGTCAACAGATACCAAATACTTATGTGATCACAAAATGAACACTCTGTTCATTCCAAAAACATTACAAAAACAGTTTGGTTACTCATTTGGCTTGTGTTTGAATATGCAGTATATGAAGTGTTTGGATTTACCCATTTTAACTTTTAAAAGTCAACAAATACCAAAACCTACCCATTCACTTAGCAACTTTATAATGTCATCATTAACTTCTCACACACGTTCACACAAACCTACCCATTGACTAGTCAAAGGTCTCTCCCTTTATATTCACCACATCTAAATTAAGTCACCATGGCACCATGGATGCACAATCCTCAAACTCAAAAACAAACCCTTATGCATGATCCACAAAATTACAAACACACCCTTATGGTATCAAAAGAATCATACAAGGCTCTTCTTTCTGGTATCACACCCATCTCCCTGAACCACCACTCCGACCATGCAGGAACCAAATTTCTATCATTGTCAGTGTTGCCAAAATACATTTCAGCTAGGAAATACGCGTGTTTAAGGAAGAGGCACGCTTCATGTGGACAATCATTCACAACTATCTCATGTATCTCATGAAGGAACGAGTCAAAAAACAATGAAACATTTCCTATTAGTAATGCAACTTGCTTTTTATTATGTATTTGGATGGTAGTTGTTGTAGCAGTTCTTTATCTTTTATACCATATTAGTAATGCAACTTGCTTTGGTTAAATTTGTTATTTTCCCTATTCATCATATTATATTTGACTGCATACTTGTTGCTTGTATCAACATTTCATATGATGCATAAGCATGTTGAATGTGATTTAATTTTGCCTGCCATAAAAGTAAAGAATTCTACAAAGTCGGTTTTTGCATGCAAATTTTATAAATAAATGATCAGCCATGAAATAAGCATTTTATTTATCTCGCAAAACCAACAAAAACAGTAACTCACATTCATCAAAATCCAACAACTATTAAATAATCATGGACTGAACCTATATGCAGTCTTCTTGGTTATTTTGAATGAAGTTTCTTGGATTCTTTTTGCTTGACTTGTTCGTAAACTTTCTTCTTCTTAACTACTCTCACTAGGATGGGGAGATCTACAATCGCCTACTTCAATATATTCTTCTTCCTGAGCTTCACGTGGTGTTCTTGTCCCACTTCCATCTCTACTACCACTGCACCACCCTCTCTAGTTATGTTTCCTATTCTAACACCTATGCCCACGCACCACCACCTCTACCAGCTGCAACAACGCATCTGCCTCTATAACCATGCCTCCAACAAGAATACCACAAACTTTCTTTATTAGCTTTAGGCCTTGCATCAAATGTTAAACTAACCTTATTTTGATTTTACAAATAATATCTAATGCATGTCATTTTACTTAATTCACTGATGTCGTCCAACACCCCTACGTCCGTATCATTACCAACCATTTTCTTTCTCTTCATTTTTGTAGTTAGAAAGTGTGTCATATCTATGTTGGAAAACAAGTTGGAAGTAGTATTTGCTTCACTAGACAAGTTGGTAGGAGAATTTACTTCACGAGTGTGACACACTTTTTCTAACCTCGTTTGAAAATAACTCATGGCACCTTTTGTGTAGTCTGAGTCTATTTTGATATGTAGTCAAACATAGTCTTAGTCTATTTTGATATGCTTTGAAATACACCTTTTTAACTTTCATTGTGTGAGATAAAGGAGTATTAACTTCTCACAATTACACACAAACCTACCTATATCATCTCATCAACGTATTTACTTCTCACAATTTTACAAAAACCTACCCATCTCATCTCATCTCATCAACCTTGTTCATCAAACTCATTCAAAATCTCAGCTCACCATGGATGCACAATCCAGAAACTCAACAACAAACAATAACAACCATGCAGTCCATTACCCATTGAAAGTAGAAGGCTCTCAAGAATGGTATCACTACGCTGACCCTGAACCACCACTTCGACCAATTCCAGAACCACACCCATCTAACTGTCAATGTTGCAAAAATACATTCAGGTTCGTGAAAACTAGGCGTGTTTAAGGAAGAGGCTCGCCACATGTGGACATCGTTTAACAACTATATCATCCGACTTATGGAGGAACGCATAGAAAACCATAAAAGTTGTCCTATCTATGATATGGTTGTATTAATTTCAGTTTTAACTATGTTTATTTATAAGGATTTAAAACATACGTTTTTAGGGGGTCATTTAAGCCCTAAATCAATACATTTTATATCCGTTACTGTTTAAAATCGTTCCTTTTCATATTTTAGGTCTTTTAAAAGCAAATTACTGGAATCAAACACTTTTGGACGAAAAGGAGTGAAAACATGACGAAAACGACAAAGTCAATATTTCAAGGATTATTTCTGCACCTGAAGGCGTCGCAACCCATATGGCAACGCAGTCGCTCACAAGGATTTCTAAAAAGTATCAAGCGACAAATCAGGTCATATTTTGGTTTTACAACATGACGGCGTCACACCTTATTCCAGAAGGGCGTCGCCTTTCATTTTACACCAGACGATCAAGACTCATTCCAAGATGACGTCCTTAATGAAGCCAGATGGCGTCACACTTCCTCAACTGACGTCTTCCCAACGATCACTTGTCCATAAATAAATCCTAATGGCGGCGACCAGATGGCGTCACCATCAAAAGGCGACGCCGTCGCAAGTGTATATCTATATATAGACTTCAAATTTTCTGTATTAGGTGTAATATCTTGGAGAGCAAACCCTAGTTCGTTCATAGTCCAAATTGGGTAGTATTTTAGGGTTTCAAACCCTTATTTACACTCAAAGATAATATTGTTTATCCAATATATCACCATGTTTATCCTATGTTCAATTGTTTGTTTGTGTTCATGCTTATCTATCATTCATAGCTAAATTAATCTTGTGTTTGCTTAGATCTATGAAACCTAGTTGTTGATTATTGTTAGGTTGTCTTGTGTTTTAATTGGTAGACGCTAGAGTAAGGAACACTGGCTTCTTCTATAATTGTTGCGAGCTTGAACGTCCTAAATAGTAAAATGCTTGAGAGTGCACTTGAGCCATCGTTGTATTTATTGCGTGAGTTGTAGCTTTAGGATAATAGAGTATTCGGGGGAGATACTACGGTACTTAGTGCTCCCAGATAGATTAGAGGAGAGTTACAATTAATAGAACTAGGGAATTAGGCACCCCCTATGACTAACACATAATACAATGCACCAATTAGAATGAGGATGTGACAATTCAACCGACCAATAAGAGATAACTAGGGAGTAATAAAATCTAAGTAAACACGCTTTTAATTATCATAAGAACACAATCATACAATCCTTAGCTTTTCATTTTTTCATTAGTATAATTAGTTTTTAGTTTATATTGTTAAGTAGTTAAAATTGGTAGAATTACCAAACCCCCACTCCTAAACCCCGATATTTTACTTGTTTTTCAAAAAAATATAAAAAGCTAAAAAGAATCACCATCAACCTCACTTTTTTGTCATACATCTCTACTAGCATCTCTATTCCCCTAAAGAACGATCAGCCCCCTGGGCTTACCCATACTACACTGCAACGATTAGGTACACTGCCTAGTGGGTTGTATAGCTTGCTCGTAGAAAAGGAAGTCATTTGAACCCGAACCACGCATCATTTATGTAATATGTTTTTAAAACATCTATGAATTTAAAATCTATATGTTCCAATAGTTTGTTGTAGATGTGAATTCTTCTTTGACTATGTTTGTTGAAGTAGTTGTGCTAGTTCCCTCAATTTTTTTTGTAAAATTTTAGTTTTGGTGGAATTGGTTATGATTTGAAATAACTTTAGTTGATAATTATTATCTTGATGTTTCCAGTTTTTGTTGCACTTGCAGTTTGGAGTTTCATTTGTAGTTTAGGGTTTGTTTTGATTTACCCGGTTTGACTTTTAAAACTTAACAAACACCGAAAAATGAATAACTAAGTAACCAAACTGGCATACTGTAGCATTTTTGTCTTTTCATTACTATGTTAGTCAAAAGCCAAACTGGCATACTGTTGCATTTTTGTCTTTTGCACTTGTAGTTAAGAGGACAATTGCAAAGCCTTTAGTTGTTAGCTTACAAGCTGTTGCAGGCAATGGTAAAGATGGGTTGCAGCCATGAACAACGCAAGGAAGGTGTGAAAAACTAGAAGGGGGGGTTGAATAGTTTTGCCAATTAAAACTTCGTTTTAAAGTATTTAGATCGACTTATGTCAATTCATTTAGATCGTGTGTTTGATATTGATAGATGAACATATAAATAAGTAACGAAAGAGATAAAGAGTAAAGGAACACAAAACCACAACACTAGTATTTATAGTGGTTCGGCTATAAGGACACCTTCCTTAGCCTACTCCACTCCCCGAGTACCCAACTCGAGAGTTTCTAAGCACTACACAACATAAGCTCTTTAATGTGGCGGAGAAGCCTTCACAACGTCACCTACACTTTATCCGGTACAAGTCTAGACACTGAGTTCTTCCACGAGGTAGAACCAAACCTATCACAACGTCGCCTACACTTTATCCGGTACAAGGATAGATACTGATTTTCATTACAAAGGAGGAATTACTACCCAACACTACTACCCAGCACAACTACCCAAAGGAGACACACTCCTTTTTACAATATTAGAAAGGATATCAAAATCCTTTAACCCAATCTACACAACTTGTACATCTACGCACCATATCAAATGTACACCTTTGGCACCATACACCAATGCATTCAACACGACACACTATGGAGGGAGAAAATAACTATCAACAAGATGCACTTCAGTTGTCTTGATGATGACGAAACTTAGCAACTCATGACCTTGAGCTTGCACGTCTTCAAGAGGTTGTGATCTCGCCTTTAAGAGGAACCTAGAGAATCACACAAAGATAAAACTACATAGAATGATCCTTTGGATCTGTGGTTAGAGAGGTTAGAACATAAAGAGAAAATATGTCTAAAAGGGTTAGTAAGCAAGAGAGAAATGGCTCACTATGTTGGGAATAATCCGTTACCACGATAGTATGTGGTTTACACTGCTTGGATTAACACTAGCAGTGAAAACGTATTCCCACTGCTAGAACATTATTACCACTGCTATTGTTTATGATAAGGTTAACGCGTCTAGATAAGTATACAATAGATCTTGTGTATTGTAACACCCCCAAAATATCGCAGCGGAAGATTGTGTCATTGGGGTGCTACTTCATAATACAAAGTACAAGTTATAGAAACGACCTCTAAATGAGACGTTTTGAAAATTTACCATTCGATTAATGAAATCAGAGTTACAAACAATGAGGTCCCAAAGTATAATATATAAATGTTTACAAAATGTTTCGAATGGTATATGATAAAAGTGTAAGTCTCCAAAATATGTCGTGCGACTCTAAGTTCCATGCAACAACTATCGCCTTATGACCTGAGATAAACATGCTAAAAAGTGTCAACACAATGGTTAGTGAGTTCATAGAGTTTGTTTAACGTGTAAAGCCTTGAAAGAATGTTTTCACAAAGAAAGGCATTGTAATCCACTCGGTTCCAAGTTCCGCCCATACAAAACTTGCAACCCGTGTGTTCACAACCCATCGCCAAAATATAGTTTGCACAATACACCGGATTATATTCACCCAAGGTCATGAATCGGGTACCATGGGCGGGGCATCTTCCCAAATAGTACTATATTAATCCCATGGTCATGAATCGGTACCATGGGCGGGCATATACTCTGACTTATAGTACTATCAATATCTCACCGACAAAGATAGAGTATTATGACGCTTGTAAATACAATTCATGTATTTAAGCGAGTTAAGTATTTTCAAGCATGTAAAACGAAATCAAGTATAACGTAATCAAGTATAATGCAACCAAGTATAATGCGATCAAGTATAATGCAATCATGTATAATGCAATCAAGTATAATGTTTTGAGTATTTGTAAAGTAAAAGAAATAGTTGAGCATGTATCTCCCCCAAAGAGTTTGTAAAACGAGTATTAAAAGAGTAGGGGCTATGACTCACGGTAATCTTTAAAAGTTTAGAGTACTTGTGAAAGTAAATGAAAATAGTTGAGCATGTATCTCCCCCAAAAGTAATTCAAAATTTATAAAAGTAGGGGCTATGAAACTCACCTTAATAAATGTGATATCCAATGTATAACGAATCGATGGATAAGCCGAGAAACCTCAACGCAACCTAGAATATGTGTTGTGTCTTAGGTTCTAAAATAACGATGTGAATGTATAAACATGCCTTATATAGTTATTACATCAATTATACTTGGATACTTAACATTTGTGAAGTCGATAAGTGTTTATGTTTCGCTTATTTAAGTTTTCCCGTCTATATCTACCCGTTATTTCTAAACCGTGATTGATCACGACTCGGTTTTATGTCCTCGGAAGGTAAATGAATGTACTAAACAGATTAGTGGGCCCTACTGCCCCGAAATTATTTAACTAACGTGAAATTACCAATTTACCCTTGGATGTACTAGTTATTTCAATCAACAAAAACTGCCTCACGGTTTTGGTCATAAGTCGAGTTCTACAACTCCGTTTAATGCACGGCCAGCGCCACGCGTTCAAGTTAGGGTGTTAGCTACAACTTTATTCTTTGACCAACAGTTGGTTATATGCAAGGTTTATGAGCTTTACTCGCTCCAAATCATACTCGATTTGGACATGTTTAAGCGTTTTGGCTCTAGTTTATTCATCGGGATGAGTTACGCACGAGCCACCCGGAAAAATGACCACAAGACATAGATCTATAATCCTATGTTATTACCTAAATTTTTCATCCACGAATTTTACCCAAGAATTACGCTTACAGCCCTGTCCGGCTTACATTTTGCAAAACTAGTCCTTTTGATGATTTCTAGTGGTTTAGTCCATTTATCCAAGCACAATCAACCATAATAAGCATATAAAACATATTAAATACATGAAATACTAGTATTCACAGTAATCAAATGACAACATAATAGTTTGCTTACAATCATTGTGATGAAACAAATTAAGAAACATTAATCAAGATCACTAAACCTATGTTTGTAACACCAAACCCTAGCTTCCAAATCTTTTCACCACCTTGCAAACCCTTTATAACACTTGCTAATCTTTGTAAAAACTTCCTAACCTCAGCCCCTAATACTCTTGAGTAGCTCCTTATCCAACCATGGAATCATCAAATAAACTTTAGATTCATGTAGAGAATAACTAGGCCTTGAACTTTGGTATGTAATTCAGAATCAAGATCAAAGGATCATGGTCTTGTGAATTAATGGTGGTTCGCTTTAGGAGCTCAAGGAGGAATGAAATGAATGTGTTCTAGTCATTGAATGTGTTTAAATAGCAAGGATGAGGAGGTGCAAAAGTTGGATTCTAAGACTTAAGTCTTAAAGGCTAAGTAAACCTTATACATGTTAAAGCTTCCTATGTAAGCTTCATATCTTAACTTAGTTATCAATATAAAACTCCCCATGTGGCTTAAATTTCGTTCAAGGCCTATCTAGAATGACTAGATATGAGTTGCTTGGTATTATCTTGTTTACGGAGTGAGTTTTGGTCCCGTTAATTGCTAACAGTAAGCAGTAAAGTCACGAAACTTAAAATCGGGTATCCAAATAATATGAATCTTATAAATATGTTAAAACTTGTTAATATATTCCATATAAACATATTAAATGAGTGATAAGTTCTATTGGGTTTCTTAAACGCTGCTAAAACCGGAAACGGGTCTAAAACGCAAATCGCATAAACGCAGAATCGAAAACGAAAATTTCAAAACTTATGAAAATGTCACGGAGGTGAAAACTTATATTTATCTTGTTTGTAATGTTTTCGGACATGTCGGGATGCCTAAAGGTCGCTTAAACCTAAACGTAAATCTTAGACGCGGTTTCGTGAAATTTGCAAAAATGACCCGACGAGTGTCAAATTCTTGGGTTATCACTAAAATAGGATAACTTACGAGAATATGAAATAAAAATTTTGGTGATGAATAGTAAAATTTTAAAATAACCTCTCAAAGTCGCAAACTAACATCAAAAACGATGAATAGTAAAATGATGAATAGTAATTTGTGAATAGTAAATTCCCGAGATGAATAGTAAAAAGCCGAAAATGCGAATTGTTACATGTATATTCTATTATGTTAGCTTTATACTTATCTTGTAAAGGACTCCTTGTTGTATAAAACGAGGTCCTAGGTCATTGTCTTAGGTACTTGTTAATTTACCTACGAAAGCTTTAAGGTGTAACCCTAGTGATACTAAGATCACTCGTATTATTCATTAATAATATTTGAGCTTGAGTTTTGTGTTTAATTTGTGTTTACTCTCATACAATACATTATACAATCCATCTTCTAAGTATTACTAAGTAAATTCCGCGTGCTTATTATTATCATACAAAATATCATTGACACAAGGAGTGTGTTTAGATCCATCAAGTGGTATCAGAGCGAAGGTTCTGATATTTTGTTTTAGAAGATCCAAAGAATTAGCTTAACCTACTCACTCAATTCAATGGAGATGGAAAACAACCAATCAAACTCTTCTTCTACTCCAAGACTTCCTAAGCTCAAACTTAATGAGTTTGAGATGTGGAGGATACTGATAGAGCAATACTTTCTCATTCGTGACTATGACTAGTACCGTGAAGGAGATCATTCAAACCGTGATTCTTTCAAACCCGTGACTAGTAATCGTGAAGGTTGGTGACACGATGTTGTGAAAGTTTCGTGCTCGAGCCTAGTATTGAAAAGGCTTGCAAGAAGAATGATCTTAAAGCTAGAATTTTGTTCTTGATGACTCTACCTAGAGATCGATCATTGCATTTAGCAAGTACACAACCGCAAAGGAACCGCTTGAAGAGATCTCGCCGGTGTTTGGTGGTAATGATGCTACAAAGAAGACACAAAGACATTATTGAAGCAAAGCTATGAAAACTTCTACCTTCAAGCAATGACTCTCTTGATAGTATCTTCACCAAACTTCATAAGATTGTTACTCAACCGATCGTGTTTGGCATTGAGGTAGAAAAGGAAGACCTCAATTTGAAGTTTCTAAGAAGTTTGCCTTTAGAGTTTCAAACCAATGTTACCGTCGGGAAAACAAATCGACATAGAAACAATGAAGCTCAATGACCTTTACAACAACTTCAAACTTATTGAGCAAAGGTTGAAGAAGGCAGGAAACTTGGTACAAGATCTAGTAGTTTACATTGTTGTCAACCTCTGCTGATGTGATGATTCTCAAGATGAAGTGATGATGATATTGCCACTACTGTGTTCTAAAGTTTCCACCGGTAATGTTAATGTTACCACTGCAGTTCAAAGAAGAAGGTTGCTAGTATTGGAGATCCTACCTTTATGTTTTTATCTCCACACAAGTTGATGGCTCTGCCTTAACTCATGAAGACATAGAGCAAATTGATGAAGATGACTTGGAGGAGATAGATATAAAATGGCAGATAGCTCTTCTAGCATGGGGGCTAAGAAATTTTACAAGAAGATCGGCAAGCCTATCCACATTAATGGTGATGATATCGCAGTTTTTGATAAGAAGAAAGTGGAGTGCTTTAACCGCCACAAGTTTGGACATTTGCTAGAGAATGCGAAGACCAAAGACCAAAGACAACAGTCTACTTGGTACAAGCAAAAGAAGGGACCAACTGTGGAAGAACCAAAGGCAATGCCGGCTATTGATGGTGTGAGCTATGATTGGAGTTTCATGGTGATGAACAAGAAGAAGAACATTCGAGATGATGCTCTTGTTGCTACCGAATTTGCTCTCATGGCTTTCTCGACTCGAGGTACAAAACTCTGAATGTTGCTCTAAAACATGTAGGTCATAGAAGTTGAAAGACTTAATGATTTATATTCTAATGAAAGACAAGAATTATATAACGCTAATTATACGTGTCTAATCTTAGAAGAGCTATGTCGGTGTTAGAAAAGCAAATAGAGCACTATCGTGCAAATGAGTCAAAATATAATGATGATATGATTTTTCTTAAGAAGAGGTAGAACATACAAGCTACATGAATGAAGCATACCAAAAGAGCTTGAAAAACTTCAAAAGAAAATTGAAAATGTCAATTTAATCAGAGACACATGTTACCATCGATCTAAGTCAATTGATAAAATTTGGAATGCTCAAATATATAATAAGGCTAAGACCGGTATGGGTTATAATATTGCGCCTCCACCACTAAGGGTGTTTATTCACCTCGGTATAGACTTAGCTCATACCGGCATAGAGGATTTTAAAGATCTTGAAAGAGAATATGGTCCTTAAAGGACACAGTGGTGAAAAGTGAGGAAGAGATTAAGCTTGATAATGATGTTTTGAGAGTGCTAGTGACTCATCCGTTGTAGATGAGAGTGTTAAAAAATGTAGAGACTACTATCCCAAAAGTTGTTAGTATCAAGTACAGAGGAACCTAGAAACCGCTTGTTAAACCTAGACCAACTGAAGGTATCTGCCGAGATGTATAGGAACAAACCTACTGACCCTAGGGGTAATCGAGGAGTTGGAATCATGTTAAATCTCAACAACTAGGTAGTGATTTTGTAATGTACAATAAGGCATGTTATATCCGTAGTAGTTTTAATCATCTACATGCTTATTGTGATTATCATGTTGGGAGAAAGGAAGTCTATGGGAATAAAAGGGTGGAGTCTAACAAATCTCAACCAAATGTATACCCTAACTCACATTGCAAAATGGTCCCAAGAGCGCTTCAACTAAGTGGCCTCAAAACTTTTGCCAACCGCTAAAATCATTATCGCTCATCCTAAGTCACTGTTAAAAGTGCAACCCAAAACAACTTTTGAAAAACTGCACAAACAGGGAAAATAATCTTTCAAGCTAAAAGGTTAATTATAACCAACAAGGGGTGCCTAAAAAGAAACCAAAGAAGATTACCACCGCTCATTCAAAAGTTACCACCGCAAGGGTTGTAAACAAGAAAAGGGGGACATTGGCAATCTTTGTGAAGGCCTCAAAGACGTTGGGAATGGAAACCTAAAGGAAATACCTCACAACCAATCCCAATGGTGTATCAATGACCTTGATAGATTTAACTATATTGATACACGAGGCGCATCCAAGTCAATCATGGCTTGGGTCCCCAAAAGAAACTAACTCTTTACTCTTATGCGCAGGAACATCCAAGGACAAAAGATCGATCAAGGATATACAGATAGTGGGTGTTCAAGGCACATGACTGGCAACAAGTCATATCTTTCAAAATTTGAGCATTATTGTGGACAGTATGTTAGTTTTGATTATGAAGTTAGTGGAACAAAATGTGTGATGCAGGAACACTAAAGATAAAGGAAAACATGGATTGTTATTATAATTTCACAAAATCGCACTCTAAGTCGTGATTACATCCATAAAGTCATGACACAAGCATCACAAACCGAAAACAACTACCAACAACCTACCCCAAACACAAGCTTCCTAACCCATCTTCTTCCTACCCATCATCTATCATCTATGGCTTCTGGGAAAGCCCGACAGCATCACCTTAGGAGCTCCTCGCATGTCAATCCACTCATACACTCTAGGACATGTTAACCCCTTACCATTTCTCTCGACCGTGGTGAGGATGATGAAGGACCAGCAGGAAAAGGATTTGAAAGAATCATTGAATGTCTTCTCTTCCTGGATACAACCTTATCATACTCTTCTTTTTCAACTCTCCCAGGGTTTTTCAAAACAAAGTCATCCCATGAACTATCAGATGAACTGCTAGAAGAAAGATTGATTGGACTTGATTGACTCATGGTGTTATTGGAGAAATGATCTTTGAGAGTGAAAGTTTTGGAGTATGTGATTTGAGTGGTTTGTGTTAAATGGTTTGTTAAATATATGTTAAGTTGGCTTCAAGAAGTTAATAAGGGGAAGGTGCAAGTAGCTGAGAAGTAAATAGGAGTCTTGTGGCCTTGGAAAGTGTATCAGTGTTTGTGAGTTGACTTTATTGAGTATAGCCACTGCTATGTTCATTCATACATATACACTAACCATTTCCAAAACTCAACAGTGATTTCAGGATTTGGTTTATGTTCGTGATTTGCAGAGTTGAAGGATTCCTTTGTTTACATTGAATAGGTTACTCTTTGGTGATTGACTTTCTAGTTGTCCACTGGTGTTTATACAGAAATTATTGTTTAATAGTGGGAACTATTTTGCAACCAGTGGTAACAAGTTTGCTTTTACAGTGGAAAAAGGAAAACAGAGGAACTTCATTCATATAACGTGATTCAATACAACCAAAGTTAAAGTACTACTTATCATCAAAACAAAAAGACGCAACCTAGCACATCCTACATCTAACTTCAGCTACTCCATTGGCTTCTTGCCTTTACCCATAATCATGCTTGTTTTTCTGCCTCTTCCTTTTGTTCTAAAGGTGGATGCATTCTTGGACATGGAAGACCAAGAATTTGTGGAGGAGGCTTTGGTAGCATTGCGCACTTAGTTGGAATGGATATCACTTCATATTGGAGATAGTCGCTTCGATTGCTATTGAAAGAGCTTTTGGCAATTCTTTGGCCATGGAATAAGTTTCATCATTCTCCTCATCATCATCAGATGAGCTGGAGTAGAACTCAAGAGATTTTGCAGGCTCAGCTGCAGGCATACGTTTAGTTGTTTCTTTGGTATACCTTTTGGATGAAGAGCCAGCCCCTGGTGGAAAATATCCACACCATCCTGATGCTTCAGAGGAGGACTATGACTCGATTACATATTCTTCTTCTAAGTCTGAAGAGATGTTGATGATATTGGAGGGAT
The DNA here is from genome assembly GCA_022545495.1 of Chrysanthemum lavandulifolium. NCBI lineage: Eukaryota > Viridiplantae > Streptophyta > Magnoliopsida > Asterales > Asteraceae > Chrysanthemum > Chrysanthemum lavandulifolium. Next base: position 21,586,187 of record CM040239.1, read on the forward strand.
TACTCATGATTGTTTTAGGATTCTTGGATGTTTGAATGTGATTTGATGAAGATTTCAACAAGCCAAGCCTCCTTATATAGACAAGGTCGGTTGAAAGGGTTATTTAATGAGAATATTTACCTTTTCCTATTTTGGTAGGTTAAGGAGTAAATATAGATATTATCAAGTGGACTTTGGAAGATATTTTACTTGGGTTGGTTAAAGATAACTTTGGTTAATATCAAGTTGGTTATTTTTATGTCTTACAAACACATAACCAAGCTTTTGTGGGAATTGATTTTAAAAGGTGTATATCTGAGATACACAACAAATGGTTATTGATTCACCATATCTTATACACATAAGAATCAACTAGTCCAGAGCAAACGGCTACTGGTAAAGACTAAACAAATCCGTTTATGGTTGATAGTTTACCAAAAACTATATGGTTATCAACTCACCATATACTTTATGATTAAGAGTTGACTAGTCCATAGCAAACAACTCATGGTAAAGACATATCAAATCCGTTGATAGTCGGTAGTTTGCTAAAACTATGATAAGAGTAGTCTAGTTTTATATGATTTTATTTACCAACGCTTTTGAATTTTGTGAAAAATTACCATGCTAGTTCACGCTTTCCGACAGTTATATATTACCACTTTTGTTCTAGCCGTTACACCGATTGTGTCAAGAACTTCTTTTTACTAGCCGTTGAAAGTAACCATTGTTTGCCATATATATAGGGTTAAAATTTTAAGAGAATTATCTTCTTTCCATATTTTAATACTTTCTTAAGATAATTTTACTTGCGCAATAAGTCTAAACCCTAACCCTATATATCTTTCTCTCTCAATTGGCTAGCTATTCTTTCAATTGTTACTGACATAATATCGTTTTTCATCAAAAGTTTCTATGGCATCTTTGAAGTTTGCAGATAAGCACAACCTAGTGGCCTACCTACAAAAGTCTAATGAGAAGAGTGGCCCTGTTTTTCATCAGATTGTGGACTTTCTTCATACCACCCATATAAGGTATGCTTTGCTATTAAATCCCACAATCTATATCTCTCAAATTAAACAGCTTTGGACTTCGCTCACCCATAACACTTGAGATTGAGATACACATGAAGCGATGGATGCTCTACGAGCCACCGGGATGGGGTAACTATTGATGTTACCGAGGCATCCTTAAGGAGAGTACTCCATTGGGTGATCTCCATGGTCTCATCACATTACCTATGCCCGAAATTCATGATACTTTATCATCCATGGGTATGATACCACCGACAAAAGGCTACTTTCAAAAGAGTGGTTTTGTCCCCAATGGAGATTTTTGATTCATACTGCTGCATTGTCTCATCAAAGAAAACATCTTATGAGCAATTTAGTTCAACCATGGCTTATCCTTTGGTTTGTCTAGCCACCGATAAGATTTTTAATCGGTCAAACTATATTTTACAAGTATGAAAGGCAATGTACATAGTAAAACAAAAATTTTAATGTATCCAAGGTTTGTGCAAGCAGTGCTAAATGAGTTTCAACTGCAACCTCATACTAAAGTTTATCAAATCATTTGCCTAAAGCCTAAAGTTTTTCAAAATTTGAACAAAGATGGCAATATGATTTTTACACCTCTCCTACCCCAAATGCTTGCTAAAATTTCATTTGAACAAAACACACCCATAATTAATGTTCCAAACATTGATTATACCCCACCAGCTTTCAAGAACCTATGAGAGAAGGTCTAAACAAATAACTCCTCTCATGACAACACAAGAAGTTTCTCGAACCTTATGGTTTAGGAACAAGTAGTGGTGGTTCTAGACTTCAACCTAGTCCAACTAGGAGGAATCAACCTTTGCCCCATGATTCACCTCTCCCAATGTAATACAGTTGGAAGTGATGAGGCGGTGGAAACCAATTAGAATTGATGGTTTTGTGTACCAAGTTAGCAAAGCGGGTTGAATCTCTGTAAGGACTTGGCAAATGTCAAGAAGCAACATGTCAAGTTCAACACTTAAAGACAGATTCGGACCTTAAAGGAGGAGATACAAGGGTTGAAACAAAGACAAGAAGACGCAAAGTTGGTGATTTCATCTTCATCCTCACCTACCGATGGTGATTCACCGATCATGATTTGGGAAATTCTTCCAAACAGGGAGGACAACAGTCGACACCGAGGGAGGAAAATTGATTTTGAAGATGAAGGAGATATAAGTAAATGAGCAAAGGAAGCTGAAACTCATGGAGAGCAACTTGAAGATCAAGACATTTTCTGTACTGCAACTGATTTTGCCACTGATTCAATTTCCATTGCAGAGCCAAATTTTGCCACTGCAAGTGAAGAATTTGATAATTTGAAGAAAGACAAGGGTAAAACAGTTATGGAAGATGTAGAGCAAACTGGAAGTAAAATTTCAAAGAAAAGACAAACTCAGATTGTTCTTGATAGAGATCTTGCAGAGAAGATAGCAGAAGAACAAGTTGTTGAGAAGAAAAGATTGAAAGAAATGAAAGTTGCAAGCTTTTGGAAGCTAAAAGATTGAATAGAATGGAAGATTTTGTTGATCCACTTTCCACCGCTCAACCTACGCTTCTTAGAGAAGACTCAAGTTTAGTTATGTTCCCATCAAGAAGATATTGAATTCTTGATTGCTAATAATGAAATCAAGAAGGCAATTGACCTTAGAATGATGCATCCTTAACCGAGGAACAAAGAACCGCTTTCAGTTGAAGGATTTCATTCGATGAAGAACAATCAAGCACTTGAAGATGTGATTAGTACACCAAAAGGGTCAAAGAAATCAAGACAACCTACCAAGATACAAATTCTTTCATATATGAAAACTTATTGTTGTCATGTTGGAGGTTGGAAGATGCATCAATTCAAAGGAATGTCGATGATAAAGTTGAAAAGGCTTACTACGTAACTCAAAAACAAGATAAAGATTTTATTGAAATGGGCTCAAGAAGAAGTAAGAAGATTTCCTAGATTGAAGAGAAGGCCAAAGTAAGTGATTCTCAAACCGTTAAGAAGACTAAGGTTGATGAAGAACAAGTAATGTCTAATGAGAAGGAAATTTCTCTTGAGAAGTTCATCAAGAACAACCGACCGAATGATGATGATAGTTGAAGACGATTTTATCCGTATCCACCGCAAGTAAGACATCCTATTATTGATTAGGAAGTTTTCACTACTAGCAATTTTGCTTCATCATGGAAGATCACAAGGCTGGGAGGTGAAACTTCATCATTCATGACATTTGAAGATCTTATTAAAGCTTTTGACAGAGATGATCTTAATACACTATGGAAGTTAGTACAAGAAAGGTTTAATGATCAAGATCTCAAAGATACTAAGGAAATGCAGTTATGGGTAAATCTTAGAAGGCTCTATGAACCAAATGTTGATGATGACTTCTGGAAAACCTTATTCACAAGTTTTGGTACTAAATGGTTTTACTATGATTCATGTGAAGTTCATCATGTCTCTACGACTAATGGAGAAGACTTTTCATGCTTCTTTGAAAGAATATCCACTTAGAGTTGGAGCTCTTACGATGATGTTAACCTTACCAATAAGAGTTAATGAAGGCGGTGAAAAGTCGAGCATTGTTACAAAGACTTCAAGATCAATGTTCAAGAGTCATATGAAGTTAAGAAAGAAGTGAAGTGTTTGATTGAATTCCCAAATCCTTGAAGATAATGCATATTGAAGAAACTTATTGATTTGCGAGAAATCATAAGTTTGGGGAGGATTGTTGGGAATAATCCGCTTACCACGGATAGTATGTGGTTTACTTGCTTGATTAACACTAGCGGTGGAAACGTATTCCCACCGCTAGAACATTATTACCCTTTGCTATTGTTTATGATAAGGTTAACACGTCTAGATAAGTATAGAATAGATCTTGTGTATATTCTATTATGTTAGCTTTATACTTATCTTGTAAAGGACTCCTTGTTGTATAAAAGGAGGTCATAGGTCATTGTCTTAGGTACTTGTTAATTTACCTACGAAAGCTTCAAGGTGTAACCCTAGTGATACTAAGATCACTCGTATTATTCATTAATAATATTGGAGCTTGAGTTTTATGTTTAATCTGTGTTTACTCTCATACAATACATTATACAATCCATCTTCTAAGTATTACTAAGTAAATTCCGCGTGCTTATCAATATCATACAAAATATCATTGACACAAGGAGTGTGTTTAGATCCATCACACTATTCATAGGTAAAACATGCCTACTGATCCACGATTCTGACATATCCCTCACCAAAGGGATCCGGCTAGTGTAATTCCATGGATCCGGCTGCTGGGTCAGCTTAGTTCGGATTTTGGGTTGCAAACCGGGTTATGGGTTATGGACCTTGGGTCATGGACTTTGTATCATGGATACCCAACAAGATACAATGTACCTAGTCAATGGGTTATAGATCTTGGGTCATGGGTCATGGATCGATAATATCCAACATGACTTCATGCATGATGTCATGCAATGGGTCATTGGTTATGGATCATGCTCCATGGGTATGGGTTATGGACTTTGGTTCCTACCCAACAAGATTCATTGTACCTAGTCAATGGCTTATGGGTCTTGGGTCATGGGTTATGAACTTTGGTTTTTACCCATTAGTTACCCATTACAACATATATAAAGTACATATACATTTTTATAAAATGTAAGTAAACAATATTACTTGTAAGTGTTTTATAAAAATGGATTTGGTTTTATATAACTTATTTAACTAAACATGTTTTGATGTTTTTAATATGTTTAGTAAAAGTGTGTTAGTAAACTATTGGCTCAAAGCTTTTACGTATTTTATTTATTTCGTTAAAATGATTTTACGTTTACTATCGACAAAACATTAGAAGATCGTAAAATATAAATAAACTTTTTTATAATTTATTTGTATTAACAATCTCCTATTTTTTTTTATGACAAAACATAAGATTATTTTAAGAAAAAAATAAAATTCGTAAAAATTTGAATTGGAGTTTTTACTCTCTTCTCCCCCTTTTTGTCGAAACAAAAAGAGCGTCGAAAAGAAACTAACACATAGTAGAAAAAGTTTTGAGAAAAACTTGTGAAAAGTAAAAAGAATGAGAAAGAAATGTAAAGAGAAGAAATAGTAAGGTAAGAAGGAGGTTCTCGTCTTAGCTCCCCCTTAACGGATGCTTCCCTTTGATGAGGGCATCAAGTAATTAGGAAGACTAAACAAGTGTATTGCAAGTATTTTGTAATGTTTTTAACTTTGTCGAAATGGTCTCCCTTGACGAGTGCTCCCTTTTGATGAGGGCGTCAAGTAGTTAGGAAGCCTAACTAAATTTATTACAAGTGTTTTGCAACGCTTTGCTTTGATGAAAAGCTCCCCCTTGTTGAGAGCGTCAAAGTTTTCATGTGTATTTTGAAAATCTACAAAATAAAGGTTAGAAAACAAGTATATGGTGCATTGTTTCCTGCAAATGAGCTTTAAGTTAGCTTAAAAATAGTATTTTGTCCACCGGTTCTGCCGGATCCTTCAATTAAGGGATCCGTCCAAGCAAAACGTTAGGAACCGTGTACCTGCAACTTAGTGGCAGCAATGTAGATATAAATAGTGACGTAAAAATCCAAATAAGTTATGTATTGTTGTACCAAACATGTTCACATAACTATATAACATTCAAACATGTAGTTTCATTCAATAAAACAAGAGAAATGATACACATATCTCTAAAACTAAGAAAATGATACAAACATGCATTAAAGTAAATTTCCTAACAATCTATGTTGCGCCTAAGACTAGAGGAGGCACCATTTAGGGACGGTTAGATTTGTTGACTTCATCAAAACGTTCAATAAGGTGATAGAACATGAAACGTAATTCATCACGTACTTCATGGACTAACCCTTGGACATGTTGACAATAAAAGCAATCATTTTCATAACTAGGAAATGGTGGTGGTAAGAGTGGAGTGGTTTGAGGAGGTAAGTTTGATGAGGAGGGTGGAGGTTCCATAAAAGATGGAGGGATTTTTGGAGGTAAGTTTGATGAAGTAAGAGGTGGTTCAACTAAGGATGAAGGTGGTGATATATGTGTTGGTGGTGGAGGTAAAGAAGTGTCTACTTTCATATGGTCCGGTTGTTGAGATTGGTGATTTCTCATAATCCAAAATGGACCATTTGAGGGTAAAGGAGAGTAGGACATGGGTGCTAGTGAAGTAACAACACCAAGGTTTTCGTGAGAAGGTTGTTGTGGTACCATTTTCTCAATTGATGAGAATGTGGGTAATGGTGGTGGATGAGAGAGCTTAGGGGGAAAGTCTTCCAGTCAAAGGTTCCTTTTATCAGATACACTAAACTGTTTATCCATAACATTCTCGGGAAAAATCGGGACATTCCTGGTTGGGAAGGAACTCTAGTGTTTGAAGCTTTGATGGGTGATGACTCGGTTGAGGAGATTTCATGAACAACACGAGCAATTTTCTTGGGAGGTCCTTTGGTTGATGAGTTTGCACTAGGTGTTTTTCTCATGGTGAAAATGTTACAAGGTTATATTTGGAAAGGGAAGTTTAGCTACTGAGAATGAGTGTTTGAGTGATGGTTTGTAAGTGCAAACACATGTGGTTTATAAAGGAAGAAATTAGGCAAGTGAATTAAAGCCTAAACCACTAAAATTCTTCAAATTGCAATGATTTGCATGCACAAGAGTCAACTACAGTGTTGTTCTGATCGAGAGTGTCATTTAAGACAATGTGGAGTGTTTCGATTAACAAAGAGGGTTTGAAATGATTATATCAAGTGAGATTAGGCATTCTGTACAGTCGCTTCTCACAGATCCCTCTTGAGGGATCTAGCTAGCTTTAAGCTAGGGATCCGGCTTTCAAAAGCCAAGAAAAATGGTGATTGGCCTCTAGCAAGGTCTAGCACCTATATATGTTGAGTGATTTAGTCTACTCATGCATCTTAAATGGTATAAGACTTAAATGATCAAACATAATGAGTGAGGATAGCCAATGATGACTTTTATGGAAAGAAATAAAGTTTTTATGAACACCAATGAGTGATCAAGGATGACACTAAGAGTTTTTAGGATGACAAATAGTCATAGAAACCAGATTGTGATCAAATAAAATTTTAGAAAATTCTTTAAAAATCACAATAAATGAAAAACTAGTTTTTAGAGCATTTTAAGGTAAAGATGACTAAAATCAATTTGCTAAAATTGAAAGAAATATCAAACTATGTGTTTTGAGCTGAGAGAAACAATGTGTAAACATTAGAGCGGAAAGATGGTGAGTTTTGAAGTAATGATAAATAAAAAACACTTTAAATGTGATCATAAATCATCCATGAGTGAATGTGAGATCAACTGAACTTAAGAAAAGTTTAAGTGATCATAATGTAGCATGTTTAACTAGTCCAATAAGGTCTGGAAGGTTGGATTGATTCAAGGAAGCTATAAAGGAACTTTTGTCCACCCGGATCCCACGGATACTTCCCTTGAGGGATCCGGCTAGTTATAGCCAAAGGATCCGGCATCTGATACAGATTTCCTTAACAGAAAGGTTGCAACATTTTGCTCTAGGTATAGAATTTTAAACCTAATGGTTTCTGCAGCAAGCATACATGTATGTAAGTAAAGCATAGTAAGTATAGTATGTAAAAGCAACATATGGTCATATAAATTGGATGATGACCAACTTTTGATATGAGATCAAAAGTGCTAAAATTCCTATTTAGTTGTTTCATGTTAAACCATACATGTTTTTATCAAACTACGACATAAGTTTCAGTTCTACCAAATGACAATAAAATTGTTTAGACATACATGACAAGTTTTAAATTAGGATCACACAAATCACCTCCAAATTTCCATATCATCTTCACTTCTTCTTCTTACCCCTGAGGAAGTGAGCAATGCACTTGAACATTCTCTTTGTTTGTTGAAACTCTTGTGAAGGACTTGGAATGTCGGGCAATTGATTAATGTATGAGACGGGGTCAAGATGATAGTTGTGGATGGGATTGCTAGCTTCTTCTTCTGTTTCCTCGAATGAGTCAGTAAGAGGATGAGACATTTTTCCATCAACCATGAACCTTGATGGTCATCCCTCGATGAGAGGTACCATGACCCGATTACAAAAGAAGTGATCCTCCGTCAAAGGAGAAGGTTCCAAAGCAAAGACAAAGTTTACTAGACGGGTGAGAAGCATAGCATATGGAAGCACCATTTTCTCCATTCTAAAGACACTTGCCATCCTTTTGACCATGTAATAAGATAGGTTGAAGGGAGTTTCATTGATGAGGCAATAGATCATGTAGACAAGATATGCATTTGGATGATCCTTATTTCCAACCAAGCAAATAACATTTTCTCTAAGGATTTGTTCGCATTTTTTGTAAAGTGAGAACATCTCAAAGAGTTCCATTTGGAATGGATCTCGGTGGATGACTTTGGAAATTCTAGTGACACAGGTTTGTGAGGTTCTTTGGATGAAGATGGCATCCCTTACCGTGGCGGGTTCATGAAGAGGAGTGAGATAGACATGGTGATCATCAACCATATCATTGAGTTTGGCGAGTGACCAATCATTTGAGTACATACACATACTTTGGTATGGGATGCGTAGGATTCGTGCAAGCTAGACAAGAGTTAGATTGAAGTTTTGATTGTTGGTGACAAAAGCGATAGAGATGGTTCCATCATCATTTCTAATGATGCGGACACTCTTGTAGAACTCGAGAACAAACACGGGGAAAATTTTTTCATTGATACGGAGTAGGCAATCGAAGTTGATCCTAGAAAATACTTCGGGGATATCGGTATCATCGATGAAAGATTGATCAACAACACGTCCTTCATGGAAGAACTGTTCTTTAAGCATTTTGAAGGTTTTTCGGTCCTTGGGCGTAAGACCATCCTTACGGTGATGCATTAGTATGTAGTGGGAGGTGTCTTGATAATCTTGTTGAGTTGAGCTAGGCATGTTTGATCCTAAACAATAAGACCACAATGTGGTATTAATTTTGGGAAGAGTACTTTTTGAAGTTCATCACAATTTTGCTCAAAACATCATTCTTTTTTATTTCATTATGAGTTTTAATTTGTATTAAAAATGTTTGTTCTTTGATTAGTTGATGCAGGTTTTACTGACCAGGTTTTAATATTTATAATGTCTCGCTATACCTATGGTCTACCCTAATGCACTAACGGGCAGTGTACCCGATCGTGTGTAGTGTAGTACTCGGTAAAACTGAGGTCGTCCCAAGAGCTGTGTGTTGGATTAATACCAAGTCTAGGTGTCACAGATTTTAAGATGGTTTTGATATAGAATTAACTAATTAACTACTAACGCAAATAATGGCAAAGATGTGATCAATAGAGGAGAGCGGTGCTAACCTAGTTATTCATCCTAGCTAGTAATGTCTCGCCTAATTACTTCCAATTACTTGGTGGGGTCAAAGTCGAGAGGACAACATTTGGTCGGGTCAAGCTCTAACCTATCAAGAAAGATGCCACCACCGGAGAAGTCGTGTGTCCCTCATGAGTCCAGTTGTTCCTGGTCCCCTAAGCCGAGTCATTAAGTTCCGCTACATGCTAGACTTATAATAGTGAGTGCCCGGGCGCTAGCATCTTAGACACTCACCCCCTAATTCTTAAGTTCATCCAAACGGTAGGTTATCAGTTGGTCAAATTGCACAAGTAGAAAGGGTCGTCACTTGGTCATATCTTACCCTTCCCGTCTCAGTCTACTCACTTGGGGTCATTTGGTCATATCTCCTAAGCAACTAGCGTCTACCGCCATTCAAAACTACCGAAACAAGGGTAGCTACTAATAAACTATGCATGCATACACTTAGAAATAATTATACGGAAGTAAAGTAAACGCAAACAAAACAATTAAGGAATCATAACTAGGCCAGCACCAAGAGGTGCTTAGCCGCTCATGTTAACCATACAAATCAATTCAATGTTAATGTTATGAAATACATGAATCGAAAGTAAAGAAAAGATAAAAAGCTAATGCTTATCGTAGGGAGTGATTTCTCCGCGAGATAGCTCCGTATGCTCCTCTAGATCTCGCCTTTGGCTTCTTCCCACGCTCTTGGTTGTTGTGTGAAATGGGATGCTTTGAAATGTTGGAAATCGTGGGGTATTTATAGGCGGATCTTGGTTACGGAGTAACTATAAAAAGAGTTACGCCGTAATCATCTAATTCTTCGTAAATTGCAATAGATCTGCTGGTTACGGCGTAATTATCAGCGGCGCGGAACCTCATTTGACCTAATATGGTTATGACGTAATCTTTAGGGAGAGTTACGCCTTAATCTTCTGATAAGTTGGTTTTCTGTGAGAGATGAGTTACGCCGTAACTTCTTTAAAGTAAGCATACTATGATAAATCTTTAATAATTCTCCAATTCCGCGTCTCTTTAGCTCCAATGCTCGTAATTTACCTGAAAGTGGAATATAATGGAAAACAAGCGTAAATCCATATAAATGATATAAATTAAAAGCATTATCGGGGGAAATTGACACTTAATATTCAGGATAATTTGATGTTATCATTAGTTATCTTAGATAGGTAATTAAAACAATGTGATAGCAAATTGTGACAAACCCACTTGAATCAAAACTCTAAAGATGTTAAAATTGTATTACTAAGAATTTGACAATGGAAATCACAATGTAGTGAAGATATAACTTACACAAGTGATTGGATAGCTTGAATTGATGAAGAAAAAGCTCCAGGAACAGTAGTATTGAGTTTAGGATCGTGTATGAGAGAGTAAAGTGGGAGATGAGAATGTACAGTGAATTATCAAATACATATTCTGTTTTGCTGATGTGCCGGTTCTGGCAGATCCCTTAAAAAAGGGATCTGACACGTTATAGTCGAGGGATCCGACTATTCATCAAGTTAACAGTTTTAGTAGGTTTGATAAGTTGACGCGGGAGTTTTTGATTTCATTTTTTTGTCAAAGGTTTGCTCTATTCCTTAAAGTTTATCTATTATATATGTGATACACGGTTTAACGAGTCTTCGTGTTTACGAAACACATTTGACGAAGCACTTTTTATGAGTTAACCATGAATCAAGAAAAAACAAAAAAAACTAGAATCATGTCAAATTCCGTTTTAACGTGATATATAAAGAATTAAATAGATGATATTGATGTAGATTACTAATGCAACAAAAATATCTCTATGCGAGGAATGATGGGTCAGGACTTTTAGTTAGCAATATTTCTTTTCAAGATAAAGGCGTATATTGAATAGCTTATAATGTTTAGGGAAATCAAGGAGGAATACTATTCCCGATGATGTGCTGAGATGAAGAGAAACTTTATAGAAAATTATGACTTTGATGTTAGACAACAAATCTACGTATCTATACATATCTATACTACTATATAAAACATTTAAGTTGTGGGCTCCTCAAGAAATTAAGATAAAGAGCTCCAATCATTGAGTGACATGTGTCACTTCTCTAACTAAAAAATAACAAAAAAGGGAAGAACTCTAACAAACTAAAATAAAGAGCTCCAATAATGGGGTGACACATGTCACTTCTTAACTAATTAATCACCTTTATTTTTAAATTTAAATATCTTTTAATTCGTTTAATTTTTTTATGATGTAATTTTACCATATTTTTTAAAATTTTGTGCTCTTTAATTCAACATCCATTTTGATATATTTTTATGAGTTTTTACTTTTACATTTTTAGTAGGTTTATTTTATTTTGATTAATTTTTTTTTTAACTTTAACCTTTATTTCAATCAATACAAACTTTATTTATCAAAATCATTTACTTTTGGGAAAGTGTTTGACGGGAAAAATATTGTGAAGGTCTTTTTATATGCTGGAATAACGATGTCACGGGAAAGATACGGAAAACCCAAACAAACACATACAACTAACACATATACATTTTGAGTGTTGTGAAATAAATTCACTAAGCGGGTAGGGAATTCCGAGGAGCTAGAGTTGGGTTAGCAATTCATTAACTATATTTATTATATAACTATATTTATTGCCGCCGCTGTGCGCGGGTATCAAACTAGTAGTATTAAATATATGCAAGGTCTTTATGAGAATGCTTATCATAATAGAGAGACATATACCTTTATTTTATCCCAAAGCAATTAGCATATTTTTAGATCAACTAATTGTAATTAGGAGAACATACCTTTACTATATATCCTTTTTATGATTTTTAGAAATCATATACGCGAAATACTTCACGAGCTTTTAAAATACTTAATCGTATTTTTAAAAGCAAGTTGTGATCACTTCGGATTCTTCTTTGGGTGTTAACTTCATTTTTCTTCGGATAGAACGAAGTCATTGGAAGAATCCTAGCATGAAAATTTCTTAAAAAAAAATGTTAGAATGATTTATCAATATCCAACATTTGTTAAAATACAAAACTTTCTAAAACATGAAATTTTCTTTTAAGAAATTTCCTTCTTTGTAGTTTTCAAACATACATGGATCGTATCAAGTTTTTAAAGTACAATATACTCTAAGAAACTTGGTAACAAAGCTTTGATGCCAATTGTGAAAAACTAAAAGGGGGAGTTGAATAGTTTTGTCGATTAAAATTTCGTTTTAAAGTATTTAGATCGACTTATGTCAATCCATTTAGATTGTGTGTTTGATATTGATAGATGAACATATAAATAAGCAATGCAAGAGATAAAGAGTAAAGGAATACAAAACCACAACACGAGTATTTATAGTGGTTCGGCTACAAGGACACCTTCCTTGCCCTACTCCACTTCCCGAGTACCCAACTCGAGAGTTTCTAAGCATTACATAACACAAGCTCCTTAATGTGGCGGAGAAGACTTCACAAAGTCGCCTACACTTTATTCGGTACAAGGATAGACACGGAGTTCTTCTACGAGGTAGAACCAAACCTATCACAACGTCGCCTACACTTTATCTAGTACAAGGCTAGATACCGAGTTCAATTACAAAGGAGGAAGTACTACCCAACACAACTACCCAAAGGAGACACACTCCTTTTTACAATACTAGAAAGGATGTCAAAATCCTTTAACCCAATCTACACGACTTGTATATCCACGCACCATATCAAATGTACACCTTTCGGCACCATACACCAATGTCTTCAACACGACAAACTATGGAGGGAGAAAAGAACTATCAGCAAGATGCACTTCAGTGGTCTTGATGATTACGAAGCTTATCAACTCATGACCTTGAGCATGCACGTCTTCAAGAGGTTGTGATCTCACCTTTAAAAGGAACCTAGAGAATAACACAAAGATTAAACTACATAGAATGATCCTTTGGATCTGTGGTTAGAGAGGTTAGAACATAGAGAGAAAATATGTCTAAATGGGTTAGTAAGCAAGAGAAAAATGGCTCACTATTTATAGGCAAAACATGCCGATGATCCATTTGCTCGGCGGATCCTCACCAAAGGGATCACGCTGATGGGTCAACTTAGTCCGGATTTTGGGTTGCAAACCGGGTTATGGGTTATGGGTTATGGACCATGGGTCATGGAATTTGGATCATGGATACCCAACAAGATACAATTTACCTAGTCAATAAGTTATGGATCTTGGGTCATGGGTCATAGACTTTGGGTCATGGATCATGGATAATATCCATCATGACATCATGCATGATGTCATGCAATGGGTCATGGGTTATGGATCATGCTCTACGGGTATGGGTTATGGACTTTGGTTCTTACCCAACAAGATTCATTGTACCTAGTCAATGGATCATGAGTCTTGGGTCATGGGTTATGGACTTTGGTTTTTACCCATTATTTACCCAATACAACATATACAAAGTACATATACATTTTTATAAAATGTAAGTAAACAATATTACTTGTAAGTGTTTTATAAAATTGGCTTTGATTTTATATAACTTATTTAACTAAACATGTTTTGATGGTTTTAATATGTTTAGTAAAGGTGTGTTAGTAAACTATTGGCTCAAAGCTTTTACGTATTTTATTTATTTCGTTAAAATGATTTTACGTTTGTTATCGACAAAACATTAGAAGATCGTAAAATATAAATAAACGTTTTTATGATTTATTTGTATTAACAGAAGGGATGGTAAAGAGGCCATGGTTTGAATAATTGTATGTTTTTATATTTTGTTATGCTTTGGTAATTGATGGCTAAGACATTGAAGTTGTTTAAATTTGTGGTATGCAACTCTTAAACACAATCTAATTATGTTTGGAACTACATTTTGCATATGCAATATTACTTTGACTTATAAAATTCAACTAATACAGATTCAATGTTAACATGTGTTTCATTTAGATTCAGTGTCAACATTTTCATATACTAATTCACTTTCATTATTCAAAAACAAACATATAGTTAAGTTCCAAATTAATCTGATTTAGAATCAGATTCCAAGCCAAATTCCAGCAAAAACCTTTCATCTTCCTCTCATTCGTGCCTAATTTTGTCCTCCCACTCTTTCAGCCCTTGCTTCTTCTTCTAGTATTTGTGTCAATTCTTCTTGGTCTAATCTCAGTTGTTGTTCATGTTCTTCAGTAAGATGTCCATCTTCTTATGGTGGTGTTATTGCTTCTTGTTCTTCAATAACATGTCCATCTATTGCAAGTAAATCAGTTATACCACCATCACTTCCACTACCACCTACACCACTGTCATTTCTAGGAATTTTATCCTTGTGGAAAACATTAACCATATGTCTCATTGTAATGTTAAGATAATGGCATGATTGTTTAGGAGAAAACACATAAACATGTTGAAGTATCAAGGCAGCTCCTACAGTAATAGCCTTTCCATAACCCAATTCAGTAATGACTTTGTGATGCATTGTACCTGAGAGATCTTTGAGAGTTACTGTAAGATCTTCAAGTGCATTCGGAGCACAAGACTTGATTATTGCAACAACTTGTTCAAGTTTCCCATTCTTGAGAAACTGCTTGATATCTCCCAAACACCTACTCACGTCCAATTCTCATCCTCACCCACATCATCAACAACTTTCCTAATATACTCTTGTGTCGGAATTACACACTCTTGCCCCACCTTCCCTAATATCTGCTAGTTTACGACGCTTCATATTTGAACAATACCAGCAGGACCGGGTATTATCCTAACCGACTCTTTGATTGAAGAAGTATAATGGAATATTTGTGAATTTGTGTTTTAGAACTTGTGTGTGTGAATTTCGGTTTATAAATACTGAATTTGTGTTTCATAACTTGTGTTTGTGCTTGTCGGAAAAGGTACAAACGAGGTTAATAGAAATTTTTGAAGATAATGAGGGTAAATTAGTCATTTCACATGGCAACTAACGGGAATATATTATGCTCGTTAGCTAAATCGACGATTTGCAACAAAACTTTTACCTCAGGGACGTTGTTCGCAAAAAGTGCAAACCACAAGTACATCTTTCACTATTTTTTTAAGAGCACAAGGTATGGGGTGCCATTGGTGTGCCAAATGCATGTCATTCTTGTGTCAACCATACTGGAGCATCGTACCATTCTTGAGCCAAACGTTTTGAGCCCATGTAATGGCTCAAGCCATTTGCATTCTTGTGTGTTTTTTTTTCTTTTTTTTTTTATATATTTTTTTTTTCTTTTTTGTATTGTGAGTTAGTGGGTATTTTTAGTGGGGTATTTTGTGGGACCCAATAACATGTTAGTGGTGTGTTATGAGGGATGGTGCTTTAGTTATTGATATGTTATTGGAAGGTGTATGATGTGACGTTGAGATGGTATACCAATAATGTGTTATTTGTATCTCCCTCATCTTGTTCTTTAAGGACATAATTCGTGAAAATGGTAAATCACAGAAACATTTTTGCAATTTACTCTTATTAAATTACTAACTTAAACGGCTAAATAACTTTAAGCTTAACCTAGCTACCACAAAGAAGTTTTTCACGTGTCTAGATGAACAATGTAGACTATTGTTTGTCCTTCAAAAACCTACAATATTCAATAAAAACATCAAGATAACAAGTAAGATACATGCTAAGTTCATTGCACAACCTATGATGAAATAAAGTAACAACAAGAGGCGCGTGAAGCAACAACCAAAAAAACATGGGAATTTTGGGATATGATGTGGGCCCCACATATACCTATAGAGTGGGCCAAAGTTAGCATTGGCTAAAATAAGTATGAAATGATTAGGATAAGTAGTAGAGGGTGGCGTTTTTTAATGTGGATTACGATAATGACTAACAATATTTTCATGGCTGCAGCTGCAGGAACAATTCTCATGCCTCTGTCCTCGACAACTACATGCTACTTTAACCAACACACATTTGATACACTCATTAACTTTGCTCTTACGTACATATCATATATGTGGTTCAAATAGTATGATATATCCAAAATGTTGTCTTGTTCATTTGTTCATCATGAACAATGATTAAAACTTAAAACTCCTTTTAGTTTTTCTATATTTTTGGGTAAATATTTTTTCTATTTTTGACCGACTAATCCACGATTTGTTAACTCATCGTTACACAGACTAAAACGAGTTTAAGTTCTTCATTTTCAGAAAGTTGGCGTGATCGCTTTAAAATTGTGTGCCTGACATGAATTAAACTTGAGATTTTACACATTTTAGTGTGACAATTACAAGCTCGTTTGTCACTAAGCCACCCTGAGTTTGAATTTGAGTAACGAGTTATTTGTAACACAAAATACTAGTCTAAAATATATATTAGCAATATTTGAAATACTATTCTTAAAATGTTGATAATCGACAAGGATGATTAGTTCACATGTCTCAGCTTGACAGAGAACAATGCAAGGCGTTTTTTTTTTTTTTTGGATTTTTATGATGTTACTACTATACTACAATCCACATGAAATTATAAGATATCTTAACTATATAAAATGGAAAAAATGTCAAAGTTGAATGTTGAATTTTTCAACAATTGTCAAATGTGAGAGAAATAGAATGTTGAAAGTTAAAACAATTAAGAAAATGTTAAAAATTAAATGGTGAAACTTAATGGCCATTATAGTGCTAACTTTTTTGAAAATGGAAATATTGAAGCTTATTATACAAACTTAATAGTCATTAAAGGAAAAAATAAATATTGAATAGAGTCGAGTTTTCTTTGTTTTTTTTTTTAATTAATTTTTTATTATTATTATTATTTTTAATCTGAATACATAGTTCTGCAAATAAAACATATAACCTAGCTGTTGTAATTTCGTTTATCTCTTCTCTACATCTTTAAACCAATCCTCTTTCTCTATTAACCTAACAAAAAAAATTGAATAGGGTATGAGCTTTTTTTTTTTTTTTTGTATTTGTAATTTCATTTATTCCTTTTGTCACATGTAGAAAAATTTTATCGAAAAAAATTTGTTTTTGAAGAAATACTTTTTTGGCACATGTTCAAATTTTATTTGAAGCAAAAAAAAATATATAGAAAAACAATTCTCAATTTTTTTTTCTGAAAATCATTTGCCACATGTGACGAAGAAAAATTCAGAATTTTTTCTTCACACATGACGAAAAATAACTTCTAAAACGTAATAAACACAAACAAGAGCGTATAAAAACGTATGAAAACTTATAAAAATGTATATCCATTTTTATACGTTTTCGTTCATTTTTATATCCGTTTTTATACCCTAAAAATTTATATCCGTTTTTATACTACGTTTTTAGGGTATAAAAATGGACGAAAACGTATATACGTATTTAGGGTATAAAGGGATATAAAAGCGTATAAAGTTGCATATCGTTTTATATATTTTCATACGTTTTATCCGTTTTATCGTTTATATGTATTCATCGTTTTATATGTTTTATATATTTTTATCGTTTTTATCTTGCTTTTATACGCTTTCGTTCATATTATACATTTTTTCAAAACATTTTATTTAGTAAGTTATTTTTCGTCACATGTGAAAAAAATCGATTTTCTTCGTCACATGTGAAAATGATTTCGAAGAAAAAAAATCAAAATTGTTTTCAATTTTTTTCAAATAAAATTTGCACGTGCAGCAAAAAGTTTTTTCAAAACAAACTTTTTCGATAAACATTTTTACATGTGACAAAAAAAGTTTCCAAAAATTTTTTAAAAATGCCCGTGTGAAAAAATGTCAAAAAATTGAAAAAAATTAAATTATAAGCGGCCGTTAGTGTAAAGGATGGGTACCGCAACGATCGTTAGGAAAAAGGGCTAACGTGTAATCGCTAACGAAACTCACTTAATGCGGTTAAAATGGAGGACCAAAAGTGGACGTAACAGTGCAAAATACGGATGATTTTTGCACTTAATGAACCACAAGGACGAAACGTGCAATTTGGCCAAACTATAAGGACGATTTTTGTAATTTACTCCAATACCTATTACTAAACCATCTTATACTAATCCAAAAGATATCACGACACGTTATATTCAGTTATTTTGTTTCCATTGCCTTTCATAGTTTTGTCTTTCACATTTTTGTATATTAAGGCAATAAAAAAATGACTTTTAACCTCACGTCATTTGAAAGAAAATGAAGATTAGTCTTATTTTTCATATTACTATCAAAATTCTCAAATGAAGAGCATCCTCATATGAGTAGATTGGCCTAGGATTCACGTGATCTGACACAAATTAGTACATGTGCACAATAAATGTCTCACGTTATTTCAAGAAAACGCGACAATTAAAAGCACATCAACAAAATTGTTCGCTCACAAAATAAAAGCGTCTCACAAAATTTGTTCACCGAATACAAATTACCACCAGTTACATCGCGTGTAATAGAGTATTTTTGTCGTCGCTACTAGACGCGAGCTTTACTTTACCACAATTGTTATTTGAGTCTTACAATGAAAAGAACACGCAAAAATATCGATCTATCTAAAATTGGCTACACAAAACCGTTATCTCTAAGCCTCGAAACAAGGTTTAAAGAACACGCAAAATAATTGATCTAACCAGATTGGTCGAAGGCTATCTGTGAATTCTTGCATTAGCAGATCTTCTAAGTGTCTTTAAAGCAAATATGTTATCGTTATTATAATTATAGATGAAGGCCAAAAAGCAAATAAAGGTCAAATAGTTGGCCACTTTGGTGTTTCACTATCAAATCTTTTGAAGATCAAACATATCTTAAATGATTTGAGGAAGTTCCTAGAGTGGCAAAAATCTACACCAACAAGACCATAACTTTTGATTTCTACTTTGAGAATATACTTAAACGGAATAATCCACTTATGGATGTTTGTAGTTATCGTTAGTTGCTCAAAAACTAATAGTGGAAGTTTGGTTCAAGATTTAGTTACATCTACAAGATATAAGATCAAAAGTGATAACGTGACAATGATTTCAACAAAATTGGTGGATAGTCATTTAATCTCTTAAATTAGTTCCTTTGTAAGATCAACTATTACAAATTGTAAAACGAGTAAACAATAAGATGGATAAATAAACATGTTCATAGTGATGCCCTCGACCGTACATATATTATTGTAGTTCAAGACACTAACTTAAATTCGTATAGTCGTATCTATGTGTACGTTTGTAAATGATCATGTTATCAAGACGGGTAAACATTCTTTTAATCAAGTGGGCAGCTGAATTAGTCTAACTAATTTCTTCCGAACAGGGAGTGTATGCAAGTAAACGGATTATCAACTTGTTTCATAAAAAAAATGTAACATACAAACATAATCATATGCTTAACCACAAATGTACCTTCTTCTTACATATTTTTTCCAATAACAAGTTTTTTCAACATTTAACAAGTTTTTTTTGAAAACCGAAATAAGCAAACTCAAAGCAAATCATAGTTTTGGGAATATGCGGTTCATTGCAAACAACTCTCGGGTTTCAAGTACAGAAACGATATGGTTAGTGACGTCATTTTTGACATATGTAGGCGTGCTGGGATCTCCGCCAAGAAAGAAGCACATGTGGGCTTTTTGACTGACTCGTTGGATGAAAGATCTACATTCAGACCGGTAGACGTTTTGGTTTTTGGATAGGTTGGAGGGAAACATGCGTGTGTGGATCTAACCGGATTTTCTCCTCTCGTGGCTTTGAGTAGTCAGGGTTTTACAATAGGACATGCTGCTTTGAAAGTCGTCTCGTACAAAGTGACAAACCACGAGAAAGTATGCATTTAAAGTCAACATGTTTTTATTCCTTTCGCGTTTGACACTTTTGGTTCCTTGTAACTTGAGTTAGTGGAGCTCACTAGAGTCCAACGAGTTATGCATAATAATGTTTTGAAACCTGGATTAACAAATGTTGTTTCCAAAAAAATTAGTTTTGCAATCAAAAAAGGCTAACGACGCAACTTTTTGCTCGCTAGACTTTCACGTCTATGTAAATCTAAATTAGAATAGATAATTATTAATGTAAAAAGGTGTTGTAATCTCCTCTGGCTCTAGTTTCTTGCTATAACGCTATTAAAGAAAATACTTTTAACTTGTGTTATCATAATCCATGAGCAGCGATAGCATAACCTTAGATATTAAAACATGTTGGCTTCAAAAAAAGATCAGTTAACAAAAAACAGCATATGTAAATATTTTACTTGCAAAAAAGACACATAAAGCAAGCATATATTGTGGTCCATGAAAAGGCATCAAATAAAAACCGAACCGCGTGACATTACAAATGTTACTGTCTCTCTGACCTTCGCCGACCTCATTCCACCTTAACCAATCCCCATGATAATTGTGGGGTCCTTCAGTTCACCAATAATATGTTGCCACGTCATCTTCTGGGCCCCCACATTGTTTACCCATCAAAGGTTGATCGGTTAATCTGATCCGTAGATTGATAGAATATGGCGAATCCGATTGAAAATATTATAGAATCTTTGGGTAAATATGGTAAGCTATGTTGTTGGTCCACAGTAAAACCATAGGGAGGATTTGATGGTGTGATGCCTACAAATTTGTATGGGAAAATAAACCACTTGTGAGTACAACTATGTATGCATAGCATTATAATTTGGTGATACGGTTAACAATATTTGAGTAGCAGTATTGGTGACTACAAATTTGGCTAAACAGACTCGCTATCCCAAAGTTAATTAAGCTAGACCAAACATTCAGGTGTGTTGTTTTTTACGTCATACGTATTGTATCTCGTGGTTTTGATGGCGCTTGGCGATATGATAAAAATATCCTATTACACTTTTAAACTAAAGAAAAGTTGCATATAAACTTGAATTATATGACTCATATATGTTTAATATTATACGTATTTATATGTAAAACTAATAAATTATGTGACCCCTTTTAGTGGAACCCCTATGCGACGGCATCTATCGCACCCCTTCCGAGACGCCTTTGACGCCACAACTTATCTCAAAGTTGTTGTATGTGGGATTCCAACTTAGGTCCTAATTGGTGAAGTTTTAACTCTCAACACTAAACTACACCTTCAAATTCAAATATTTGAATTTTGGATGATGGAGAAGCAACCAAATAAGTAATTAACTCTATAAATCATGTTTGTTTTGAGAGATGATACAATAGAATTTATTATCCACCTTTTTGAGGAAATTGTCTTAAAAGTACTTTAATATAAGGCTTGGAATTTAAAATATATATATATATATATATATATATATATATATATATGTATGTATATATATATATATGTATATATATATATATATATATATATATATATATATATATATATATATATATATATATATATATATATATATATATATATATATATATATATATATATATATATATATATATATATATATATATATATATATATATATATATATATATATATATATATATATATATATATATATATATATATATATATATATATATATATATATATATATAGTTAGGATCGAATAAGAAGAAAAATTAAAATGAGAAGGATAAGAAGAAACCATGACCACATTTCGGATCGCACCTATTAAAATAGATCATCTCCTTAAAAATCTCTTCCTTATTTGAAATGTGTGGTAAATTCTTCTTATTACTCATTTTAATTTTCTTCTTACTGATCCCTTCCTATATATATATATATATATATATATATATAATTTAAGGCTTGGAAATAGGGATCTACATTAAACTACACTTTTAGAATGTTTTAGTATAAGTTGATATCATGGCTAGATGTCCTTTTGTGGTCCTTTTTGTATTTCATAGAAAAGATGATGTGACTATTGTTATAAGTTGATCATGTATATCAAGTGTTTCTAGTATGGTTAATAAAACGCATTTGCTTTTCAAAAAGAGAAAAAAGGCTTTACTTTTTCATTGTGTTTGAGGAAACAACATAAACAAAAGAGAAACACTCACATGAAGATAAATTCACAAGGATTTAATGTGATTTGGCAGGTTGACTTACATCCAAGGGTGTATGAAATTATGAACGATTTTTTCTCAAATGATATCATAGAAAAAGATTATAGAATTTTAACACTTGATGAAAGATAATTTGCACACACTTATTTTATTTTTATTTTTTTTATATACAACAAAATGTAAAGTATCATATACACAAAAATTAGCGAGCTTGAAGATTATTTTTCTGAAGATTATGCGGCTCAGCCGCTCAGGTCTACGACTTATCAGGGCAATTGGATGTGTTTTGTGACCAGTTTGATATCAAGCTCCAAGGCCGTGTTTATTTTTCTTAGTTCACAAGATTGACATGTCGTAGTTTATTGGTTGTTCTAGTTGTTGGTAGCTAGTTGTTCGTTTATGGCCTGTCATAAATGATTTAGTGGTAGTTCAAGTCGTTGCTTGAGGTAAATGTGATACTTCAGCCACATTCCATTATACTTATCTGGATTTTTTTCTTTTAGAATAATATATTTTACTGGATGATGGCCCTTTACCCAAAATTAGCGAGCTTAAATCATCTTTGATACATGATTAAAATCTAAAATTGCATGTTAGTAGTCGACTCGAATACTTATCAAGCAATCAAAAATTTCTTTCTTTGGTCCTAAACTTAGGCCTAATTGTAGCCTAAAACAAATGTCAGCATCCTGATGGCTGCAGACAGATACCCACTTATTTTACAACCCATCAGGATGCTAACACTTGCTTTTAGGCCTATAATTAGGCATTTAGGCCTAAGTTTAGGTCTATATATCATTTCTCTTTATAAAAGGGTTTTTCTAACTTGTGCCCTAAGGGCACAAGTTAAGTACAACAAAGGTACACATGGACCCATATAAAAGTACATTTGTCTTAGTGACGAAGCCAGGATTTTATTTACGGGTGAGCCAAATATCAATGTAGCAATTAATTAATAGAATGTCATCATGATAAAATAATATGATTCTAGTTTTTTATTTTAAATGCATGGATACTGCACAACATGGCTTGCATAATAAAACTAGAATCTTTTGTGTAATAAAATATTGATCTAAAAATTGACTAAAATGTAACTAAATATATGCTCAAATCAATTTGAAGCATCTAACAAGTGATAATGTATTTACATTTATATGAATAACAAAAGTAAGGATATAAGAAATATGTAAATTAGCACTTTCAAGTTTGAATTAATGTAAAGTTCTTATAAGCGTGTGCTGGAATCAAAATCATGTGAATTTATATATAAGCTTTAACCATGTTTGAAATTTTGGGTAGGCCAACTTATCAATTAATGGACCATTTTTAAATTGCTAATATAAAATCAGTAGTAACTCTTACAATACGAGGGTGGGCCTTGGCCAACCCAAAGATAAGTGTAGCTCCGTTCCTGATTTGTCTGTACTTTTGTGTAAATCTCTGTGTACTTTTTCCAGGCCTCTGTGTATTTATTGTGTGCTTAACTTGTGCCCCTAAGACACAATTTAGAAAAACTCTTATAAAAATGAGAGTGTGAAAAACATCTTTGTTTTCTTTCATAATTAGCTATATGTATCATGTTATAATCAATACATTAGTATACTAATCATGCAATATTACTTTTAGGATTATGAAAGTGATCAAAATTCATGTCACCCTACCATGTGGTGGCATAGCATAGGACAGATGCCCATAAAAAAGTACGAGGAGGGAAGTGATGATGGTGTACGGCGAGTAAGCCGGCTTCCGGTAGGTTGATAAAAACCGTTGGTGATTAAGTGTGACACGTGTCAGTAGATGGTTTGATGTGAGGAAAATGGGGTCCATGTGTTACAATGGGGCAGACAACAGTGGATTCATAGGGGTACTGTGTGAAGATTGCACTCTGCATGGAATGATTGGGATTTGTGAAGAACTACTAATTTAACCCCACAGTAACGTTTCTGTGTTCCCATGTGTAGGATATTACTCCCTCCGTCTCAATTTAATTGTCCATATTTCCATTTTTGGATGTCTCAAAAAGATTGTCCACTTTCCTTTTTTAGTAAAAACTAGAGAATCTAAAGAGGGAATATTCTATTCGTGTGGTTGAAAATTAAAGTGTCTCCACTTTTATTAAACTTTGTGATTTCTTGACAATTAAATTGAGACGGAGGGAGTATTTCTTTCTTCTCAAGTGAAAAAGATTTGATCATATGTAGATTGAATTTTATAAAAGTTGTCGTGCAATTTTTTTTAACGAACACTTTCCAATATGTCTGTAAATCTTGTTGTACTAAATAGTTTTTCTTTCTTTTTATTTTTACATGTAACATCAAAATATCAACAAGTTTTTAGTCTGAAAGTACCTTAGGTGAGCTCTAACCGAAATGTTGTGAGTTCGAATCATAACGTGAAATTGTGAATAATAGGTGGGTTTGATAGTTTGAAAGTACTTTATAATAAAGTGTTCCTTTTCTTAAAGGAACAAAATATCGTTTGTTACATTTTCACTAGAAAATTTTGTTGAAACATTAGAAAGATTTAAGGTTAGTCATTTGGAACAAATAGCCGTTGCAAATGTAAACGAATGAAGTTTTCTCTATTCAGCTCATCCGGATGAGCTGGGTGAGTCTTTTGACTCAGGTGCACACAGCCTGGCCGAGGTATTCCTATGACCGTTTTTTCTTAGACCACCCAAAATGTATATCTAGTGAGGTTTGAACACTTAACCTCTTGTGAGAAGGTCAAGTGCCTTATCACTAGGTCATGTACTAAAAGAACTTTTTGAAACATTAAAAATATTTTAGGTTCGTGCTGGATCAAATAGCCTTTACATTTCTACTAGAAAGATTTTTTCATTTGTGAGATTATGCATGATGGTTGGAAACAGTATCAGATACCGACATGGTCAAGTGTTCGATCTTTGACACCCCACAGTCACAACCACTGAGTGAGTGATGTACGCCCCACATTACGAAAAAACAGTCGATTGTGGGCCGGT
Organism: Chrysanthemum lavandulifolium; assembly: GCA_022545495.1. Lineage (NCBI taxonomy): Eukaryota > Viridiplantae > Streptophyta > Magnoliopsida > Asterales > Asteraceae > Chrysanthemum > Chrysanthemum lavandulifolium. Next base: position 21,611,462 of record CM040239.1, read on the forward strand.
TCGGGTTACGGTTATTAACCTTTTGCATCTAACGTTATAAATTTAAATGCGTTATTCAAATCCAACGACATGTTTACAAACTTATTTGGGTTAAAAGCTATTGAATTTATCTCTGTTATGTGCAAGTATTTGCTTTATAAAAAGAATCTGTAGCCGATCATTACACAATCCTACATATTGAATGTCATAAAAATATTAAAATTCTGAAAAGTACATGTTAGTTATTTTCAAGCCACCCTGAAATAATCAGGCCCACTCTACAAAAATAACATCTCTTGTAGGATTTTATTTTCTGTATCAAATTGTCACAAATTATATGGAGTACCTTTTTCCACTTAAAGCACAAAATAGAGAAAGCTATGGCTTTCTTTTTCACTATCTGCAAGTTAATGATTATCCTTCTATAAAAATGTTCTAACCTCATGTATTAAAATATAGTTAGGGCTATGCTTAAAAGATTATAAAATGCATAGATGCATATACGGGGCGGAGACAAGGAGGGGTCACATGCCCTTTTAGCGGAAAAAATTGTTGTGCAAATTTTCTAAAGGATCTAGATTTTTTTTTTGTAATTTGCACCCTCTAAGAACCAATTTGTAATGTAATTTCTAAAGTTTATTAAAATGTTTTCTCGCTCTGCCTTGTGCATATGCTTTTTTGTTTTGTCTCACATGACTTACTGATCTATAAAACCAATAGCTTTTCAATTCATATAAAGTTAAATCGTATACTAGAATAAGAAAAGAACTCCAATTTAAGTCATCCAACTTTCATTTTTTCGTCCAAGTGTATCTATCGTATGACTCCATTTCAAACCAACCACGTCAAATCACCATTTACAACCATAAGCATTTCACGGCTTAATTATGGGCTTATTTGAATTTTAAAAACCCTCATAAGCTTACTTTTTCCGGCTTATGAGCTTTATCAAGTTAAGCTTATTCGTGTTAGGTAAGCTAACTTTGATAAGCTCATAAGCCGAAAAGAGTGGGCTTATGAGCTTTATAAAATTCAAATAAGCACATAAGCACTCATCTACATATACCTATAAACTCATATATACATCAATTCAAGCATGTATAATAATCATAAAGCTAGATGACATTAAAGTTAAGGATGCAAGACTGATGAGTTATTTCCTAGTAGTAACTGTATTTCTACCTTTATGCATCCTTGGTTCATGCTTCCCTACTTTCAGTATATGTACAAATAAATAATATATAGAGAAAAAGGGTAAGATATAAGAGGTGAATGAGGGTAGAGAAATAGGTACAGAACCCATATGAGCTAAAGACAGAAATAGGACTCTCTATAAGGCCAAAAACTAGTACATGTTGTATTAAAAACTAAAGGGTATGTATGTATATATGCATATATGTATGTATGTATGTTTAGTTGTAGCAGTAGCATATGTATGCATGCATGCAACCCACAGGGTGTTGGGGACAGATTTGGACCGTCCAGATTTTGCAATATATTTTATATATTGGCATCTGGGTGTTGTTACTGCAGTTATAAGATGATAAGGTACAAAAACTAAGAGCTTTTTTCATGCTTATTTTGTTCATAAAGAGAGATGCATGCTGTTGCTATCAGATAGACAGAAGTTGGTTGTGTTTGTACAGCAACTAAAATTAATTTAAACAAAAGAAGAGGTGGCTTCACATACATAAACAGCCATACAACTCTATATTGTACTACTGATTTATCATACTCTCTCAATTAGATTTTGGTCCCACAAAATATTGGCATCGATCTCTAGTTTTATGTATTTATAACATTTAGGTTGATGGTTTTCTATTCACTTGTTTTAACAGTGGGGTAGTTTTCGTTTTGAAACGGATCATTATTGAGTTGTGGTGACGGATTGTTGTTTGACGTCGCCCCAACTGATGAGGTGCTTGTGGAAGAAAACTAGAATTACCGACATGTCCTATATGAGTATCTCGGGATCGGCCTCAAAACTTTAAATTAGATGTCCTTATAACGAAGGATGACGAATCACACGTGGAAAATGGCAATATCATTGTTTATGTTGCCATAAATCCAAACCAGTGGAAACTGAAATATGCCATCATTCAGGTCAAAACAAGTTAAGATCAGCAAAGTTGTTGCTCTTGAGTCTTGGCATACCTAATTAGTTTTGTAAGTTTCAAATGGTAAGAAATGATATGGTTAAATTAAAAGGACCACTTGTTATACCACATGGCCCTCCAGTCTGTTGGATAGCCAAACAGGGATTTGCTGACTTGACTAGTTATCTATATCTGGCCATCTGGGACCAACTGAGGTTGGTGAGCTAAGTAATATGCAATCCCAAATAGGGGTGTTCATCGGTTCGGTTCTCGGGTTAATTGGTTTATTCGATTCGGTTTGTTTGGTTAAATTTTTTTTTGGGTCATAACTGAAAACCGAATCGAATCGAAAATATTTGTGACCAAACCGAACCGAAGTTCGGTTCGGTTATGGGTCAAAACCGAAAACCGAATTTATATATTTTTTTAATTTAATTAAATAGATTTTTTGGAAAAAAAAATTATTTCAATTATAAAAGTGTTTTTAATATTAGGATAAAATTTTAATGGTCTTTTGTATATATAAATATATAAAAATATACATATTAAATATATAAAGTTTTTATATATAAATATATAAAAATATATATATATTTATATAAATTCGGTTTTCGGTTCAGATAGCCAAAACCATATCCAAATCGAAAACCGAATTTTTTAGTTCGGTTCGGTTTTGACAAATTCGGTTCGGTTATAAGTTCGGTTCGGTTTTTTTTCGGTTCAGTTCGAATTCGGTTTATTCAGTTATTACCCGACCCATGAACACCCCTGATCCTAAATGTGATACAGATCAAATTAAAGATTAAATGAAACAGTGAGGCATGACTAACATGCAAGACATATCCAACTTCAAACAATTATAACTTTCAAAGTGTTACAGAGCCCATAAAAGGGCCTGATGGACTGGATACTGCCCAACCTTAGGGCCCAAAATTCTTTTTAAAAGTTGCCAATAATGCAGAAGATTTTGCTCTTTGCGAGTTCCTTATCTATTTCCAAACAAGCGTTAAATCGCCTGAAATCAATTATTTGGTCAGTCACATGTTTGCTTTTGGCAATGACTTGCAGAGTTGGAGTTGCCTGAGAGTCATCTACATAAGGCTACCTTTGTAAAGTTTAGAATTTAACTTTTGAAATGCAACAAATTCTATATCTTAAAATGTGTCTAGATGTTGTATTTTTGCAATTGAAAGTAAACACAATGTGTGACACAAGTTATAATTTTAAAAGATAAAAAAAGGCTCTTACAAGGGTCGATCTACTTTTGTTTTCTTCACGTTACGTGAACATGATTAAAGATACATGTGATTGACACAAATGACTGACTTCACACAATTTGCCTAGGAAATGGACAGAAATATAAACCAAAAATCAGGAAAAAAAATATATTGTATATAAACAACTAAGTTCAGGTCCCAAAATGATAATTTTGGGTCTGATGGTCGGGCCTAATCTCCGAAGAGCGGTTTCTCATAACATCAGGCTCATCGAGACTTTCTATGGGTTGCCCATCGGTCCTTAACTCCTCCCCATTTGAAAGTTGTATTTTTTTGAAGTTGAACATGTCCACACTTTTTTGCCATCTCACAACTCTATGGCCTATGGCATTATTTATTTCTTATAAATGTATCTTAAACACAAAGCCAAACAAATTAGACCTAGAGTGCATAGTTAATCTAACAAGTTCCCCCTAAATGTTAGGTTTGGCAAAACTTTGTTTTTGCTCTTTCATAGCCCATCCTATTTATAAAATGTGCCAGGTGGCCTCTAGTTCACTCCCTAGATGGTATACCATATGCTTTAAAGGTGATAAGTTCATATCCTGTGCTTGGTCAATACTATATGTTAATCGGGATGTCCGACCTTTGGACTAAATCCATGAGGTTCTAGCTATTCTTATTTAGGTGAAGGGTGCATGCACTTGCTAACATCCTCTTTATGTGGCTTTGTGTGGACAATGTGTAGAATAGCTCTTGGGGCAAAATTTCTTAGGTCTTGCAAATTCCTACTTTATAGACCAATGTATTTCAAATTTTAAATCATGAAAGTCAAAGGATCTTAGAAACTCGGCGGTTGTGGTAGAAGATGAAATACCTGCTAAGAGTCAAAAGAAAAGAACGTTAACTTTTCGAGGGTTCTAGCAGCACACATAGTTTTGCATTGGGCTTATGCCTCAATAGCCTGTCACAAATGAGGATACATATAAGCAGATAACCACTCATCTAATTATATGTTTAACAATCAATGATAAGCAGATAACCCGGCTCTGATGAATGCAGCTATGGGAGAGCATTACTGACAGGCTTTAAAGAATGATATTACTTTATGAAATCTTGACACTACAGATGCGAATAAGAAAACAAAAGCTTCACAAGGCACATATAGAGGCATTCTCGTCTAGTCTTAGCCGAAAATTTTAATAAGTTGAAGGTGTCAGTTTCAACCCATCTACTTATGAATGGGTCGATTTTGGTTGTGTTGTACTTATATCTCAAACGTGGCAAAGGAGGAGTCAATATGTTTAGCTGAAGAGGGGGCCAACATGTCAAATTGGTTGGACCGGTGAAACTGGTTAAAAATTGTCCAAAGTTTAGAAGATGATAAAATAGAAATTAATGAGTAATTTGGAGTATCAACTACCAACTTAGGCGAAAACGGCTAAGAAAGCTCAAATCTGGTTCTCTGATAACACATAATATTTATTTCGTTTATACAAGACGTATTGTTTCTTACACAACAGAAACTCACAACATTCCTTCGAATTTAAACATATTCCACTTTCAAACACTTCTCCATTTGTCCAAATTGTCCAACATTTAACTTCTGATGCATGACTAGGCCTACTATAAAATCCTTATTTATAAGTAGGTAAAAGACGTGGTTGCTTTTCTTGTGGGGTGAGAAGAGGAGTGGTAGGAAGAAAATTGAATATCTCATCTAGGGAAGAAACAATAAATTCTGGTCCTCAATTTGGAAACAAAAAAGACTTTCATGATGATGCTTAGTCTGTAAATATGTAGTTGCTACTTCATTATATACCCACACTTTTGACACACCTTAAACATTCAGGCAATGTAATACGTAATGCGTCACACATGGCATTAGGGTTAAGTTATTCATGATTTTCAGGACCAAACCACCGCCTTTTACTAAAACTACAAAGAGCGGAGACTGATACATGGCTGGCTGGTGGTTTATCCGGCTAAAACATGATATCAATAACATCTATTTCCCTGGGGCAAGTGATAACTAGTCCATTTCAACTTCAAATGGAACCTTGATAACAGAAGACATTCATATATACAAGAATAAAATAACTCACAAAAAACAAATTACCTCCCTTTGCAGAACCGTCTTTATAGTTTATATCACAAGTTGCTTGATGGGTGCTTGCCTACTGTCTTAGCCTGTGAACGGAGTCAAAGGTAATGCAGAACCCTTAAGTCATTAAATGAAAGAATAACGAATTAGTGCTTACGTAAATCAATAGCAGTGTAGCAGAGAAAACCTTGCTTTAGCTTGGAAATAGAAGAGACGGAGGAGGAGAGTCCATGGAAGATGCAGAAAGACTACACTTGATGACGCGTAGAAGTCAGGAACAGGGAAATCTGGTAACTTAAAGACGACTGGCTTTCTACCATGCACCACAATGAAAACCAGCTCCCAATCATCTGTGTTACAAGAGTAATAATCCGAACCATACTAAAACATATAATAAGGAGCACGATCAAATTTCAATGTCCCTAATTCATACCACATTCTGCCATTACCAATAAAGTTTCCCTACATGGCGTGATTGCAATACATATATACATAGAAGGGATTATCTGGTATGATTTCAGTGTTAAACAGACTTCCTTAAAAGCTGGCAACAAGAAGTTACTCATTGTATTCAGCTCGGCATGCAACTAATGATGTCATTCTCAATATTAAATTGGAAGTATTCGTATGACGTTTTGCCCATGACTGAATGTCAAATTACCACGTTTTGAACACTTGAAACATCTTCCAATTGCATTAAAGAGACAATGCATCAATGCACTTGCTGTTCTCAAACATGACAGGTGTAGGAATCTCAATAATACTTTATAAATGTGCTAAGCAGCGAATAAATTGTATGCTAGCGAAGTAACCATTGGGTTTTTAATCTAGAGCATCTGCTTAATTTTTCAATCAAATGTATGTCTTAACTCTGCACCGAGTCCACCAGTCGATTCTCTGATATTTACTCCATCATCCACAATGAAAATTCAACAGTGTGAAAATTGATTTCCATGTTCAGATAACCAAAGGCAGAAAACTGAAGTCATGGGTTGGCTCTGTAAAGATTGATTTTAGTAGGTATGTATCCTTTTGAACATCGATGAGATTTTACAAGTCAGGTCATATAAAGTTAAGCTAGTTTCAAATATCTTTCTTTTTATGTTTAATGACCATTGTGCTAAATAATTCAACAACACCATTAGGCTTTCTGGCAAAACTAGCTCATGCGGGAGCTGGCGCTTTGAGGGAGCTTCTTTTGAAGGCTCTTATAAGCTTTGTCAGCCAAACAAATCTTATATACTTTTGAGCTAGCTTACTTTCTAACCTCCTAAAAGTTTGTGAGCCAAACACGCCCTAAGAGAAACATGAAATTGTGGATGTAAGGATTGAAGACAAACATGAAGTGACGGATGTAATAGACATGGCATTGAGCAATTAATGGGGGCTTTTGCAATATGTATCCGCCCCTTACTATTTTTTACAAAGTATGAAAAATATTATATATATATATATATACTATTAGCCGTTTTGGCATCGTACACAATTTTTGCTTATATACGCCTTGCTGTCAGCTGCCCATTGGTCTATTATTGGTTTTTTAAATGTTTACAAGTAGGTGGCGAGCTGTGATTGGCCATGGTGTGTTTAGATGTTTACTGTTCATCATATGTGCACAGTGTATATACGTACCTAACATCACTGCCTCACTCATTGTTCCATTCCAAGTGACAAAACCCCAACATCTTCCCCTCATCTCCTAGAAGATTCCAGTAACCCCTCATCTCATCAATTTTCCACCAAACCCTTACACCCACAGATCATTCTCAAAAATTCCTACACACAATTCACACACACCCAGAAAATCCTCATCAAACAAGAGTTTCCAGATCCATAAACAATGGTTTAAACCATGACGCCTACTCACCAATAATCGATTTCAACCATAGAGCCATATGTATGTTCTTTTTTCTCGCATCTTTTGTTTGATTTCGATTAAAAAAAGAAGGTTTTTAACTCACTATCTTATCTCTTTCCCTCATCACATAAACATCGGACAAACACACACACAAGAAGTGTGAGATGGGTTTGGTGTTTTTTGATTTCGTTAATGGGTTTGCTAGATTGTCGATGTGTGTTAATTGTTTGCTTTCTTTCTTTTAGCCTATACTAAATAAATATACTTTTCGGCAGGTATATGGCCAAAGATTTGAGTTCAAAACCATCAACCGTGACACCTTCACCGGAAAGCATAGGTTTGTTGAATTTATGGTTTATAGTGTGATATTGTTCAATGGTTTTGTTGTGTTAAAGTTGTGGTGTTTTTTGGTCTTAAATCTTCAGGTTGTCTGACCAAATAAAATGGCTTCCGTGCTTTTTTGGTGGTGTGACAGCATGGAGATGGAGAAGAATAATAACATATCAGAGCCTGAGCTTCAAGTGGTATGTAAGATGTGTCCTGAAGAAGGAATTCCAGCACATGAGGTATTTCTAATTTTTAACCTACCTTTCATTGCCAAGTGAATATATGATAATACCGGTGTGGTATAAGAAAATTTCAAATCGTTAATGCGGTTGCAAGTTAGGGCCACATGTTTATGATGAAGTAGAATAAGTATAAGTTCAACAATTAGTTTATATTTCGGATTTTGTTCGTGCAATGTAAATGTAATGTGTTCATATGTAGCCGAACATGTAATTGCCATTTTTGAAAAGCCGAAAAGTGGTTTTCTTCTTAATAAGAAATATCAATTTTTTAGTCATTTAAGCTTCTATTGGCTCCACCAATTCTGAAGTTCATTTGGTTATGATGGTTTAACTGTTTCAGCAATAACATATAATCATTTGTAATAAGGTAGCTTATAGACATTTTAGAGTAAGCAGTTAGTTTTAAGCGCATTTGAATGCGCATTTTGAAGTAACCACTTTAACTTAAGCACTTGGATAACCAATCCCAAATACCCCTTTGTAAAGGTGCAGCAGGAAACCAATGACCACCAAATGGAAGAATAACAATGGAACAATCTCATTTTAATTAACGATTTACAATTAAGTTCTAAGTGTATGAATCTCACTCTTTTTCTTCATTTATTTGAATATTGTAGGAAGTCAAATGCCAAGGCTGATTCAACATGTGAGTCTTCTTATCGGTTTTATAATTTTATTGTGTTAATTGTTTGTTGTTTAATCATGCTAATACTAACGTAGATACCTAATACTTTCATTTTGATGGTTTTATAGAACTGATGTTTTTGGCCAATCGCAAATAGTTGTGGCGCGTCGAAAACTAAATGATCCATGTAGTTTATGAAATGAAGGCAGTCCAAAATGGAGCTCTTTTTTATGCCGCCGATGGATGATCCATTTCATGGAGCTTCATCTTCAGGTAACATAAAATCTTACCGATATCGTTCGCTAAGTACATGGCCAAACGTAACTTTACCTGTAAGGATCGGGCCACTTACTTGCTTAGTTAAGTACGAGTGGAAACTATGTTATCACAAATATGTTTTTGGAGAAAGTTATTAAAGAAGCTATAACCAATTAAAAACACATTTGTTTCACACATATAGTCGTTAGAATTAACTCATAACCCGTATTGGCCATTTGAAGCATTCACTTTGGTACAACGCCTGTTATTCAAGTAAGTGGCTAATTTACTCGTGATTTCCAATAAAGGAGAGGCGCTTCATGATCCTTTTATGTCGGATAAGCTTTGGAGAAAATGATTTGTTTGTATTAACAAAAAGAAGAAAGAAATTGATATTAGAAGCTTTAGTTTATAAAAGTACTTATGATTAATAATCACGAGTCACTTACTTTACTTATTTTAGGTAGTATATGAGCGAGCGACTTTAATATATATAATTTTTTTTTTTTTTTTTTTTTTTTTTACAATTGTTAAAATGGTATACAAGATATGTTTGAATAAAGTAAAAATATGGCTATTTCAACCAACTCTTTTGACTCTTTTTGGCTACCATAATCATCGTACTAGAATTACCAAGAAATAAAAATTGGTTGCTTATAATGATGATGACAACAAGGTTTCAATCAATTGATGAACAAGCCACACTTCCATGGCTGTGAAAATTGGAAAAGGAATATGTATGTTGAACTAATTAGTTATATCATATATTCATATACAAAGTTGCTGTCTAAATTTTTTTCTATTGTACACCATTCATTTTCTACGGCATGCTTTGATCGAGCTTTTCCCATCATTGACATTCCTCCAATGTAGTTTACTTTTGCAGGTTAAGTTAAATGTGATTCGTTGGCGCAATCTTGAATGGTAAATCATCATGGGTGAAGTTGTCGCCAACTAACGGCTACTTCAGCGATAATAAGGTTTTATATAAATTATAGAATAGCCCTTTTGTATATGTTTATGTTTGTCTATAATTTGCTACTACGGGTCAAATGGGTCAAAATTTGTTCTATTCTTGGCCCGCCCGATGAGGCATTAAATATAACATCGATGTCCCATTGGACGATCGATGGCATTCCAATTTGCTTTGGTCGCAAAAGATATCTACAACTACTAATATTTTCACTTTTCATACATGTTATTTGAGATCGTTGCCTTATTTTTGATTCATTTTTGCCGAAATTTTCGATTCACTTGACATATACATCGAGTTACTACGGTCAAGTCTCAATTTCTAATGCGACATGGGGTAAGCAATTGCAATTTTGCTCATCACTTAACCTTTAGAATGACAAACGGATAAATAAGTTTACTAACTTTCAATGGTCACACCGAAGGAGAATGTGATGGTGTTGAATCGGTTTCTAGGAGGACCAAAACCCCGCACAACGGAACCAACAAGCGAAGCAGATTAACATGTGATGTTGTGCCACCTAATGTCCGGAGATCGTTGCCATTCGTAGTAATTGAGCATGGTATTCCTCCTACTCTGAAGAGTCCACTTCTCATGTCATGAAGGTAACCATTTGAATTTGTAAAAGGGCTCAAGAACCCAACAGTAGGAAGTATATATACATAGCATGAGTGACATTGGCTGTTTTAGATCATCTTCCAATAGTTTCTTTTGTTTTACCTTTTTTCTTGAAGGCCTGATTTTTGTACTACTTTTGAATCTTAATGCGATTAATTTGTAACTACTTTAGGAAGAAAATGGCAATTACATGTTGCATTGTAATCGTTTCGTTTCAAATTTAGATTTAGCACGGCATTCCCGCAGCAACGCGCGGGTACATCCACTCGTTGTGTAACAAACATGAATCACAAATTTTACAAAACATGAATAATTAAGCGAGATTCAAATGGATTTCCCGGAGCAATGTCATCAAAAGATCATACCATCCATGAAGAACCTTCCATTAGCTAGTGAAATCCAATCTGATCACATTCATAATTGCGTCGTAGCTCAACACTCATCTCCGATAGACTGTCGGAAACTCTTCCTGATCACCATTCCCAGCGAAAAGGAATAATCAAACTATTTTCTATCCCGTTGTTACACTTCATCATGATCTCCATTTATGTCTGATCAAATCACCAATAATGGTCAAAGGGTCTGGACATAGCATCATCCGTCTCCGTCCTCTTTCTAGTGTTGGATCGTTCTGATGAACATGATGTATCATCCTGCATCATATATTAACTGATGATTAATTACTAGTATTAGGTACAACAATCTACTGATAATGAATATAAAACAAATACATTTTTTATACATCTACTAAAGCAATTCTCATAATGATACGCTAATCCATTATTATCCTACCATTTTCAGTATCATTAATTTCGAGGCCTAGAAAACGGGTTCAGTTCCAACTTCACAAATTTGAGGAGATTCACAAAAGTTGTGAATTGGCGCCAGAAAGTAATTAATCATTTTCTACCTTGCAAATAATTAGCTTCTTAATTCTATGCTAATCCAGCGTTCTCTTAATTCACAAAAAATGTGAATTGGCGCGAAAATTAATGAGATTTTCTTGATGTCCTCATAAGAGGTCTCATGTTCAAATCTCCCTTTGAAATGGACACGGTCACACGGGGATACCTTAGTTAGACTCCATACATGTAAGTCAAAGACTTCGTTTACCGTTTTACAATAACACAAAGTCTTAATACTACACATACTTGACCAGATTTAGGGGGTGTTTGTTTAAGTTAATATGTTGGCATATGAGCTTATCTGATTTCGGCTTATATTTCATAAGCCCCAATTTTCTGGCTTATTTAGAGACTTGTGAGCTTATATAAGTTTCTTATATCCACAAGTCTCAAATTAAGCCGAAAAAATGAGGCTTGTGAAATATAAGCCGAGAAACAAATAAGCTCATAAGCCATATATAAGCCTAAACAAACACCCCCTTACAGAAGACATAAATCAACTTTACTAATCAGTTTAGCTTCTTATTGATCACGATCTCGAAAACTTAGAACTAAACCTAAATCATTTCTCCTAATCAAATATTCTGTTATTCGAAATCAGTTCGGAATATTTAGCTACTACTTATTTACTACATATACAAATTAAACAAATAAATTCATACTAATTCAAACAGTAGAATAAAAAACGAACCTCAGAATCAATACGATCACATTCATCATCAAAACGACACCGTTTAACACCAGATCTAAGCTCATCACTATCACCATTACTCTCACAACCACCACTAGCACACGGCGGCGCCACGTCATCCGACGACCACGGCACCACCTGCGCATCCTCATCCTCACTCTCATCACTTTCACTCTCCTCCTCATCATCATCATCTTCATCTTCCTCACCAACGCAGTTAACGCAGACAGTAACAGTACGGCCTAGATGCAAACCAGAAGCGGTCCAAGGAGTTTGCGACTGGCATTTATGGCAGAGTAGAGTTCTGGAGTGTTTGGCTACGAGGAAGTTGGCGGAATGGACTGTTTGGTCGCATGTGTAGCAGAGGCTCGCTGTGTCTGATGAGCAGTAGATTTGAGCTGGTGAGTTGCATAATTCGCATTTTTTTGTCATGGTGGTTTTCCGGTAGTGGTTTCTAGTTTTCCGGGAGTGGTTTTGTGGTTTCTGGTTTTCCGGTGTGAGGTTTGTTGAGTTTTTGTGTAAAGGAGTTGGGGTGGGTTGGTTGTCTCGACTCTTTTATATAAGAGGACTTAGGGTTGTTTCGTTTGTTGCTCGTGGTAGAATGGTAATGGATATGAAAAAGTGTGTTATTATGATTGTTTATGTTTGGTTGATAAAATATGGAATTAAAAATCAGATAGATATTTGAATTTTGTAATGGAAAGAGAGCTCATGAATGGATTTCATAGACACCAAATTGGTGTGTAATGAATCTATGACTATGATATACTCATTTCATTCACGGGCTCACTAAACAAACGCCACTAATCGGAATGAAATTCATAGATTCATTCCGATAGGCGCATACCAAACGCACCCTTAGTTTCTAACATTAACTCCACTTTAATTTTCATCTCAGCGTCATATCTTTTCATTCTCAAAATACATGCTCCACGCTTTTATTAAAACTAGACGATTACCAGTACATAGCAACGAGATTTTATAACGATATATAGTTTTAATAATAATAATAAAAGTTTATAAGTTATAAATAAAAAATATTAAAAGTTTGAATATTTGAAGATTAAACATAATGTTTTGAAACCCGGTTCGATCGGACGGTTCAACTAGTTGAACCGTTCTGATCAAAAAAACATGTCAAACTAAATACTCCGTAATTAATAATAAAAACATTAAATATATACCTCACTAAATACTTTTCACACACACAAACTAAGAAAACGTAGAAAAAAGGACAAAACGTATAAAAAACGGATGAAAACGTAAGAAAACGGACGACAACGTAAGGAAACGGATAAAAACGTAAAAACTACAAACGATTAAAATGGACATATAAAGTGAGAATGAAAAAAGTGGGAAGAAGATAATGAAACTTTTCAAATTGTAGTTAAAATTTGAGAATGAAATTTCACATTTTGAAAATTGTTGGAAAAAAGTGAATAAACGAACTTTTTTTTTTTCTTTTCATATGAAAATTTCCCGGAAAACTGGAAAATTTTTCACCAACCAAACTACTTATACTTTAAGTTTTTCCCTTTTCCTTTTTTTGTTTTTCTTGTATATATAGTATAGAAGATATAGATATAAGCCACTAAATACTTTTCACACACACAAACTAAATACTCCGTGATTAATAATAAAAACATTAAAAGGGACCAACTTTGCATACAACCATATGCGGTGAGTTCCTCACCTTTGGTTGCATTTTTTTTGGCTCACGCATGACTTTCGACTGCCCTAAAGAGGCGATGCGTGACCTTGGTTCATCGCCGAGGCTCACCATGGACCGGAAGTAGCCTAAGCAACGAGTTGGAGTTTTCTTTTTCTTTTTTCTTTTGTTTTTTTTTAATTAAAGTTTTATACCCGTTACTATTTTGAAATGTCTAAAAATAAATGTTTATTTTACATTTCAACAATTAAAAGCTAACTTGACACCATTGATGGTTAAATAAAAGCTTTATCAATATCTTTTGATGTTTATTTTACATTTCATACTTTTATACTACAAACTTTACATACAATTTTTTCAGTAAGACTTTAATTCCATAACTTAAAGTCACATGACTTTAAACATACCACTAAGGTAGGACGGAGTGGAGCTCGGGCTCAACATCGTTTCAAGACCCGATCGGTACACCATTCCTAATCTTGGGTCTTTAAACTTTGCTTACAAATCGAGCTCTAACCCGCTCAAGTTACACTTTGTTCTCTTTTTTTTTTTTTTTTTTTCTTTCTTTTATGAAAAGTAGTGTTAGGAGTGGGATCGCACTCAATGGCTCTGGCCAGTTAAGGTAGTGTTAGGGTGAGTATTGGGTTAGTTTTGAGTTGGAAGGTTTTTATTGGATAGAGGTGATGTGACACCCAAAGATTAGTGTCCCAAGACCACCTCCTTCCCTGCTTAATGTCTCTTTTTGACTTATAATTTCATCCACATGTTATGTGATCTACAAGACTACAAATTGTTACTTATGGTTGAGTTTAATGACTTTTTCAAATATCATAATGTGATTACTTAAGAATATAAACATTGCATCTCATATGTTCACAAGAAGTACTATTAAGAAAGAGACATATGATATGATTATTGATTGGCTCCTGATAAGCCGGTCCGGGAGACAATCGTGAATTTGGCCGGCCACAAGATTTTGCTTTCAAAGTTGTTGTGCTTAGATGGCCATCTTTTGGCCACTAAAACTTGTGACCCATGTGATTCACACATTCTTCGAAATATCCACACATTTTTTTATTCCTAATATTCTATAGACACTTGTTATTATCTTTATTGATAGTTGACATTATAATAATTTGATTCTAGAAAAGTTTGTATTATAGAGTTGATTGATAATGACTAAAATTATTTGGAACCTTGATTATTTCATAGACGTTCTTGACAACATGTTGCAAATTGCATAGACAAGTTGTGAGATTCATTGTCAAGTTTTTATGGCTTGTAAATGCAAAGTTGCTTGTTTTCTTAGCCCTTAATTTTGTACCTATCATGTTAATAATAATAATAATAACAATAACAATAATAATAATAATTTAAAATAAAATAAAATATTGTACTCATCAAATGTGATCTTGACCATACATACTATATCTGGTGATGTCATTATTCATCGTAATTGCATAGTTGACCCGGTTAAAGATGAACGATATCATGAGTTGATTTAAATATTTTCGTGAAAAATCACAGCAACAACTAAACATTGTATGCGTCTGGTTATTTTAGAAAGTTTAACCTGTTAAAATGCTTAAGAGATTACCCAACTTTCAAAATTTTCACATATATGTCACCCGTTTGTTGAAACTAACTTATATGTCATCCAAGTATATGTTTGTTTTCGCTTACACTAATTTCGGTCAAAATTAATCCGAATAATTATTATGTCAATAATGAACCTAACACTAACATTTAAAATTAGAGTGGACGGTGTAGTAACGGGGAAGGTTAACGTGGGAGTGTTAGTGGCTTAACGCCACGTTAGAGTTGCTTCAAAAATAAAATAAATAAATAAAATTTCATTTCACCCCCTAAACTATTTAAAATAAATTTTCATTTACACCCCTCAACCTATTCAAATTCAAATTTAAATTTAATTGGTTAATTATGAGCGGGATAAATGAAGTTCAAATTTGAAATTTAAAAATCAAATATGAGCGGGATTTATTCAAATTCAAAATCAAAATCAAAATCAACTCTACCAAAGTTGTTTAGCACACACAACTCAGACACACAAGTTACACACACAACCCACACACACACAAATGTCTCGCAAAGATTTCTTTCAACAATTCTCAAGTCCACAACAACTGCCGGGAACTACCTTTCCAAATCCACCACAACTGCCGGAAACTACCTTTCCAAGTCCACCACAACCGCCGGAAACTACCTTTCCAACTCCACTGTAAGAAGTTGAAGTTTATTCAACTCCACCGTAAGATGTCTTTCCGGTTTTCAATCGAAAAATGTATTTGTAAACACTTAACCTCTTAACAATCCAATTGTTAACACTCCATCTTTAACAATCCACTGCTAACACCCACAGCGTGGACCTCAAACAATCCATTCGGGTTTAGTGAGGCTTACCTTCGTGAACTCGCCGGAGACGAGGAAAATTATAGAGATTATGGAAAACGAGGCACGCGGGAGTCGCTCGTTTGGAACAGTAGCCGTGAAGTCGAATATCTTGGAGAACTACTTTGACATCATGGAGAGAAAGATTACTGGGAGTTTAATTCCTTTTCGAATGATTTGCAGGTTACAACTCAAACGATTCAGATTCTTAATTTGTAGTTTTATTTTCATCAATCTCGTTGTAGTTTTAATGTTTAATGTACTTCGTTTTAATGTTTAATGTACTTTGTGTTTAATGTTTTTTAATAAATGAAGTGTTTATTTTAGTTTAGGGGTTGAATTTGAAAATATTCGAGTTAAGGTTTAACATCTGAATGTTATGATAAAGAGTGTTTTTTGTTAAGTTAAGCCGAAATGTTAAAGTTCGATGCTGTGACATGACAAATGTTAAACCTTAACCTAAGGTTATTATACCCAAGGCTCTTATACGAATGGAAAACTAGTTGCACAATTGGATTTTATCCATTAAAATTACTTTCGACGATATATATTAACACTAAAACAAATGGTATAATTGATATTTCACATAAAACTTGCCATTCGTATTATTTGATATGATAGAGGCTGCTTCTTTATTTATACATTATAGTTTTTAGTTATAAATTTGGTCTGCATTAATGTAAACGAAAAGAAACACATAGTTGGACAATCTAAAAGTTAAATTCAATAAACTTAAGTAGCCTTCATATACATCATTTCAAAATTATATTTGACGATCCAATATTTTTCATTAGCGTATGACCAACTTTTTAATTCAAACGTGTATCAGTTACGTAATATCTCTTCTTTTACTAGTTTTAGCAAAATGTTGAATACTTTAGACCAGCCGTAATAAACAAATAAAAGCGTGTCTAGTGTTGAGGTGGAGGCTTCTTGGACGTGTTCTTGTTATTACGTCGACCCCATCTCGACTCATCTTGGAGGCAGAAAATGAAGGACTCGGTCATCCCAAGATCGAGGTGTGGAAGAGTTGTGTTGGCTCAAAAGTGAGTTGTGTGAGTGATTTACGAGTAATTTATTTATATTGGGTATATTTAACTGGTAAAGTTAGTTGTTCTATTACATTAAATTGAGTTAGTTGTAAAGAAAGAAAAATGATGTGACATTAAGATAATGATAATTAATGCGGTATTGAGATCTTCTTATTACACCTCGTATTTACATATTTTGTTGGTATCTCACAATAATGATTACTGAAAAATGAAATTGCGATGTACCTCCAAAATTAATAATTTAATGACGTGTGTAAACATATTTTCACGAATAAAAAGATTTAGATGAAAATATCTTAAATGAAATATATTGTAACGCTTAAATAACTAACGCGCATTATATTTTATAAATAGTGATATCTAATATATAATATCATTTAACAAAAACCTTTATATAATTTCGTACAAGATCTTAAAAGCAATAATGTATATGTTTCCGATAAGATATACATAGTATTATATTTCAGAAATCAAGAGATAAGGTATTGATGAGACTGAGATGAGGGAGCACACGATGGTGGAATTGATTGGGTATAAAAAGCATCGACTCAGTTTTCAAACTTTGTTGGATGGCTATGCTTCATTTTGACAACTAATTGGACCCACGTGGCATTTTTAAACAAGAACCCATGTCGGTGACATGGCAATATATCCACGTGAAGATATGATGACATGGCACTATGTCTTCACACATTCGGATTCTATGTTTGCTTACGTGGAAGTGACACGTAGGATGGATACGATGACGTGGCACATGTGAAAGGATATGTATTGGGAAAGGTCAAATGGATTTTGTGTGGTGATATGCATCTAGGCCATATGACAACAATGTCGTATTCTTCTTGAAGTTAAGAAACTCATGGGTGGGTCAATGTGTGGGTGCATGTGCATCTCCCCTTGTATCATGTCCATTTTTGCAACATCAAAAGATAAACCTAATGGTAATGGTTCGGTTGGTTGATCTCTTAATTGAATTGGTGATCGTGTTTTCTCCATTAGCTTAATTAAATTAGTAATCGGTTACCTTCAACTTTTTTAAAGTTATAGTTGATTTGCCAACCGAAAGTTTCATCTTTTTTTTGTATGTATTTTTTATCATTTTTTGTGAGGTATGTTTTTTGTTGTAGTTGCGATTCTTTTTATTAGATTAAGCTTGGGTATAGTGTTCGAAAAAAAAAAATGCGACAATGATGATGATGTTATGAACCACAATATTTTTACGCAGTTTTTATGAGGATCACTCATGATGAGTGATGTGAACATCATATTTTGTCCCAAATATGTTTTCTTTTTCTGTAAGTTAGATTTATTAAGATTTATTATTATTATTATTATTATTATTATTATTATTATTATTATATTTATTTTTAAATGTAGCTGAATTTAGGTTTGTTGCAGGAGCACGTTTTATATGAAAATAATAATTTTGTTGTCCAAATAATAAAGATATGACATGACTATAGGAAATGAATCACATCCTCTATTGTCTAGTCAATATAATGGCCACCTTTATTTCAAAAAAGAAATATAATGGCCACCTTCGTTTTATGGTCGAATTTATGTGATGTAAAAAGCATATAAGTAACATTGATGTTGATACATCAACTTTGAGTCTTAAGTAGTCATTTGCTTGGTTTGGACCATGAATGTGGCTTCACCTACACAAGAAGTCATTTTAATCAAACAGAAGACTGACTTGTTGTATCATGTCACATAAAATTGCAATATCATATAAACTGTCATTATCTTTGAAAAATTGGCATTTGATTGAATATAAACCTACTAACACATTTATACCTTTTTTTTTTTTTTTTTTTTTTTTTTAACGAAACTAACTATCTCATAATTTTTACACGACAAATATATCTCACACGTCTTAAACATTCTACAGTGAAATTTCTCACACAACTTGAGATAACATTGGGACACAAGTAATATGGTCATGTTTATACTAGTTAGTAGTACTTGATATAAATCCAATACTAGAAAAATGGATGAAATAGTTTTGTGCTATTGAATTTTTATGCTCTCGAACTCTCGATATTTTCTTGTAATTAAAATAAATAAATTAATCGTATAGATTGATTCTTATAACCAAATATTAGCCTCCTTGGTACAATGGTATCCTACTTATTAACAATGTAAAGTCGATATCTAGTGAGTTTAGCAAGCTAATAAATATAAGAATATGTCGTTATGTATAAGCTAACCACAAGTTTGTAAGATTTTGTCTCAACAGTTGAAGTAATTAAGTACGTTACTGATTGAATCTTATACTATAAGATTTTGTTCAAGCACTTGGTGTTCATCAGATAATAAGCATGAATCATGAAACTAGACAAATTGATTGAAGAAAAAAAGCTGTACCAAAAGCACCAGGAACTAACTAATGTTTGATTGGGATATGGGGTCTATTACCATATCTACCATTGGGCCTGATTTTTCGCCCACTTCAATGGCCCAATTTATTGTTATAACTGTTGTGAACTTGTGCCACGTATGGTAAATCACTAGGCTTTACATAATTTACAAATTTGGTTACAACGAGTGTGGAAACCCGCGCGATACAGTGGGATTGGCTTAAAAGGACTTACTTTGCAGCGATACTTAAACTTTAGGGACTATTTTTGCCAAGTTGTGAAACTTTTAATGTTTGGACTTACTTTGCAACGCCACTTGGATCTCAGGGACTGTTTTTGCCAAATTGAGAAAGTTTGAAATTAATGCAAGGTTTTTGGGTACAAAGTTGTACGCCTTTTAGTATTATATACAAATGAGCATTTGTTATAGTTTTATCCATGGCAACACCTAGCAAATTTCTAGTATGAGAATGAAATATACGAACTGCTTATTACTATAGTGCAGGGTAAAAGTCAAAACGATAACATACTTTCTCAAACGTATCAATATTATAAACATACCATTTACGATCAATACGATAAATCAAGGATCAAATATGTGCAATAATGGGTAATTTCTTCACACCTTCATTTATCATATTTGCATCGTTAGTCCTTTATACTAACTACCGCAGAAATAACTTAAAACTTGGTTTTCTTACGTTTCGTCCGATTTTTACGCTTTAGTCCGATTTTTACGTCGTCGTCCGCTTTTTACGCCGTCGCTTTTTACGCTTTAAATGCTTTTTACGTTTCCAATCGATTTTTACGTTTCCGCTTTTTGCGTTTTTCCGCTTTTTACGTTTCGCTTTTTTCGTTTTCGTCCGATTTTTACGTTTCGTATGTTTTTACGTTTCGTCCCTTTTTACGCTTTTGTCCGATTTTTACGTTGTTCGTGCATGTTGTCGATTTTTACGTTTCGTCGATTTTTACGTTTTCGTCCCGGGTTTTACGTTTTCGTTACGCTTCGCTTCCGTCGTTTTTTATGCCGTTTTTTACGTTTTATGTTGTTATTTACGTTTACGTCCGATTTTTACATTTTCGCCCGATTTTTACGCCGTTTTTTTGCGTTGCCTTTTTTACGTTTTCGTCCGATTTTTATGTTTTTGTTCGTTTTTTACGTTTTGTCGCGACAAGCTCGTCTCTTTTTTTGTTTTCGTCCGATTTTTACGCTTTATAACGTTGCCGTTTTTGTTTTTTATGTTTCGCCGATGATAGTTTCGTCCACTTTTTATGTAAAAATCGACGAAAACATAAAAACGGACGAAACGTAAATGACGAAAACGTAAAAATCGGACGAAAACGTAAAAATCGGACGAAACAAAAAACGAACGAAAACGTAAAAACTAACGAAACATATAAAACGATTTAAAACGAAAAATCGAATTTAAAACGTAAAAACCGACGAAACGTAAAACAAGATGAAAACGTAAAAATGTATTAAAACGTAAATAGCCGATGAAAACGTAAAAAGACGAAACGTAAAAATCGGACGAAAACGAAAAAAAGACGAAACGTAAAAATCGGACGAAACGTAAAAATGTATTTAAAACGTTAAAAATCGGTCGAAACGAAAAGCGTAAATGTAAAAACGACGAAAACGAAAAATCGATTTAAAACGTAAAAATCGGACGAAACAAAAAAGGACGAAACGTAAAAACCGACGAAAACGTAAAAACGGATGACGACGTAAAAATGGGACTAAACGTAAAAATCTGGACGAAACGTAAGAAAACCAAGTTTTAAGTTATTTACTAATGGCCGTTAGTATAAAGGACTAACGATGCAAATATGATAAATGAATGTGTGAAGAAATTACCCATTATTGCACATATTTGATCCTTTGTTTATCATATTGATACATAAATGACTATGTTTATCATATTGGTACATTTGAGAAAGTATATTTATCATTTTTGACTTTTACCCTATGGTCTATTATCACATTCCCTATTCCAACGAATTAGGCCTCACTTTGAATCAAAGCTAACAAGTGAGCAGGTCATGCTTACTTTCTTCATGGTTAACGTATAGTAAATAGTTAACGGTGGCTTTAGTACGAAGTCTGATGTTCATTTATAAGAAAAGAAACTGATATTATCACAATTATTTGGAATGAATTTAAATGTCACTATTAATTGTTTTCAGCGGCTTTCGATGGTGTTTATTTTGTTAAACTATTTTAAATTAGATATTAGAGAAAATGCACATGGGACCAAACGAAAAAAATACAATCTGCTAATGGTTATGATCAATCTAAAGCCAGACTCAATTGGGTTCGGTTCTTATTCATCCTTAAACAAAATCATTTTACAATTTCTCTACCATTAAAGACTAGCTCTTTAAAAAAAAAAAAAAAAAAATGGGGCTTGAGAAGGATGACTTAAGACTCGAACTCATGCCCAAAGCTTTAGTAAGAATGAGCCATTGCCATCTCCCCCAACAAACCTCTCAATCAATTATGTTTTTAAATATACTAAACATGAAAATGAGTTAAAAAAAAAAAAAAAAGGGACCACGACACAACTAAATTAGATCATATATAAACCGTAGAAGTTGTTCACATAATTCGAGTAGTATAATTATTAAAAGTATGCTACCCTGACATTATTTTAAATCACTACGTTGTTCACTGATTTTTATCACAATTACAATTATAATCAAATGCAATCTTCACTTTTTATTGTGTGAGTGATGGTTAAATTGACTCGCTGATTATAATTAGTGATAAGATGGTGATTAGTTTGTTAAAAATACTTGAAGTTACATATGAACCAACTTAAAAAGAAACTAGGAACAACTTTAACCTTTTTCTTTCTACGTTCCTTGTCTTTAGACGTGGAAACAGCGTCACGAACTAACTTAATATATGATGGAAGAACTTATTTTGGGGCTGAACTGACAATTCTTGCAAGTGCTTCCCATGCGGCCTGGTAAATACATGATAGGATACACGAAGAGATTATGGCAGCTAACAATAAGGTAACCAAAACATTACCAATACTGTAGCAGACTCAGTGTCACTTAGTAAAATGATCAGGGTGGATATCATAGTTGGCGCTTCATCAACAAGATACAATTTACTGTTTTGAAGAAGTATCCAATCAAAGCATACCCCATGATCATCATCTCCCATTGCGGAGAGCATAGCCGGAAGAACTGTTGAAAGATGGACATTCAAACCAGCACCCGCAACCTCTGCAACAGCTCCCACATCATGTGCATTGAATGCACTGAAAAATAATATTTTCAAAAACAATTAGCATCATAAACCAAAGTGTCTAAATACAAAAATTCACGAATTCTAGAGCACATACGAGAGAGGGAGATGAACAAGCTTTGGCAATGAATGCGGCAACATAGCTTTGGCAATGAATGCGGCAACATAGGTTACTAGTGGTCACTGTTGCGCTCAGCCTAAGATTTTGTCTCAACAGTTGAATTAATTAAGCACGTTACTGATTAAATCTTGTACTACAATAATGCAAATAGAAAAAGTAGAAGTTTTACGTCCATATGTTTGTAAAAGTAATGGGCATATTGGTCCATTTAAACACACCCTATCCATACATTAAACCCATTACTCGCCGTCCTTAAAGAATAAAGTCTAGTTTGTTTACTTTTTTTCTTTATAAAACTCTAAAGTTATTTTTTCATCCAAGATTTACCTAATGTCCTAATCAAGCATGCAGGAAGCAGAAAATTAACTAGCTTATCTAGTAAGTAAACTACATGTGACATCTCCCCACATATATAATAGAGAATACGCTTTGAACGCATACGCCACTTGCGCACGCCTAAACGCCAAGACGTCTAAAATTAATTACGTGGCAATGCCACCTATTTATTCTCACGCCCCACAAGAAAAAACACACGCCTTCCCATAAACACAACCAAGAACACACACTTTCACAACCCAAACCCACTATCCCCGATTTTCAAAGAACACAATCAATTGCATTTTATTGCCCAAAATTAAACTGAACATCCTCGATCCTAAAACAAGTCTCGATTCATTCTTTGAAAATCACCAAATCATCCTATTTTTGGTGATGATTCAAAATTGTTTGTGAAACGCGTATCAATTAATTTGAGATGGTGTTAAATTGTTCCAGTGATATGGTGATAATTAAAAGATTGATATCAAGCTTTTTCTTAAATCTCAATGTTAACCCTAAACCATCCGGCTATAAATTGAACGATTGTGTTGATACACTTCATATCACAATCATTCGATTGGAAAAACCAGTATCTCACCATGACTTTTGGATATTATACATCTAGGCCATATGACAATGTCGTATTCTTGAAGTTAAGAAAGTCATGGGTGGGTCAATGTGTGGGTGCATGTGCATCTCCCCTTGTATCATGTCCATTTTTGCAACATCAAAAGATAAACCTAATGGTAATGGTTCGGTTGGTTGATCTCTTAATTGAATTGCTGATCGTGTTTTCTCCATTAGCTTAATTAAATTAGTAATCGGTTACCTTCAACCTTTTTAAAGTTATGGTTGATTTGCCAACCGAAAGTTTCATCCTCTTTTTGTATGTATTTTTTATCAGTTTTTGTGGGGTATGTTTTTTGTTGTAGTTGCACTTGCTTTATTAACAAATTATGATTGAGTGTAGTGTTCGAAAAAAAAAGTTAATGTGACAAGAGGTGACCACAAAATTTTTGATGCAAGTCTTTTATGAGGGATCATTTGTGATGAGTGATGTGAACATCATATTTTGTCCCAAATATGTTTTCTTTTTTCTGTAAGTTAGATTTATTAAGATTTATTATTATTATTATTATTATTATTATTATTTTAAATGTAGCTGAATTTAGGTTTGTTGCAGGAGCACGTTTTGTATGAAAATAATAATTTTGTTGTTCAAATAAAGATATGACATGACTATAGGAAATGAATCACATCCTCTATTGTCTAGTCAATATAATGGCCACCTTTATTTCAAAAAAGAAATATAATGGCCACCTTCGTTTTATGGTCGAATTTATGTGATGTAAAAAGCATATAAGTAACATTGATGTTGATACATCAACTTTGAGTCTTAAGTAGTCATTTGCTTGGTTTGGACCATGAATGTGGCTTCACCTACACAAGAAGTCATTTTAATCAAACAGAAGACTGACTTGTTGTATCATGTCACATAAAATTGCAATATCATATAAACTGTCATTATCTTTGAAAAATTGGCATTTGATTGAATATAAACCTACTAACACATTTATACCTTTTTTTTTTTTTTTTTTTTTTTTAACGAAACTAACTATCTCATAATTTTTACACGACAAATATATCTCACACGTCTTAAACATTTGGTTAGGGAGCTTCTCACACAACTTGAGATAACATTGGGACACAAGTAATATGGTCATGTTTATACTAGTTAGTAGTACTTGATATAAATCCAATACTAGAAAAATGGATGAAATAGTTTTGTGCTATTGAATTTTTATGCTCTCGAACTCTCGATATTTTCTTGTAATTAAAATAAATAAATTAATCGTATAGATTGATTCTTATAACCAAATATTAGCCTCCTTGGTACAATGGTATCCTACTTATTAACAATGTAAAGTCGATATCTAGTGAGTTTAGCAAGCTAATAAATATAAGAATATGTCGTTATGTATAAGCTAACCACAAGTTTGTAAGATTTTGTCTCAACAGTTGAAGTAATTAAGTACGTTACTGATTGAATCTTATACTATAAGATTTTGTTCAAGCACTTGGTGTTCATCAGATAATAAGCATGAATCATGAAACTAGACAAATTGATTGAAGAAAAAAAGCTGTACCAAAAGCACCAGGAACTAACTAATGTTTGATTGGGATATGGGGTCTATTACCATATCTACCATTGGGCCTGATTTTTCGCCCACTTCAATGGCCCAATTTATTGTTATAACTGTTGTGAACTTGTGCCACGTATGGTAAATCACTAGGCTTTACATAATTTACAAATTTGGTTCTAACGAATATGAAACCCGCTGATCAATGGACGGGATTAAAAGCGACTTACTTTGCAATGATACTTAAACTTTAGGGACTATTTTGTCAAGTTGTGAACTTTTAATGTTTGAACTTACTTTCAGAACGCCACTCGGATCTCGCGACTTTGCCAAATTGAGAGAAAGTTTGAAATTAATGCAAGGTTTTGGGTACAAAGTTGACGCCTTTTAGTATTATATACAAATGAGCATTTGTTATAGTTTTATCCATGGCAACACCTAGCAAATTTCTAGTATGAGAATGAAATATACGAACTGCTTATTATGTAGTGCAGGGTAAAAGTCAAAACGATAAACATATTTCTCAAACGATCAATACGATAAACATAATCATTTACGATCAATATGATAAATCAAGGATCAAATATGTGCAATAATGGGTAATTTCTTCACACCTTCATTTATCATATTTGCATCGTTAGTCCTTTATACTAACTACCGTTAGTAAATAACTTAAAACTTGGTTTTCTTTACGTTTCGTCCGATTTTTACGCTTTAGTCCGATTTTTACGTCGTCGTCCGCTTTTTACGCCACGCTTTTTACGTTTTAATCGCTTTTTACGCCGAATCGATTTTTACGTTTTCCGCTTTTTGCGTTTTTCCGCTTTTTACGTTTTCGTACGTTTTTACGTTTTCGTCGATTTTTACGTTTTGTTATGTTTTTACGTTGTCGTCCGTTTTTACGCGTTGTCCGATTTTTACGTTGTCGTTATTTTACGTTTTACGATGACGTTTTTCGTTTTTACGTTGCCCGCGTTGCCCACGCCGTTTACGTTTTCGCGCCGTTTTACGCCGTCGTATTTACGCGATATTACGATTCGATTTTTATTTTCGTTCGATTTTTACGCCGCTCGTTACGCTTGCCTTTACGCCGTCCGATTTTTTGTTTTGTTATTTTTACGCTTGTCAAGACGCCGCTGTTGTTTCGTCCGATTTACGCTGCTTTAACGTTGCTCGCGTGTTTCGCCGATGAGCCGCCCACTTTTATGTAAAAAATCTGACGAAAACATAAAAAAACGGACGAAAACGTAAATGACGAAAACGTAAAAAATCGGACGAAAACGTAAAAAATCGGACGAAAACAAAAAAAACGAACGAAAACGTAAAAAACTAACGAAAACATATAAAAATGTATTTAAAACGTAAAAATCGATTTAAAACGTAAAAAACCGACGAAACGTAAAAACAAGATGAAACGAAAAACACGAAACGTAAAATAGCCGATGAAAACGTAAAAAGACGAAACGTAAAAATCGGACGAAACGAAAAATGATTTAAAACGAAAAATCGGACGAAACGTAATAAAACAGATTTAAAACGTTAAAAATCGGTCGAAAACGAAAACAGACGAAACGTAAAAACGGACGAAAACGTAAAAATCGACGAAACGTAAAAATCTGACGAAACAAAAAAAGGACGAAACGAAAAACCGACGAAAACGTAAAAACGGATGACGACGTAAAATGGGACTAAAACGTAAAAATCGGACGAAACGTAAGAAACCAAGTTTTAAGTTATTTACTAATGGCCGTTAGATAAAGGACTAACGATGCAAATATGATAAATGAATGTGTGAAGAAATTACCCATTATCGCACATATTTGATCCTTTGTTTATCATATTGATACATAAATGACTATGTTTATCATATTGGTACATTTGAGAAAGTATATTTATCATTTTTGACTTTTACCCTATGGTCTATTATCACATTCCCTATTCCAACGAATTAGGCCTCACTTTGAATCAAAGCTAACAAGTGAGCAGGTCATGCTTACTTTCTTCATGGTTAACGTATAGTAAATAGTTAACGGTGGCTTTAGTACGAAGTCTGATGTTCATTTATAAGAAAAGAAACTGATATTATCACAATTATTTGGAATGAATTTAAATGTCACTATTAATTGTTTTCAGCGGCTTTCGATGGTGTTTATTTTGTTAAACTATTTTAAATTAGATATTAGAGAAAATGCACATGGGACCAAACGAAAAATACAATCTGCTAATGGTTATGATCAATCTAAAGCCAGACTCAATTGGGTTCGGTTCTTATTCATCCTTAAACAAAATCATTTTACAATTTCTACCATTAAAGACTAGCTCTTTAAAAAAAAAAAAAAAAAAATGGGGCTTGAGAAGGATGACTTAAGACTCGAACTCATGCCCAAAGCTTTAGTAAGAATGAGCCATTGCCATCTCCCCCAACAAACCTCTCAATCAATTATGTTTTTAAATATACTAAACATGAAAATGAGTTAAAAAAAAAAAAAAAGTAAAGGGACCACGACACAACTAAATTAGATCATATATAAACCGTAGAAGTTGTTCACATAATTCGAGTAGTATAATTATTAAAAGTATGCTACCCTGACATTATTTTAAATCACTACGTTGTTCACTGATTTTTATCACAATTACAATTATAATCAAATGCAATCTTCGCATATTATCATCATTTGTACTTGACTTTTTATTGTGTGAGTGATGGTTAAATTGACTCGCTGATTATAATTAGTGATAAGATGGTGATTAGTTTGTTAAAAATACTTGAAGTTACATACAGTACGAACCAACTTAAAAAGAAACTAGGAACATCTTTAACCTTTTTCTTTCTACGGTCCTTGTCTCTAGATGTGGAAACAGCGTCCCGAACTAACTTAATATATGATGGCAGAACTTCTTTTGGGACTGAACTGACAATTCTTGCACGTGCTTCCCAGGCTGCCTGGTAAATACATGATAAGATACACGAAGAGATTATGGCAGCTAACAATTCGCATCATAAACCAAAGTGTCTAAATACTAAAATAATTAGCATCATTAATTAATGACAATGATATTCAAACACTATATACCTAACATAACTGAGGTAAGGGTAAATGAGTATAATACTTGTCGTATGCTAGAATCAGGGTCCTTCAAGCCTTTAGATATAATACAGGAATGACCAAAAAGGAAGAACTCTCTCCTCGAGCTTCCTAACAAGCTCACCCAATGCTCGTCCCGCAGCCTTGACAAAATAAGCAAAAATTTAGTTTCCAAAATATTTGTATAACATATGAAAGAGATTAGAAATGATGATAACCAAGAAACAGACCTGTCTCGTTTCAGAGGATGGTGATGCAAAAGACGCGATAAGTGGGTGTTCACCAAAACGGGCATTACCTCCTTCAATGTTTTAGGAGTATTTACAACTATAGTTTTCCACACATGTAAAGCAGCCTACAAAGAGAAAATGTAGAATTACATATCAGATACCATAACTGGACATATATAAAGCTGGCAAATATAAAGGTGGCAAAGTTGACCCACTCACTTAAGAATGGGTCGATTCAGTTATTGGTTTTGTCTTTAGCGAGAACGTTTAAGAAAAAAATTAATAAAGCTAAACAGAAAGAGATCAATGATACATCTTTGTCATCATAATTGACACAGATATTGGCTATATGAGTTTAAACATTTTGAAAGAAAGTTTGAAGAGTCAAGTCACCCATCTAGTGCTTGCCCTGTAATTTTCCACCTCAACCAATAACATTAAACTCAACATACCTGGCGAACTGAGAGGCTGATATCAGTCCGGACCATGTAGAGCGCGGCAAGCACTTCATCACGCTTATCCCTGCCAAGTACCTCAATGATTGCACGTCCTTGTGCTTCTGTACCAACACCTTCATCGTCGCTGCCACCCTCAAGGAGTGCTTTTCCAGAAGTACCAGCAAGCTGAATCAAACAAATTGTCAATAAAAATAAGTGCTTCCGAAATTGGCACATACTAGAGTTAGCAGTTGCTCCAAGCTCCTGCTAATATCTTTTGTTACTCACCAACATCAAGTATCTCTCATGGATCAAGGGCAGTAAATTTCCTAATCGATCAGAGGAAGAATTTGTTTGATTTCGGTTCCAAGCTCCTGTTCAATCCTATACCTGTATCATAGCACAGAAACACACATCAGCATATGTGATTTTCACTGGCAAACATTGCCATCACACGTTACATGAACATAAGTATTTTCTTACAAGTTCAAGCGGTCTTCGTAAATTATCAAATTCACAGCAAGCCCCAGATGTCCAAATCTTCCAGAACGACCCACCTACAATCAGAAGGTAAACATATCTCATTCAATAAACATTCAAATGCTGTTGACCATCTTGTAGAATAGAAGTTCAACTCACCCTGTGCAGATATGTTTCAGCATTCCTGGGAAATCAAAATTGATCAGGACGTTGACTGCTTGAATATCTATACCTATGGTAAATAAATCTGGGCCAAGACAAAACAGATTATACATTGGTCAATAAGGTATCAGCTATTAGAATGACTTAATATTACACAGCAAACACCCAGAAGCATACCAGTACAGACAAGGTTCCTGCATGCATCGCTGCGGAAATCATGGAAGACCCTATTCCTGTGATCTTGCAACATTTTGGCATGAATAGAGAAGCAGGAGTAAATCTCCGTGATTAGCTCACTCGATTAACAGAAGACAATAGATTGGTTCATTTGCAACTGTAAAGATTGTTTACTATCTAGCTGAAACAATATCTAATAAAAAAACATATTCAAGATTTGACCTAACCTTGGAGAAGAGTGTATTGAGGCAGCAGACCTTCTGTCTTTCTTCTACAAAGGCATAAAACTGGATGATACCTTTTAGAGTAAGCTCATCCATTAAAGTAACAACATAAGGCATCTCCAGGTATCTGTCTTTGAAATCTTTGATAGTAACCGGTAACGTGGCTGAAAACATCAAAATTTGTCGCTGCGCTGGAAGAAATCCAATTAGTTGTTCAACAGAGGTTGAAACTCCGAGGACAGCAGTTTATCAGCCAGCATTTAGAGCATTTAGCAAATAAACATATCAACTATACTTTAAGGGCCCGTTTGGTTTGTTGCTAGGAATGACAATGGGTATCGGATTTGGAATGAGGTGGAATGATAATGGGTATGAAAAATTGTATCATTACGATTGTTTATGTTTGATTGATAAAATATGGTATGAAAAAGTGTATAGATATTTGAATTTTGTAGTGGAAAAAAGAAGGGCCCATGGGAATGGATTTCATAGACACCAAATTGGTGTGTAATGAATCTATCACTATGATATACTCATTTCATTACCGGGCCCACAAAACAAAACAAAACAAACACAGTCTATGACTTTGAAAGTCATAGTCTCATTCCCATTACACCAAACCAAACGGACCCTAAGTAAAGTAATGACAGATCTGCATTTTCTAAAACCTCATCTTTTATTTCATTAAAATTTGCTAACCTCATCCATGACTAGCATTGAGCAATCATTCGATTGCATATTTCCTTTTGGTAAGATCAAGAATTCTTCCCGAGTACCACTCAATTTGCTTATTAGAACATTTGATGGGCGTATGTTGTCGTGTATCACTCCATTGTCGTGAAGATGCACTACCCTAGAACCACGCCCTTTATTAAGCTTTTCAAAGATGATAATTATTTGTTTTCTTGGCAAACTCTCACGAAGTTGCACGCATTTTCCATTGCAATGTTTGAAGTAATCTCCGTTGAATTTTATCTCGTAAATTCTTACAACATTATTATGCTCACACAATCTTAGTTTGGTGGTTGCATAAAGAACAAAAGCGATACTTACTTATCAAGAATGTGAACACGCTTCACGACATATTCACGTTCATCTTGTGTTCCGTATAAACCATTGTATGTCCTATTTAGATATTACGTCAGTTGAAAGGACATCATGCCAGTAGTATCTAGCCTAAAAGTTAATTTAATTGGTACTTTTGCAAAGCTCCATGAATCTAGTTTGAGTGGGAGCGTATTCATCGATGTCATCAACGCCAGTAAAGTTTGCTAACCGTAGCTCTTAGGCGTTTTCATAGCGAATCGTTCTCTTACCGTAACAAATAAATTGTCGCCATATTTGATAGCGACAATTTATTTGTTACGAAAAAACATCCGATTCCGCTTATGAAAACGCCTAGAGCTACTGTTAGCAAACTTTACTTTCAATACCGATGACATCGATGTCAAGTACACCGTCGAAGTTAGATTCAGAAACTTTGCAAAAGTACCAATTAGATCAACTTTTAGGCCTGATACTACTAACTGACATCCTTTCACCCCGACGTAATTTCTAGAAAAGAGATGAGTATTACACGAACACAAGATGGACGTGATTGTGTTGTGAAACGTGTTCACGTTCGTGATAAGAAGTATCGTTCAGATTTCTTTTACGCAACCACGAAACTAAGATCGTGTACCGACCATAATAATGTTGTAAGAATTTACGAGACAAAATTCGACGGAGATTACTTCAATATTGCAATGGAAAGACGCACGTGCAACTTCGTAGAGTTTGCCAAGAAAACAAATAATTATCATGTGTTGAAAAACTTAATAAAAGACGTAGTTTTAGGGGTAGTGCATCTTCACGACAATGGAGGTTATACATGACAGCATACGCCCATCAAATATTCTAATAAAAAAGCATCGAACACGTGTAGTAGCACGATTGGATGGCCTGAGCCGAAGCAGATACCACGAGTCAGGTGATATTTCAAAATTTTGAAGATAACGTGAAAAGATAAAAACGTCATGCAGACCAAAGAAAAACCATCTATTTTCTCATAAACGTATCTAGATGTCTATGGATCTACAGTTCAACTATTAAGGATATTTTGCTAAGACTATGTCGAATATATTATCGGAAGCCACTAACTGTCTAGATTAAGATGCTTCTAAAAGGAAACGCAGACTTGGACCAATGATGTTAGTGACAAACATAAGCTTCTAAGATAAGACTAGCGAAAGTATACGAGTGTTGTTATTTTTTTTAACCACTAATCAGGCAAAACAAATAAAACAATCAAAAACCCTAACACAAGTGAATTAAAAGATCTCAATCCAATAGACAAATAACAAACAGTTTGAAGGATAACGTGACCTGCTTAGGGTTTGTGAAACTGCAATTGGGGAAAAAGTATATGTTAAGTGTTTGGAATTGGGGGTGCGTTTTATATATAGTGGTGGGTGGGAGTCGGTGTTTTTTTTAAAGGGTGTTGTGATCGTTGGATTAAAAGAGGTTGGGTGAAGGATTTATGAAGTAATCTACTGTAATAAAGTACATTGTTTTTTAAACTAGTAGACTAAAGGGTGTTTAACAAATCACTGACGGAGGCACATTGATACTTGGAGTATTAGTATAGATACGAGATGGCGTGCTTTCCATAGCGTTGAAATTTTTAATATTGGCGCGATCACAGTTAATAAATAGAATATAATCTTTTTTTTTTTTTTTTTTCATGGCTGATTTTTAAATGATTGATCACAAGCGTTAATAAATAAGAATATAATCATTTTTTTTTTTCAGATCTCGCCTAAAAATATATATATATATTTTTTTTTTTTTTTTTTAGTCTTATAGCGATCGGCCCAAATGTACACAAGCAAAGCATCAGAGCAGCCAAAGATGTATCCGGCGGGAAAAAGTGCCTTAGCTACAAAGATCAGAACAGATCAGATGTGATACCAAAACTACCGTTTTGATTGAAATTTAATATATACTTATAATGTTGCTATGTATTTTCACATAAAATTTCAACCGCCCACCAAAATAAAAATGAGGGTGATAGACCATGAAAATGTTCATGAAAAATCTACAAAATGAGGTGGAGATTTGATAGGTGCGTTTGATTGTGGGGTCTCTCTCTTTCTTTGCACCAATCAAATACCTCCGCCTCATTTTGTGGATTTCTTTTGTGGAACATTTTTTGTGGCTCTAGTATCTCTCATAAAAAATACAACCCACTAAATACATTAAAAAATTATTACTCACATAATCACATTCACACATTAAATTATTGAAAAGGGGAAAAACCAATTGGAGAACAGGTTACAGAGGAAGTTAGATGGACAAAACCACTTATGATTCTTACTCAATAATTATTATTAAACCACAATTCTACATCTATCATTAAAGAATCAAGACTTTTATTCCATATCCTCTATTTGGTTTTGAATAATCAGGTATGTAACTCACTAAGTCTTTGACCTTTCTTCAATTCTTCATAAATTATAATGTATTAGTATTTTACTTTTCCTAAATATGTATAACTCGTTGGGATTTAGCATTTTAGTGGGTAAATATTTAGAACTTGAGTAGGATACAGGAGTACTATATATTGCTACAATAATCTTCAACAAAAATATGATTGACAATTTACAATTTCTCAATTTGTTATTCAAAAATATTATGTTAATAGTTGTGATTTGTTGTGTGAATCTACTAGATATACATCGATGACAAAAAAACAGAAAAGGGTCGATTCATTTTTTTCACGAATTGTTTCGCCAAGAATTGAAGAGGATACGACATTAGAAGAAGAGAATAAAGAACCACCAAGGGACGATAATCCTCCACCGATTTCAGTAGTCGAGAATGCTACATTTTCGTCTATTCAACGTGACCCTGGACTACGTCAACCAATATGAAATTATCCGGTTAATAAGAGAGACGAGATTCGACGAACTTACTTGAAATCTGGACCTCATCGATCCTAGAGACGGATATATATCTTTCAATTCAGATTCGATTCTAAAGCTTGCAAAGAAATACTATTATCTTGATTTCACAGACCAAGAACTCGATACCTTGGAATTCCAGTTGAAACACTTTGAACTTGATGTGAAAGATCATCCAAAGTTGGGAAAGTCATCTTCTATAGCTGATTTATGTCAATGCTTAGCATACACAGGAAAGGCAAGTCACTATTATCTAGTTGACAGGTTGATACGACTGGTGCTGACTCTTCCGGTGTCTACTGCAAGTGTTGAACGTGCGTTTTCCGCCATGAAAATTGTGAAGAACAAATTACGTAATAAAATGGGTGATGAGTTTCTTTCAGATAATTTAGTACTTTATATTGAAAAGGATATTGCAGATACCTTTAGTTTATATAGTGTTCTAGATGATTTTAATGATGTTAAAAAGCGTCGTGCACGCTTTAAATGAAAAACTCTTATTGTAAGACTCTTTAAATCTGTATTGCTTTTTTGTCGGTATCCTTTTTCCAATTTTTTGTTTTGGCCTACCCGGCTGAAAAATCCTGGCTTCGTCACTGTACCAAATTAAGTGATTATATATAAGGCTCTTATTTAGCCTCTTATAGGGGAGAAGGAAGCTTTAATGTCTCTCTTAATTAAGAGGGACTAAGGCTTTGGGCCCACATTTCTTTCCCACTAAAAAGAAAGTAAACACCCCCTAACTAATTTTGTTGTCGATATTTGTTCATTATTTGTTCTTTTTTCATGTTGATTGTGAATGTTTGGTGTTTAGGCAATCCATCAGTCTTAAGCGTAAAAACTCTAATTCTTTACACCGCATTATTACCCGATATTTCTTTTTCTTCACCTCGTACGCCGATTAGGCGGCTTCCCGTTCTTGTCTAAATTCCGCATGTAAAGCATCTGATAAAGAATCTTGTGAGTGACTTCCAACGGTGTTCAACGTGGTTTCCGATTTGATTGTTTTGCGGGACGGGGTTTGCCGGAGGGTGTGAATGATTTAGTGCTGAATCATTTATCGCTCTGAATGATTCACTTCTCGCAACTCTATACTAATATAATGTTATCAAATATATCAATTATCCTAATATATTATAAAACCCTATATTATTATAACAGCTTTTTAACAACACGAAAAAAAAACGAACCTCAGAATCAATCCGATCACATTCATCATCAAAACGACACCGTTTTACACCAGATCTAAAATCCTCACTATCCCCATTACTCTCACAACCACCACTAGCACACTACGGTGCCACGTCATCCGACGACCACGACACCACCTGCGCATCCTCATCCTCATCCTCACTCTCCTCCTCATCACCATCACTTTCCTCCTCATCATCATCATCTTCCTCAACGACGTCGTTTCGTGAAACTGCCACGTCATCACCAACGCAGTTAACGCAAACAGTAACAGTACGGCCTAGATGCAAACCAGAAGCGGTCCAAGGAGTTTGCGACTGACATTTATGGCAGAGTAGAGTTCTGGAGTGTTTGGCTACGAGGAAGTTGGCGGAATTGACTGTTTGGTCGCATGTGTAGCAGAGGCTTGCTGTGTCTGATGAGAAGTAGATTTGAGTTGAGTTGTTGCATAATTCGCATTTTTTTGTCATGGTGGTTTTTCCGGTGGTGGTGATGGTTTTCCGGTGTGGTTTTGTGGTTTCTGGTTTTCCGGTGGGAGGTTGTTGAGTTTTGGAGTAAAGGAGTTCGGGGTGGGTTGGTTGTCTTGACTCTATATAAGCAAGGAGTTCTGAGTTTTTTGTTTTTTAAGAGGGTGCTTGTTTTCACTATGAGCACAAGGTCCAATAACACGTTATTGGTATGGCACATCGGCGTCACATCATACTCTTTCAATAACACACTAAAAACTAAAACACTTCTTCATAACACACCACTAATATGTTATTAGGTTCCATAAAATACCCCACCATAATACACACTCACTCAAAAAAAAAGAAAAAAGCCGAAGAAGATAACATTTGACGTGAGCCGGTCAAATGGCTTGGAGTTCCTTTTGCTTACGAATGGCACAAGTGGCGATATGATTTGGCTCACCAATGGCACGAACAAATAGACATTTGGCATGTTAAATGCATCAATATTGTATGCTCTTATATAGCAGGCTTATGACTTATTTAATTTTAAATTTATATTTCATAAGTTCACTTTTTATAATTTATATTGCAATTTTTTTTGTTTTTTAAGAGGGTGTTTGTTTTTACTTATATAACGGGCTTACGACTTTTTATAACTTATTTTGCAATTTTTTTTACTTATATGAGTTTGGAGTATTACATTATAAATGTAAATAAGCATAATTTTTTTTAAATAAGTCATAAAATGTAAGCTTATGAACATAAGCTCAAAACCAAATAAGTCATAAGCTATCTATATAAGCCGAAATAAACACTCGCATAATTTAGTGGGTAGACATAACATTTGATTGACAAAGACTTTAGTTAGTGAGATTTTTTTAAATTTTGTGTATTATGAAAATGAACATTTATTATGAGATGGATAAAGTATTATTGAAACTTGGTGGAGTTTCTTTTGGAAAAGGCTGGATTTTTTTTTTATTAATACCAAACTAAGATCAATACTACCCATAAGAGCTAGAACAATGTTACTAGAACCGCCACTTTAGAAAGAAAATCAAAAAACCCAAACAAAAAGACACGAAATGCAATCAGCCAATGCCAATATTTCTTGGGTGAGTGATCCATGAAGCCCAATTAAAGGTTCGATTAGAGCAACGATTTGATATCCGAAGCAAAACCAATGACTGAATCTTAGCAAAAATATCTTCATGAAGAATAATATGCCTTTTCTCGATCCTCTCCAATTCCAAATACTCAACATCGCCACGAAACACACGCCTCTGAAAACTTTTATAGATGGCTTATTCATACCACCAACGAAAGAAGTAGAGAGAATCTTTGACATTGTCATAATTGAAGGAGGGTTTATACCCCACCAGCTGAAAATCTGCAACCAAACAAACCTCGCTCGATGACAACTAAAGAGAATGTGATTAGAAGTTTCTGTGTGTCCTGACACAATGGGCAGAGAATAGAATCGACGTCTATACCAAGATTATCAAGATTCACTAGGTGAGGAAGTCGATCATGAAAAGCACGCCAAATAAATATGTTCACCTTTCGGGGAATTATTCCATTTAAACTTTTTGCCTAAGTTGTTCAATGAAATAAGGTGGTCATCAATTAAGAATGATAATCGTTTAATGGAAAATCCTTTGGTTGTATCCAAGGTCGAATTCCAGCCATCATCTCTACTAGTTATGAGACGCTTGTAATCAATTACAGAGGAAACTTGGTGGAGTTGTACTTGCATCATCAGTTTTTAATTTTTACTTTCAAGATTATATTGAGGTACGAGCGTGTTATCCATGTTTTATCTTTCTTATATCTTTCCTTGGTAGAATTTTTTGGTATTGTTGTCTTCGTCTTTTTATTTATACTACATATAAAAATAAACCATATTTGTTTAGAGCTCACGGTGAGGTTGGCGGTTAGCTTTGCACCATCCTACCAGCTAAGCACCATGAAGCCACAACATCCTTTGATTTTATTATTATTATTATTATTATTATTATTATTATTATTATTATTATTATTATTATTATTATTATTATTATTATTATTATTATTATTATTATTATTATTATTTTAAAGCATCGACTTTCATACTCTTATATCACAAATTTCACAAGTAATACATCACAATATTTTCATCGAGACTTGAACTCGCAATTTTAAAGTTAACGAGCCACTCATATGGCTTTATACATACCTCTAAGCTGAATGGCTCTTTTTAACTTATCATTTCAACCACATGTTATGTGATCTACAAAATGTTACCTATGCTACCCGTAATGCAACCCACTTTATAACCGCAGACACAAGTGTTACATAATTTTTTTTCTTTACAACAACTCGTGACCAACATGCCGTAACGCAATGACCGAAGACAGCAACAAAAACATATCCCACAAAAATCAATTAAATAAACACCCCCACTGTTGGAAAATTTAGTGCACTTGTGGGATTAGTTCACACCTTGTAATGGGTTAGGAGGTACGGAGTGTACACCCATAAGGTCCATGAACACCCTGACTCTAATAGTGGTTTGTATTGGTAGTGCTAGTGGAAAGTCTCGCTGTGGTTTCCATCAAGTAGTGTTTCCATCAAGTCGTGTTTCCATCGAATCGGTGTTTCCACCGAAGTAGTGTATCCGCCGCTAGTGCTATGAAAGCAATTGATGAAAGTCCGCTTGTAACAGACTTTGACCTATTCAAGTGGCGATTATAACCGCATAATGACCACGTTTAATTGGTCATGTAACCACTAACGGCTATAATGGGGATAATTATGAGGCTATTAATGGGCCGATTAATACTCATAATTCCATTTGACTAGCTAAGAGTAATCTCCTATAAATTGGAGATCTGATTATGCATGAGAGACACACAGAAAACACTAAACACTTCTAAGCAAAAGGGTTATTGATTTGTGCCTAATTCAATAACATACATTTGGTCTTATCCCAAGTAGATATTCGTGTAACCCAGGCATTAGGGTCGAATAGTTTACTTTAGAAAGTGATCACACGATTCCAAGTGATATCCGGTAACCACCTAGTGGTATTTATTTCACCGACTTGTTGCTTGTTTCTCACGAATTGATTATCTAACCTCGCCTCGGGAGGTATAACCCCAACAATCAAAGTAAACTGCTTTGTGATAATCAATGGTTCTTCTTTGCAATGAAACACATGGCTTCAAACTTTGCTAAAATTTGGATAAGTTTGTAGGGGTGGACTTTAGGAGGTGGCGTAAGAAGATGCATTTCTTCTTTGTCAAGCATGAGTGTGGTTTATGTGCTAACCACTCCTATTCCCGATGACGGGATGATGCTACCGGGAGCGGATCGGGAGGAGGAGCAAATGGGAGAATGAT
Source organism: Chrysanthemum lavandulifolium (assembly GCA_022545495.1). Lineage (NCBI taxonomy): Eukaryota > Viridiplantae > Streptophyta > Magnoliopsida > Asterales > Asteraceae > Chrysanthemum > Chrysanthemum lavandulifolium. Next base: position 21,650,444 of record CM040239.1, read on the forward strand.
GACTACATTTGCAGAGGTCTAATTCTCAATGGTATGTCGATTCTTTGTTTGATATTTATCGAACTTTAAATCTTCCAAAGAAGCTGTGAGATTCCTTGGATGCCAAATATATGGTCGAGGATGCATCAAGTAAGAAGTTTCTTGTAAGTAATTTCACAAATTACAAAATGACCGATTCAAGACCGGTCATGGAACAATACAATGAACTTCTTAGAATACTTGGAAGGTTTACACAACACAATATGCACATGGATGAGGCTATTCAAGTCTCTTGTGTTATTGATAAACTTCCTCCTTCTTGGAAAGATTTCAAGCATACCTTGAAACATAAGAAGGAGGAATTAACTCGTTGAGTTGATACCATCATCGCATTGAGGAATCTCTCGAGGTGCGGGATAATGACAAGCCAAAGGGTAGCAATCTTCTTGGACCATCTGTTGTCAATATGGTAGAGCATAACAACTCCACCGTATAATGACAACAAAGGCAAACGCAAATATCATGACAACACAAGGCGTATCCTAACAAGAAGGAAACACCTACTTGTTGGAAATGTGGCAAAACTAGCCACATTAAAAGGGACCGCAAGGTGTTAAAGTTGGTGGTAAAGCCAATGGATCGTGCACTAATGGTTCGGGAGTGGTGGTTCTTCCAACTCACCGAAAGGTCGAATATGGTTAATAAGTCTTTTCGTATTTATTATGTTACATATGTATCTCGAATCTCATTATGTGCGGGATGATGATGTTGCGTGGTGGGTTGACTCGTGCAACAATTCATGTGTGCAAAGATAGAAGTCGGTTCAAGACTTATGAGTCACCGAATGATGGTTCTATTCTTCGCATGGGATATGAGTCAACGACCTTGGTGCATGGTCATGGTTGTGTAGATCTTAGGTTTAGTTCGGAAGATTGAAACTTTGTTTAATGTTATTCATGTTCACGATATTAGGAAGAACTTGGTTTCAAGTAGTGTTTTGAATAATCATGGATATAAACAAGTTATTGAATCGATAAATTTGTGCTTTCAAAGCATGGTGTTTTTATTGGTTTTGGTTATTTATGTAATCAAATGTTCAGCTTAATATTTCCACCGATAGTGTTAATTGATTCGTGACCACCACCGACCGACCGACTCTACCCTATGGCATGCAAGACTTGGCCATGTACACTATAAAAGAATGCAAGATATGTCTAGGTATGGTTTAATCCCAAAGATTTGACATGGACAACGAAAAGTGTAAAACTTGCATGTTGACCAAGATAACCAAGAAACCTTTTCGTGGTGTTAGTCGTGAGACTAAGATCTTGGAGCTTATACGATGACACATGTGATTTGCATGCCAATCCTTCTTTGGGGAATAAGAAGTACTTTGTGACATTTATTGATGATGCTTCTAGATTTTGCTACGTCCTATCATTTACATACCAAGGATGAAGCATTAGATAAATTCAAAGTGTTTAAAACGAAGTTGAATTACAACTTGGGTCTTTGATCAAAATATTAAGGACGATAGGGAGGTGAGTACATGGATACTCTGTATTTTCGGTCTGTTGGTATAATCCATGAAACGATCGCCCTTATACTCCTCAACAAAATGGTATTTTGAAAGGAAAACAGGTCTTTGAAGGAGATGGTTAATTCCATGTTGTCCTATTCGGATCGAGTCGAGGTTACAGGGTGAAGCTATGTTAAAGCTTGCTATTTATTAAATAGGGTTCCCAACAAAAGGAACAAGGTAACCCTTATGAACTCGGACTAAAAGGAAACCCAACTGAACTATCTCAAGGTTTGGGGTTGTAGAAATTGTTGTAAGACTCACAGATCCAAAGATGAAAACTTTGGGTGAAAGACGACGATCGCATCTTTGTTGGATATCTTTGAGCATTCCAAGGCTTTTAGGTTCTATGTTATTGAACCTAATGAATATATTTCAATTAACTCAATAATTGAATCAAGGGATGCTGGACTTTGATGAGAATAGATTCTTATCGGTCCTAGACCAAGTCGAGGATTCCTAATGGAACTCATGACACTGGTGTATCGAGGTCCACGATGAAGAACCATCGGTGGTCCCGATGAGGTTGTGGTTCAACAACTCAACCTATGCTCGGGAAGAGCAAAGGGCGAGACTCAAAGTCATTTGGACCTGAGTTTCAACTATACTTAGTTGAAGGAACAAGGGATGAGGTCTCAGACCAATACTCCTATTGCTTCATTGTTGAGGATGATCCCAAGACATTTGAAGAAGCAATGAAGTCCCAAGATATTACTTTCTGGAAAGAAGCAATCAATGATGAGATGGATTCCATCATGGGCAACAACACTTGGGTGTTGGTTGATCTACCACCAGGTTGCAAACCTTTGGGTTGCAAATGGATTTTCAAAAGGAAGATGAAGGTAGATGGTGTTAGATCGTTGTAACTCTTAGACTAGGTCTAATATTATATCTAGGAACACATAATAATAAAAGCGGAATATTCAAACATAGAATCAATATTATTATGAACAATGTTTTTTATTATCATCTCTAACACTAATATACCAAATACTTCTTTGATTAACTAACTAACTAAATAACTAAACCCTAGGCGTTTTCCCAAATCCCTACGCCTAGGTTCCCACACACACACACCTTTTAGGTTTACATCTTGTACGTACTGTAAAACTAATGACCATATGTCTCTTTATATACTAGAGACATCTAGGGTTTACAAGAGGAATCATAATACAATTAGGAAACTAAATATTCTTTTAAGCATATCTTCTAGAATCTTCCAAATCCTTCATCTTTTGTAGTTTCCTTAACACATTAAGTCCTTCATGTTTCATTCTTCTTGTTTTGTATCATCAAATCTATAATAGACCCAACAATCTTCCCTATTTGATGATGACAAAACAAACACGATTCTTATACGAACTTCCCTAGACGGGTAGCGAAGTTGAGAATATTAAATCTCACCATGAATGAAAATGCTTCCCCTTGACTTGAACATGTCACTCAAACATCTCTTCCCCTTTTTGTTATCAACAAATAGAGAATGAATAAACCGTAGAAACTTCCCCTCGAGTGATGCATGAACATCAACTGATTCTTCAAAATCTGTAGGCTTTATGTAATGATTACTTGTGAAGAAAACCGAGTATAACGAATTTGATGAAGAAGTAGAATTTCCCAAACTTGTGTCTTAAATCTTGTACTATCCACGGAACTCCATACTTATACGAATCACCAAATATAAGTAGACCGCAATCCCTTGACAAAATCCTCAACTAATATGAGACACTGAGCACTACAATGTAACTCTTTTAAGTGATAGCCAATGTGTGCATAGAGCATCATAAGAAAATCACACATTGCTAGATTCATCAAGCTATATGATAAGAACACAAACACATGAAACTCAACTACAACATCAAATAAATGATATTCAACCTTCTTCGTAATCAATTAATCCATAAGAATCAAATACGAGCCTTTTTTAATCCTTTAAGAACAAATAACCAAACTCATTGTGTGTGTGAACAATAACTTGTGTGTGTGTCGTCCAAAAACCATAACAATAATTATGCTCGACTTCCCCTTAATTCCAAATCTCCTCGTAATAAACCATTATAACGCTAATCGAAATAAATTTCGCCATGTAAAACCTCGAGCAAGACTTTGTAAGAACAATACTTTGAATGAATCGAGAAGCGAGATTTGAATGAGACTTGCGGCAGAAGAAGCTTTTGAAAATATCTGGCGTGCTTTGAGGCATAAGCGACTTTAAAAACATCAATAAGTACTTTGAAGAAAAGTAGCGAGACTTTGAAAGCGGTAACAAGATTTTGAAATCTTCACGCGATACTTTGAACTTCTGAAGAAGATTTCACATAATAGTTCGGATCGAAGATCCCTTCGTGGAAAGTTAGATGAGTATATAGAGAACATCCACCTAAAATTTCGTTCACGATCCAACGGTTAACGAAAAGTTATGATCGTTACAAAGCAGTCTTTGTAGTAACCTTACGAATTTTTTTCGCGTTTAGCAGACTTGACGACTTATAACTTTTGATTGATAGCTCGGATCAAAAATCCCTTGATGATATTAAAGATAGATATACCAAGCTCCGGTTCGAATTTGAGCGGATCCAACAGTTAAAAAAGTTATCATTGTGAAAATGTATGAAACATTACGAAAATTTCAGATTCGATTTTTTTTTTCTCTTCGAAAAACCTTGTAGATCCTAGATATCACGAGCCCCGGGCTCTGATACCACATGTGAAGATCGTTGTAACTCTTAGACTAGGTCTAATATTATATCTAGGAACACATAATAATAAAAGCGGAATATTCAAACATAGAATCAATATTATTATGAACAAAGTTTTTTATTATCATCTCTAACACTAATATACCAAATACTTCTTTGATTAACTAACTAACTAAATTACTAAACCCTAGGTGTTTTCCCAAATCCCTACGCCTAGGTCCCCACACACACACACCCCTTTTAGGTTTACATCTTGTACGTATTGTAAAACTAATGACCATATGTCTCTTTATATACTAGAGACATCTAGGGTTTACAAGAGGAATCATAATACAATTAGGAAACTAAATATTCTTTTAAGCATATCTTCTAAAATCTTCCAAATCCTTCATATTTTTGTAGTTTCCTTCTTGTCACATTAAGTCCTTCATGTTTCATTCTTCTTGTTTTGTATCATCAAATCTATAATAGACCCAACAGATGGAACTATTGAAAAGTTCAAGGCTAGACTAGTCATTCAGGGCTTTAAACAAAAGTCAGTGATAGACTATTTTGATACTTATGCCCCACGTGGCTCGTGTCGCACCATAAGGCTAGCGATTGCTATGGCATCTATTCACAACCGGTTATTCATCGGATGGATGTGAAAACAACTTTCTTGAATGGTGAATTGGAAGAGGAGGTTTACATGAACCAACCTCGGGGCTTCATCATGCCCGCAATGAAAACAAAGTGTGTAAACCGATTAAGTCTCTTTATGGATCAAGCGAGCACCTAAGCAATGGCATCAAAATTTGATGAAGTGGTTTTGTCTAGTGGTTATGTTCTTAACCAAGTCGACAAATGTGTATATAACAAATTTGATGAATCGGTAAAGGTCATCATTTGTCTATATGTTGATGACATGTTGATCTTTGCACCGACCAAAATCGAGTTGACGACAAAGGAATTTTGTCATCAAGGTTCTCCATGAAGGACATGGGAGAGGTCGATGTTATCCTTGGTATAAGGATTAAACATGAAAGTAAAAGAATTTCTATCTCTCGGTCTCATTATATTGAGAAGGTGTTGAGGAAATTCAATTACTTTGATTGTACTCACAATGAGTACACCTATGGATACTGTGAGAATCGATGCTAATAATGGCAAAGTTGTATCTCAACTTGAGTATTCTAGGGTAATTGGTACGCTGATGTATGCCATGACTTGTACAAGACCGATATTGGTTTTGCGGTGGGAAAAATGAGCGGTATACTAGTAATCCTAGTGCTCATCATCGGCAAGCACTTGAGAGGGTTGAAGTATTTGAAGAGAACTATGGATTATAGTCTCTCATATCTTGGTTACCCATCGTTGTTGGAAGGTTACACCGATGCAAGTTGGATCGATAACATCAAGACAATTAGCTCACGAGTGGTGGGTATTCCTACTTGGTGGAGGTGCAATTTCTTGGGCATCCAAGAAGCAAACTTGTATCACCGCTTCAACAATGGAATCAATTTGTGGCTTTGGCGTTTCTTTGGTAAAGAAGTGAATGGTTGAAAAACTTGCTTCGAGATTCCATTGTAGCCCAAACCTATAGCACCTATTTCTATCCGGTTGTGATAGTGCGGCTACATTGGCTAAGGCTTATAGCCGGATGTATAATGGTAAGTCTAGACACTTGGGTGTCGGACATAGCATGATTCGTGAGCTTATCATGAATGGGGTGGTATCTATAGAGTTTGTTAGATCTCAATGAACTTAGGCGATCACTTGGCGAAGGGTGCGGCTAGAGACTTGGTTATAAAGTCTCGCTAAAGGGATGGGTCTAAGTCCAACTTAGTCATCGAATGCTAGGACACCCAACTCCTCCCGAGGAAACTTGGGAGCCGAGTTCAATGTGGAAAGTCGAACATTCGCCGGACCGGAGCACATGTTTATTTACATCCCAAGGTTGTGCTCGTAACTGCTTTGAAGGAGGATGAAGTCTTTACTTAATGGTTAATTTTCTTTGAAAAAGTGCTTGGCGGGAGCATGAATAAAGAGGAACCACCTATGTAAATGTTGAAGTTTTGCGCTTGGGAGCTTTTGGACTTTTAGCTTTTACAACATTTATGAATTTGGATATGGACACATGGCTTGTATAGTGTCGGGGGCGATAATTGTTTGAAAACTTGTGAGTATTTTATCTTGTGTATTCAAATGGGTTGAAGGGTTCAATTCTTAGAACACCACGATTCTCGAATATTTGAGCGTGTAATTTACTAAGATGGAAATTCAATCCTCGGGACATTTTCGTTTATGCACATGTTTTGCTTGATGTTTGTTTTTATGCAAAGGAAGTGAACTAAATTTGGGAGGATTGTTGGAAAATTTAGTGCACTTGTGGGATTAGTTCACACCTTGTAATGGGTTAGGAGGTGCAGAGGTACACCCATAAGGTCCATGAACACCCGACTCTAATAGTGGTTTGTATTGGTAGTGCTAGTGGAAAGTCTCGCTTGTGGTTTCCACCGGTTGTGGTTTCCATCAAGTAGTGTTTCCATTGAGCCGTGTTTCCACCGAATCGGTGTTTCCATCAAGTAGTGTATCCACCGCTAGTGCTATGAAATCTTGCTTGTAACGGGCTTTGACCTATTCAAGTGGCGATTATAACCGCATAATGACCACGTTTAATTGGTCATGTAACCACTAACGGCTATAATGGGGATAATTATGAGGCTATTAATGGGCCGATTAATACTCATAATTCCATTTGACTAGCTAAGAGTAATCTCCAATAAATTGGAGATCTGATTATGCATGAGAGACACACAGAAAACACTAAACACTTCTAAGCAAAAGGGTTATTGATTTGTGCCTAATTCAATAACATACATTTGGTCTTATCCCAAGTAGATATTCGTAACCTGCATTAGGGTCGAATAGTTTACTTTGGAAAGTGATCACACGATTCCAAGTGATATCCGGTAACCACCTAGTGGTATTTGTTTCTGCTGAATTGATTATCTAACCCTGCTCTAGGAGGTATAACCCCAACACCCACACACAAACATAGTCACACAAGTGAGTAATTACTTCGGCCGACTTCTCATTTTACAGTATAAGACACGTCTTGTGGTGTTCATGTAATGGGGATGATGCGTCTAAATAAGGGTCAACCGAAGGTGACGACCTTTGCCCTAGAGAAGTGATTTGCACACTTTTTAAAGTGCTTGAGATACTATAAATTAAAGTGTTTAGACATTTATACCCTTATATCACTTTCACATATTTTCACTCTGTAAAGGTATATATGTCCAAACACTCTAATTTAGAGTGTCACAATCAATATAAAGAGTGTGCAAATCATCTCCTTTTGTTCTACGGGTAGTCTTAAGTCTTAGAGCATATGCAATGGTAACGCCATAACGTGCGTTATGGCTACTTTAACGGCGTTATGGTCGTTACCTCCATTGAACCACCGGCGTTAATGAGCAAGAAGGAGGGCTAGGTTAGTTGGGCAACGCCCGTTATAGGGCTACAAAAAAAAAAAAAAAAACACTTTGCCCCCTCTGCGGTTTAGTTACCGTTTTATTTAAAAAAAAAATCAAAAATTTACACTTTAACCCCCTAAACAGCTAGTTCTAATAAAAAAAATTCAAAAACATTTTTTTACCACTATAAATACCCAACTAAAACACCATTTTTTTCACACTTCCACTACTCAATCCTCTCAATCTTCAATCTTTTATTAACTGAAAAAAAAAATGTCGGAGGCAACGATGATGCATTCTTCAATCTTCTCGGTGGTGGGTGGAATACCTCAAACCCGAGTTCATCATCTAACCCGAACGCGGGTTCATCTTCAAACCCCAACATGTCTCTTCCCAACCCACTAGGCTTCTCGAGCCAAGAAATGTGGCAACAACATCAAACATATCTCTTTTGGCAACAACAAAACCAACAAAGCACCTTAAACTCCAACTTTCAAAACCTACAATTCACACAACACTCACAACAATCACAAACCGAAACACATGATGTTGCTGAGACACCCACGTCTCCTCCAAAAAATACAAAGGTCGTGTTAAACGAAAATCAAAAAATACAAAGACCCCGAACCAATTGATGATGATGAAGAGGAAGTTTTCGCTACTGGGCGTTGGACTCCAGCAGAGGAAGAGTTACTTGCAAGGTGTTACATAGCTGTTTCGGAGGATCCAAAAGTTGGGCGGTGCCAACACAAAGATACGTTTTGGTATCGGGTCACAAATGAGTTCAATAGACTCAACTTTCAACGGCGCAACAAGGATATGATGTCAAGCAAGTGGAAAACGTTGAACGGCATATGCACAAAGTTCAACTCTTGTTACAAACGTGCGCAATGGGAACAACGAAGCGGGGAAAGTGAGGTGGATGTGATGAAACGGGCAAAGCAATGGTATCGTGAGAAACCAAAGCAAAGACCGTTTGCTCGATGACGCTTGGGAGGTTTTGCGTCATTCTAAGAAATGGGACACGCGGAACCGGTTGATTTAACCGGCGATGTCCCGTTAAACAAACGAGGCTTTGTTTGGTCATGATGAACAACCACGCCCCATGGGAAAGAAACGTGCTACCAAGAAATCAAGATCCGATAGCACGACAAGTACTGGGGGAGCAAGCATTGGAGGAACGACATCGTCAACTTATTTCACCGAAACTATGGCAAACGAGTATCGTATCAAACGTGAAACCGCCACAACGGCGTATCGGGCCCAGCAGGAAAAAAATGAAATAATAACAAGGTTGGAGGAGTTAAATTTTTTGATGACGGATACTTATGGCAAAGATCGAGATGTCGTGGCTTGGATCAATGACGAAAAAGAACGAATAAAAAAAAATATAACTTGCAACCTCATCACTAGATTGTATTCTCGTCATTTCCTTTAATTTGTTGTAACGTTTAATTTGCAGTGTGTTTTTTTATTTCGTTGTAACTTTTTTTTTTTTTATTTCGTATTGTAATATGTTTTCAATTTTAATGATATGTTTAGTTTAATGAATGAAGTGTTTGTTTTAGTTTAGGGGTTGAAATTGAAAATATGAAATGTTTAAGTTGGGATGTTATTGATGTGGGTGTTTTTTGAGGATGTTAAGGTGAAATGTTAAAGCTGATGTGGTGCTGACGTGGACGGTGTTATTTTATAACTCAAGTTATTGTTGTAATTGCTCTTATGGTTGAGTTTAATGACTTTTTCAAGTATCATAATGGGAGAAAAAGAGGGGTTTGGCAGGAAGTTTTTTCCCGGAGGAACAACAGGAGGAAAACGGACAAGGGTGAGAGACCATCAGAGTTTACAAAGTTCTATATCTCCAATATTCCTAACGGATGTTCCCCTTAGGACTTGAAGAGTTTCCTCGGGGACTTTGGAGATATAGTGGGAACATATATTGCAAGGAAAAGGGATAAGGGAGGGAATAGGTTTGGTTTTGTATCCTTCAGATGGGTGAGGAATGCGCTTGAGCTGGAGAAGAGACTAAACGGTATCAAAATGGGGTCGTGTAGGTTGAAGGTCAATATTGCGAAGTTCGCCTCGGAAAATAATGGGAGGTGGGAGTCGGAGGTGTGTCGGAATAGGAACGTAGAGAAGAATGTGAATCTTATGAGCAAGCAGCAAGTGAATAACGTTAAGGTGGCTCATCCGGGCGGCGGCGGTGGCTTATCGTTCAGAGATGCTCTCGATGGAAAGGCTAAGAGCAGCGATTCCCAGTCGGATGGTCATGATGCCAAGTTTTTGGATATCCCTAATCATACGTCTTCTCTTTCGGAGTTATATGGGAAAGCGTTAGTGGGAAGGGTGGTTGACATTAGGACTCTTGTCGCTATGGGTAGGGTACTTGGGGGCAACGGATTGGAGGGCTTCGAAATCATTTATTTGGGAGGGTTGAGGCTTTTGCTCAAATTCGCCAACTGTGAAGAGGCGGTTGGGTTTCTCCTAAGGGTCGAAGAATGGTCCAGATGGTTCTCAGTGCTCGATTTGTGGGAGGGTCAATCGTTACCTTTTGAGCGGATAGCGTGGCTCAAGATTCATGGAGTGTCTCTCAATCTAGTGGTGAATGAAGTGTTTGATAGCATTGCTAGTAAGTTTGGCAAGATTGTTCATGCGTCCTAAGTCAGTTTGGAAGATGGGAACATCTCAGTTAGTTGTGTAGGTGTCTTAGTGGGTGAGGGAAGTCTCATCACCGACTCTGTTAAACTTAGGTGGAAAGATAAGTTGTTTAAGGTTTGGGTTATTGAGGATTGTAGAGAATGGGACCCGGAATGTATCGGTGTGGTCAAGGGTGGAGTGGAGAAAGATTGTAATTCCGCTTTGGAGAAGGAGGAGCAACGGTCGACGGAATATCGGAGGGAGATGGGGGAGGATGCCGGAAAGGTGGGAGAGGAAAGGCCTGAGGATGTCTTGGAAGAAGGGTAATTTCGGGAAGAGGAGGCATTGAATGATTGCTGCGAGTGTGGGGATTCTCAACAGTCCCATGCGTGCATGGATCCTTTGTCTAAGGTTGCTGACGTGGACTGCAATAACATCTATTATTTCGAGTCGGTAGGAAAAGGTGTAAAGAAGAATAAAACTGTTAGGCCCTCAAAGTTAAAACATAAGCCCATTAGTGGTCTTAGTGAAGAGAGAAATAGGCCAAAAAAAACCCAGGAATGAACTTGATGACCCATTTGATTTAAACAGGCTTCTTGGCATTAACCCTGATATTTCAACCCAGGATATTTCAAAGGACGGTGGGGATAATAGAGATGTAGGTGTGGTTAACAGTGACGATTTTGATCTCAATGTCGCCATGGATGAGGTTAGCGGCGGTTCCTGTTTCGTTTCGGGGTAGGATCAGGCCGCGGATCAAGCGAATGAAGGGGAAGGTGAAGGGGATAATCTGGTAGCCAAGGAAATTGAGGCTACGGTTGAAGTGGGTGATCTAGTTGGCGTTCATCTGTCCAGATACTTGAACATGGTCAAAGAGGCAGTGGTGGCTGAAGGTATTAATGTGGTTACTCAATGAATGTTTTGTCATATAATGTTAGAGGTATTGGGGGTTTGGTGAAAGGTCCTTGGGTGGGTAGTGTTAGGAAGAAGGAAAGAGTGAATTTTGTGGCTCTTCAGGAGTCGAAGGTTTCTACGGTCTGTGAGGCAGACGTGAGACAATTTTGGGGGAATAGTAGTTTTGTGATGGATTCCGTGGGGGTGGCCGGTGGTATTGTGAGTATGTGGGATCCTTTAGTTTTTTAGGCGGAGGATTGTATTAAAGATTCGAATTTTATCTTGGTTAGAGGCAAGCTAAAGGGTAATGGCGAGAAATTAAATGTGATGAATGTTTACGCTCCTCAGAGCCCCACGGCTAAAGCGATGCTTTGGACAAGGATAGCTGGAATGGTTAACATGTATCAGGGTATGTGGTTAATTGTGGGTGATTTTAATGTAGTCAGGTTTCCGGAAGAGAGAAATAATTCGGTGTTTAAAGCCGGTCAGGCCAGGGTGTTTAATGAGTTTATTTATAACTCGGGTTTTAAAGAGTATTGCATGAAGGGAAGGCAATTCACCTGTATAAGAGATAATGGTAGAAAATTGAGTAAATTGGACAGGATGCTTGTTTGCTCGGAGTTGTTTGATAAATGGCCTGAATCTTGTTTGAGAGTTATCTCTGGCCCGCATTCGGATCATTTCCCGTATTTTATCCATGAAGCAGGTGAACTTTGGGCCTCGTCCGTTTAGGATTTTTAATTCATGGATGTCTAAACCGGGTTTTGAGGAAGTAGTGCGTGAGGCGGTGGATTCCTTTTCTAGCAACGATACGCCAGATAAATTTCTCACCAAAAAGTTTGCTCACATTAGTGGCCGATTGAAACATTAGAGAGACGAGATGATTAAAAAGGAAGGAGAGGAAGAGGCGGCGACTCTCCATGATCTGGAAGAGCTAGAGTGTGCTTTGGAGAGTAGGGAGCTTGATGAAGAGGAGGTTTGGACTATGGGGGAGTGCAATAAGGTGATAAAAGCGATTGGGTTGAGAAGGTGTTTGGACCTTAAGCAGAGACCGAGGACTAAATGGGCGGTTGATGGGGACGAGAATTCCAAATATTTTCACGGTTTGGTTAACAACAGATCCGCATCGAACTTTATTCCAGGTCTTAACATAAATGGGAATTGGGTCGATAAGCCTAATATTATCAAAAGAGACATCCTTAAATTTTACAGGAACATGTTTATGGAGTTGCAGGATGCTCGCCCGAGTTTAGAGTGCGAGAACTATAAGAAGCTTTCAGATATGGATAGGGATTTTTTGGTTCAGCCGTTTTCAACGGAAGAAATTAAGAGAGCGATTTTCAGTTGTGGGGATGACCGGGCTCCGGGCCCAGATGGATTGAGCTTTAAGTTTATCAAACAGTTCTGGTCGATTTTCGAGTCTGATTTCAAGAATTTGTTTGACCATTTTTTCGAGACTAGTGAGATTTGTAGAAGAAGCGGATTATCTTTCATCACTCTCATTCCTAAAGTTAAAGATCCTGTGAGCCTAAATGATTACTGTCCTATAAACCTGGTCGGGGTTATTAGTAAAGTGATCTCAAAGGCGCTGGCTGAGAGGCTAAAACTGGTGGTGGGGTCGGTGGTTTCGGACTCTCAATCCGCTTTCGTTAATGATAAGTCCATCCTTGATGGGCCTCTCATTATTAACGAAGTTGTGTCGTGGTGCAAGAGATCGAAGAAACAAGTGTTTTTGTTCAAGATAGATTTTGAAAAGGCTTACGATAATGTCAATTGGTTGTTCGTTATCGCGACCATGAGGAAAATGGGATTTTCGGAAGTGTGGTGTAAGTGGATATTGGGGATTCTGAGTTCGGCGAGGTCGTCGGTGCTTGTCAACGGCTCGCCAACTTTCGAGTTTCAATGTAGTAAAGGAATGAGACAGGGGGATCCGATTTCCCCTTTTTTATTTATTCTTGTGATGGAAGGGCTATCGTGTATGATCGAGAATGCCCGAAATATCGGGATGGTTGAAGGTATTAGGCTGCCGCACGGGGGTGTTGAGCTATCCCACATGTTTTTTGCGGATGACGCGGTGATTTTGGGTAATTGGTCGAAGCTGAACATAAAGAATGTCGTTAGGATTTTGCGTTGTTTTCATTTATGCTCTGGTCTGAAGATTAACTTGGAGAAATCCAACATCTTCGGCATCGGAGTCGACGTGGTGGAGGTGGAGGAGTTGGCTAACTCAGTTAGGTGTAAAGTGGGGGCGTTTCCCTTTCGCTATTTAGGTCTGATGGTTGGAGCTAACATGAACCGTGTGAGTAGTTGGCGGGCGGTATATGAGGTGTTTGAAAAACGCCTTTCGAAATGGAAGGCGTCTTCCCTTTCGATAGGGGGCAGGTTAACGATCATCAAATCGGTGATGGAGTGTCTTCCCAGTTATTACTTTTCTCTCTATAAAGCGCTTAAAAAAGTCATCGGGGACCTGGAGTCTTATATTAGAAGGTTTCTTTGGGGAGGGTCTAGGTCGATTCGGAAAATGCATTGGGTGGCGTGGGATAAGGTGACGTTACCAAAGGATAAAGGGGGTATGGGTTTATGCAGACTTCACGTGGCTAATTCAGCCCTCCTTGCGAAATGGGGATGGAGGTTCAAGAACGAAAAAAATAGTCTTTGGAAGAAGGTTATCGAGGCAATTCACGTGAGCAATAGGAATTGGGATTTCATCCCTGCTAGTAAATGTGGAAGTGGAGTTTGGAGATCAATTGTTAAGTCTGTGGCTAATTGTGTTTCCGAAGGAGTTCCTATTAAGAGGATGTTTAAAGGGATCGTTGGTGATGGCTTGGATATCGCTTTTTGGATTGATCCATGGATGTCGGATGTGCCGCTTAAAGATCTAGCCCCTGGTCTTTTTAGTTTGGAGAAATTCAAAAAATGCAAAGTGAGGGAGAGGCTGATTGAATCGGTTAATTGGAAGTGGAAACGCAAGCCGATTGAGCAAGAGGAGCAGGTGCAATTGGCCATGATGAATAGTCTTTTAACCGAGATGTCTTGTGTGTTTTCTGACCGAAAGGACATGTGGCATTGGCTTGGTAATCTAGACGGGAAGTTTTCGGTGGCTGAAGCTAAGAAGTTCTTGTTATCCGGGATTGATGCTAGCAATAATTTTGTGTTGCATTGGTGCAAGTGGATTCCGGTTAAGTGTAACGTGTTTGCTTGGCGTGCGGCTTTAGGTGGGATTCCGACCTTAGTGTCTTTGTTGAAGAGGCATGTTGCGGTTGCGGATCCTAGATGCCAGTTATGTGGGATGGCGATGAGTCGGTGGATCACATTTTCACTTCGTGTTTGGTGGCTTCGGTTGTGTGGCAGGGTGTTAGTAAGTGGTGCAAGGTTCCTAATATCTTTGCTTTTTTTTTTTGGCGATTTGCTCGAGATCCACAATTTTGCGGGTTTGAGGGGCATGGCTAAAGAGGTGTTTCAGGGTGTGATTGTGATCGGTTGCTGGGCTATTTGAAAGGCGAGGAACGAGCTTAGGTTCTCAAACAAGTCGGTTCGTGCTTGTGATATTCTCAGCGAGATCAAGGCGGTGAGTTATTTATGGTTCTCTAATAAAGGTAGGAGTAAGTCTATTTCGTGGGAGAATTTGTGTAAATTTAGTTTCATGTAAGTAGTGTTTGTTTTGTTTCGGGGGCCCTGGTGTTGGGGTCGCTCGGTTTGGTTTTCAATGAAAGTTATAGTTCAAAAAAAATAGCGTGATTATTTAAAAATATAATAGGAAAATGATCGGGATATTCTTGGCATGTTAATTATACGACTTCTTCAATTCGTTATTGAGCATGGATTAAACTATCTCTTTCTACTTACATATCTGGTTGATTTTTCTGCGTGTATCGAGATCTTTGTTAAGTATGAAATTAGGCATCTGGAATTAGGTATGTCAATCACTACTCAATATAATAATAAGTTATAGACATAATATGATTTTCCTAAACATTGCATCTCATGTGTTCACAAGAAAGTACTACGGAGTATTAAGAAAGAGACATGATATTGATTATTGATTGGCTCCCAATAATCCGGTCCGGGAGACAATCGTAATTTGGCCGGCCACGAGATTTTGCTTTCAAAGTTGTTGTGCTTAGATGGCCATCTCAAACACAAATCAAAATCTCTTAACACAAATCAAAAACCCAACTTAAAAACACAGGTCAAAGACACCAATCATAAACCCACACTTCCAGTTTATGAAAAAAAAAAACACAAAGATCTCAACTATGAAAAAAAACAATTCATACATATTCTTTATCATCATCATTTATAATTATTTCAAACAATCCATACACTTTGCTAATTCAATACAAAACTCATCAATAAATTAAACAAGATTTGAGATATAATAAACAATCCATACACTTTCTTTTTCACTAGTCCAAAACTCATCAATAATGAACAAGAAATCCCCAATCCAGCATCACATGTCTAAAAACAAACCATTCAAACACTCATCTTTTTTTTCTTTTTAACAAACCCATAAATCATTTTCTGGTGTTGGTACTGCGGATAACTCCGGTCTGGCAGGAATAGCTCGGAAAACACGAAACAAAAAGGAGCCGGAGTTAAAATCTTCAAAACGCCGGCAAAATAAAAATTCCGGCGACAATGTAGGTGGCGCGTGGCGGCGCGTCCCTGTTCCGGCGACAAAATTAAAGGTACCGTAATGATTGGGGTGAGGCAAGCTAAAAGATGGTGGTGTTTAATTGGATCAGATCTTGCTCAAATAGTGTGAGATCGGGCAAGATTTTGGTGAGGAAGAAAAGGTGGGAGAAGAGAGAAAAGAGAGAGAGAAAGGAGAGATTTAATGATTTTCTGTAAGAGTGTGTGAGATTTGATCTTGTGTAGTTTTGATTTGTGTTTGAGATTTTGATTTGTGTTAAAGATTTAATGATTTTCTGAAAAAGGTTTTAAAAGTGGTGAAGTAGGTGGAAACATAAAAGGACAGAAATACATTTACTTAATTGCCACGTGTCCAAGTTAACGACACAAAATTTGCATCGTTCGTCCTCGTGGATGTATATAGTTTAACTTTTACTAACGGAGTGATGTATCTGTTGAAACTTTTGCGAGAGGGATGTATAGTCTGAAGCAGAAACCATGCGGGGGATGTATTTTGGAGTTTCTTCATTAACTATTAATAATAGTATTATTTTTTCGTTTTCGTCGATTTTTCATTTTAGTCATATTTTTACGTTTTCGTCCGATTTTTACGTTTTTGTCTTTTTTCGTTTTATTTTTACGTTTTCATCAGATTCTTTCGTTTTCATCCGTTTTTACGTTTTCGTCCGTTTTTACGTTTCGTCGTTTTTACGTTTTCGTGATTTTTACGTTTTCGTCAGATTTTTACGTTTTCGTCCGATTTTTCGTTTTTATGATGAAAAAGTAAAAATCGACAAAAACGATCGACGACGTGAACGAACGTAAAAACGGATGAAAACTCATCGGATGGCGTAACAGACAAAACGTAAAAAGACAAAACGTAAAAATCGGACGAAACGTAAAAATCGACAAAACGTAAAAATCGACAAAACGTAAAAATCGGACAACGTTAAAATCGGACGAAAACGTAAAAACGGACGAAACGTAAAAATCGGCGGCGTAAAAGCGGACGACGAAAACGTAAAATCGGGACGAAACGTAAAAAGCGGATGAAAACGTAAAAATCGAATGGAAACGTAAAAATCGGACGGCGTAAAAAGCGGATGACGTAAAAGCGGATGAAAACGTAAAAATCGGACGAAAACGTAAAAAAATAATACTAATATTAATAGTTAATTAAAAAAGGACTAAATTTGCAAAATCTGGCGAAACACGGGGACCATTTCTTGAAACCGAAAAGTAATAAAGAGATGGGTATTTTAGTCGTTTGATCTATCTGGGGACGATTTACTCAAAGTTTCCCGAGGACGATATTTGCACTTTCCAAAGGTTTGGGACGAAATGTGCAATTTGGCCAAAGTTTAGGGACGATTTTTGCAATTTACTCTAATCTTTATTGATAGTTGACATTATAATAATTTGATTCTAGAAAATTTTGTATTATACAGTTGACAAGGTTTTTAGCCCGCGCTTCGCAGCGGGATGTTTGCATACAAAAATATTATTTAACGTTCGAGCTAAATGTGTTATTATTAAATATGTTTAGCGTTTTAAGCGTGAAACAATATAATTAAGCGATTCAAATTTACAAAAAGATGCTATCAAGTCTTCGTTCTTTGCGTTTATATAGATCTTAATTAAATATGATAGAATGTTGTTGTTTAACGTCAGTCAATGTATAGTTAATAGAATTTGTTTGAATGTGAACATCTAACATAAAGGACCAATTTGTAAATTTTGTTTAACATCGTTAGTCCTGTGGGACCTATTTTGCAACGCAAGTTAAACCTCATGATTGTTGTCGCATTTTCGGTTTTAAAAAGTATAAAAAAAAAAAAAAAAAAAAAACGCATTGTTAGTAGATAGCGGACGTTAACTAACGACAGATTAGATCTTGTCACGTTCTACTGTTCATCGAGGCCTTAGCAACAAAAGAGTGCCCTAGCAATCTTGCATGCATAGTTTATGCATCTGATCTGATAGGCGTTGGTTGATGGGTGTCTTAGGTAGCGAGAAAAGTGGCAAAAAGCGTGTTTATCGGGCCCTTAGCAACAAAAGAGTGCCTAGCAATCTTGCATGCATGGTTTATCATAAAATCGTTAGCGCTTTCTTGGTGGGTGTCTTTCTAGCGAGGAAAAGGAGTGGCATGAAGTAACATTCATAAATGTACTTAAGAGTAATAATGACTAAAATTATTTGGCTCCTTGTTGATTATTTCATAGACGTTCTTGACAACATGTTGCAAATTGCATAGACAAGTTGTGAATTTCATCGTCAAGTTTTTATGGCTTGTAAATGCAAAGTTGCTTGTTTTCTTAGCCCTTAATTTTGTACCTATCATGTTAATAATAACAATAATAATAATAATTTAAAATAAAATAAAATATTGTACTTATCAAATGTGATCTTGACCATAGATACTATATCTGGTGATGTCATTATTCGTCGTAATTGCATCGTTGACCCAGTTAAAAATAAATGATACGAGTTGATCTAAATATTTTCCTCTGTTGCAAAAATCGGTCTGGCGGTAGATTAATCATGGAGTGTCATTGGCGGTGATTAGCCGTTAGATTTTCGTTAATCGGCCTTATTAATGATTCTTGAAAAATCGGATAAAAATCAGTTAATCGGTCAAGCGGTAGATTAATCGCCAAATTAGAAAAAATCGGATAAATCGGAAAAATCGATTCACGGGTAAAATCGGCAAAATCGGAAAAAATCGGCAAAATCGGAAATAATCGGCCAAATCGAAAAAAATCGGCTAGATCGGCCAAATCGGGCATATAGTTTCAAAATTTTATAATTTTATATATAAAAATCAATCAGATTAATCCTCGATTAATCCGCTAACAGATTAATCATTAGGCCTCTGCCCCACCGCCCAGTACCGCTTAGCGATTTTCTGGCCTTGATATTTTCACGAAAAATCACAACAACAACTAAACATCGTATGCGTCCGGTCATTTTACAAAGGTTGACATGTTGAAATGTATAAGCGATTACCCAATTTCAAGTTTTTTACATATATGTCACCCGTTTATTGAAACTAACTTATACGCCATTCAAGTATATGTTTGTTTTTGCTTACACTAATTTCGGTCAAAATTAATCCGGATAACTATTAAACGTCAATAATGAACCTAACACTAATATATAAAACTTATAAGAATGGAAAACTAGTTGCGAAATTGGATTTTTATCCTTCAAATTTACTTTTGATAAATATTTATTAACACTAAAACAAAAGGTACAATTGGTATTTTACACAAAACTTGCCATTCGTATTGTTTGATATGTTATAGAAACTGCTTCCTTATTTATACATTTTCGGTTATAAATATGGTCTGAATTAATGTGAACGAAAACAAACACATAGTTGGACGACCTAAAAGTTAAATTCAATAAACTTAGGTTGCCTCCATATACGTTATTTCAAAATTATATTTTACGATCCAATATTTTTCATTACCGTATGACCAATTTTTTAATTCAAACATGTATCAGTTACGTGATATATTTTCTTTTACTAGTTTTAGCAAAATATTGAATACTTTAGACCAACCATATTAAACAAATAAAAGCATGTCTAGTGCTAAGGTGGAGGCGTCTTGAACGCGTGCTCGTTACTACGTTGACCCCATCTCAACGCATCTTGGAGGCAGAAAATGAAGGACTCGATCGTCCCAAGACCAAGGTGTGGAAGAGTTGTGCAAGCACAAAAGTGAGTTGTGTGAGTGATTTACGAGTAATTTATTTATATAGGGTATATTTATCTGGTAAAGTTAGTTGTAAAGTAAGAAAAATGATGTGACAATAAGATAACGATAATTAATGCGGTATTGAGATCTTCTTATTACGCCCCGTATTTACATATTTTGTTGGTATCTCACAATAATGCATGGCCGTCTTTGAGGGTATGCAAGGTGAGCGACCGCTCAAGGGCTCATAAATTTTATGGCCTCAAAATTTGTCCTGTTAATAATTATATGCATGTGTAGACATATTTTCACGAAAAAAAAAGTATTTAGATGAAAAAATATCTTAAATAAGTCATATGTTTGAACGTTTAAATAACTAACTGCATTATATTTTATAAATAGTGATATTTAATATATAATATTGTTTAACAAAAAACCTCATTATATAATTTCGTACAAGATCTTAAAAGCGCTGCAATAATGTATATGTTTCCGATAAGATATACATAGTATTATATTTCAGAAATCAAGAGATAAGGTATTGATGAGACTGAGATGAGGGAGCACACGATGGTGGAATTGATTGGGTATAAAAAGCATCGATATAGACAGACGACTCAGTTTTCAAACTTTTGTTGACGGCTATGCTTCATTTTGCCAACTAATTGGACCCCACGTGGCATTTTTAAACAAGATCCCATGTCGGTGACATGGCATTACACCCCACGTGAACATATGATGACATGGCACTATATCTTCACACACATTCAGATTCTATGTTTGCTTATGTGGAAGTGGCACGTAGGATGGATACGATGATGTGGCAATGTGTGGGCGCTTGTGCATCACCCCTTGTATTAGGTCCATTTTTGCAACATCAAACCATAGATAACGTTTATAGCAAATGATAAATTTTTGGCAACCGATGAAAATGAGGTATTTTGCAAGTTATGTACTAGTTTTTATACGACATCGTCATATATTCATTCAATAGCATCATGCATTATCAGCGTTTTTATCTTTTATCACTTACTTTATATAAACACGTATCGCGATATCTGGCGCACACACTAAAAAAAAAAAAAAAAAAAAAAAAAATTAATAAAAGTGATGCACACCACCAGTATGTGCAAAGTTGATGCAAAAATAAAGGTGATGAGGGTCTTTTATAAGGGATTACTCGTGATGAGTGATGTGAAGGCATGGGCGGAGATAGGGGGAGGTGGGATAAGAGGCAGGTGCTCCTTTAGCGAAAAAAATTGTAGTGAAAAATTTCGAAAATATTTAGCGTTTTTTGTAATTTGCCCATTTATAATGTAGTTTCTATAATTTTTCCTAAAATGTGCTTTTTCGAACAAAAGTTTTTGGCTCCGCCCTTGTAAGAAGGTGATGCTTAAAACAACATATTTTGTCCCTCAACAATAGTTTTCTTGCTTCACCGTACTTGTAGTAACGGCTTTTAAATATGCTTTTTTTTTTCTTCAAGTTAGACTTATTAAGCCATTTTTTTTTTTTTTGGGAAAATGTAACTGAATTTTAGGTTAGTTGCAGGAACACGTTTTGTATGAAAATAATAATTTTGTTGTCCAAATAAAGATATGACATGACTATAGGAAATGAATCACATCCTATATTGTCTAGTCAATATAATGGCCACCTTCGTTTTATGGTCGCATTTATGTAAAAAGCATATAATATTGATGTTGGTACATCAACTTTAACAAGTCTTATTGTAGTCATTTGCTTGGTTTGGAACATGAATGTGGCTTCACCTACACATGAAGTCATTTTAATCAAGCAGAAGACTGACTTGTTATATCATGTCACATAAAATTGCCAATATCATATTAAGGGGGTGTTTGGCAACACTTTGAAAACGTGATTATTTGATTATCACGTTTTCAGCGTGAATAATTAAGTTTTGGTGTTTGGTTCTGACGTGATTATCGTTAATTTGCGCTGAAAACGTGGTTTTGAAATGAAGGTAGGGACTTACTTTTTAAAAACGTGGTTTTACAAACATCATTTATGCAAACGTGATTTTTACCCAAACACCCCTTAACTGTCAATATCTTTGGAAAATTGGCATTTGATTGAATATAAACTAACTTACTAACATGTCTATACTAGTAGTACTTAATATAAAGGGTTATATTATCGAGCCTCTGTAGAATCGAATAATAGGAATATTCCTTTTGTTCACACTCTTTTAAGTAGAACAGTTTTTGTCGATTTCAGTTTCGTATTTACAGCAGTTTAAGCGTTTGTTTATTAAGCTTTATATTTCTTGTTCGCGTTTTCGGGTTTATAGTTTTTGATATAAACAAAATTAAAAAAAAAAAAAAAAAAAAAAAAAAAGGGGGGTGGGGGGTCGATCTAAAAAATAAGTAGGTCAGAATAAGCCACCCTAATATAAATCCAATACTAGAAAAATTGATGAAATAGTTTTGTGTTATTGAATTTTAATGCTCTCGAACTCTCGATTTTTTTTCTTGTAATAAAAATAAATAAATTAATCATATAGATTGATGATTTGATTCTTATAACCAAATATCAGCCTCATTTGTACAATGGTATCCTACTTATTAACAATGTTAAGTCGATATCTAGTGAGTTTAGCTAGCCAGTGAATATAAGAATATGTCATTGTGTAAGTTAAACACAGGTTTGTAAGATTTTGTCTCAACAGTTGAAGTAATTAAGTATGTTACTGATTTAATCTTATAATATAAGATTTTGTTCAAACACTTGGTGTTCATCAGATAATAATCATGAATCATGAAACTAAATAAATTGATTGAAAAAAAAAAAAAAAAAAAAAAAAAAAAGCTGTACCAAAAGCACTTGGAACAAACTAATGAACAACCTTAGCATTTTGTTGGCATATTTTATGCATAGCAAAATAAGGATTAGCTTAGCGTTATTGTTGGCGTATTTTATGCATCTGATCTGATAAACAATCTTTATTACTATTCATTAGGCATGCAAAATAAGGAATCGCTTTTAGCGTTTTGTTGGCATATTTATCAGAAGTCTGATAGTCAAAGTTTGCAAGATATTTTATGCATAGACCTAGCAAATAAAAGAGTGGTTTTAGGCATCCTGATAAATGTAATTTAGAGGAATAATTGTTTTCAGCGAGTTTTCGATGGTGTTTAGTTTGTTAAAATACTTTACATTATATGAGACACTACACATGAGACCAAACGGAAAATGCAATCTTTGTAAATTTATCATTGACATGGCGCAAGTTTACTGATCCACCATAATCATTGTAACGCGATATCTGCTAATGGTTCTGATCAATCTACCATATCATCCGTAAACAAAATCGTTTTACAATTTCTCTACCATTAAAGACTAGCTCTTTAAAAAAACAGAAAGGAGTTGAGGACGATGGCTTAAGTAAGACTCGAACTCATGACCTAAGCTTTAGCAAGAATGAGCCATTGCCATCTTCCCCAAAATACCATTCCCATCCAATTGTGTTTTTAAATATACTAAACATGAAAATTGTTGAGAAAAGTGACACCGGACTGAAGCAAACCCACAACTAAAATATGAAATAATCTAAAAGATGACACACGGATATAACGTGGAAAACCCCAATAGGGTAAAAACCACGGGCAAGGAAAGATACGTTTCACTATGATGAAAACTAGGAGTTACACCTTCTCGCTAACTACAAGGATAAACACTTATATCTATTGTATTAGGAGATATTACAAACTCTCTATTTAACTCAAAGACTAGGAGAAAGAATAAGACCAAGAACACTTTGTGTTTGATTTGGAATGGGATGCAGAATGAACTTGTAAACACCTCTATTTATAGTGTTTGTAAACCAACACTATCAAATGAGAAAAGCCATGGTCAATATACGGAACAGATTGTAGGCGCCAACAATATCAATTGAATATTGAATTTTATCCCATCAAATCTATAGACCACTGTCCATATTGAGGCAGCCATCAATTATGTTCCAACAACTATCAAAGATAGTCCAAAATTGTAGGCTACCTTTTCCACCAACCAATCATGCTTTAACAATCTCCCACTTGAAGATCGGATTGAAGCTAAATCGATCTTCACACCGTTATCCTTCCTTGCACTTTCATGTTGCTTACGTTTCCTTAGGCGCGTGAGGATCGGCACCATATAAACTTGTCACGCTTGATTGCTTTCGTCGGATAATCATGGCGTTATCATCGGTATGAATTTTACGCATATCCACGGTTCCTTCTTCCACTTTCTCACGAACAAAGTGATCTGAACTCGTATATGCTTTGTCTTTGAATGAAATCTTGGATTCCTTGCAAGATACAAGGCACTCTGGTTGTCATAAAACAAAGTAATTTTCTCTTGTGCGTGCAGAGCTCTTCCAACAACATCTTGACCATCTTGCTTCTTTCGGCTTGAGCGGTGCAACATATTCGACACATGGTTGACATAGCGACAATGACTGCGATTTTTGAAGCCCGACTTCTTGTTCCTTTAAAGTGTAAATATATACCCGGTGGTTGATTTACTTCGTCGAAGATCACTGCATAATCCGAATCAACATATCCTCGACGGTTATATCAGATTCCCGTAACATATTGCAACATCGGAGGTTCCTTTAAGATATCTAAAGATCCTCTTCACGACTTCGATGCTCTGCTACCAGTTCCGTCATGTACCGACTCACTACTCCCATGCATGTGCAATGTCCGGTCTTGTACAAATCATCGCGAGCATTAAACTTCCTACTGCGATGCATACGATTTTCGAGACATCTCCATCCTCTCTTCTTCCTTTTCTAGGACTCATCTTGGAGGATAACTTGACATTAGTAGGAAGCGGGGTTGATATTGGCTTACAATCTTGCATGTTGAACGTTGCAAGATTTTCTTCAAGTAACTCTTACGTGAAAGCCAAATCTTCCTACTAGCTCTATCTCGGTGAATTTGCATCCTAGAATCTTGTTTCTTGGTCCCAAGTCTTTCATCTCAAATTCCCTAGCAGTCGTGCCTTGAGTTCTTGACACGATCTTTGTTGGGGCTGCTGACCAACATGTCGTCAACATATAACGACAAAATGACAAAATCATTGTCTCGAAACCTCTTGTAATATGCACAGGTCTGCGTGTAGTCTGTTATATCCAAGGCTAATGATGAAAGAATCAAATCTCTTGTACCAACACCATGGCGCTTTGCTTTAACCCGTCTGATTTGTTTAACTCAAACCAAGTTCTCTTTTCCTTCTTGTTTAAAACCTTCGGTTGGAGCATGTAAATTTCCTCATCAAGATTTCCATGAAGAAATGCGGTTTTCACATCTAGCTGCTCTAGATGTAAATCATACGTAGCACACATTGCCAGAACTACTCGAACAGTTGTCATTCGAACCATAGGGGAAAATATTTCATTGAAGTCGACTCCCTCTTTCTGAGCATATCCTTTGACTACCAATCTTGCGATACCTCTCCACCTGGTCATCACCGTTCCTCTTGATCTTATACACCCATTTGTTTCCAATAGGTTTTCTACTGCTTTGGTAGTGGCATTAGTTCCACGTTTTATTCTTATGAAGAGCTTCAATTTCTTCTTGCATAGCTTCCATCCGAATGAAGCATCCGAATTATTCGATTAACTTGAAGAGTTGATGGCTCTCCTTCCTCTCGTAAGAAGGCGATATGCACATTGCCTCCATAACATAATCAGAGTGCCACACCGTTTTCTTTCACGATTAAGAGTACGAGTCGTTGGAGCTTGAGACTCGGTCGTCTCATTCACCTCGTGCTGTGGTACGGCTTTAGAAGAATCACTCGACTGAATTTGATTTTCCATCTGTATTGATGTAGTTTCTCTTGTAGTGCTATCACCTTCTTCAATCTCTATACTTTTGTCTTCCATAAAGACAACATCTCTGCTGACGACTATTTTGTGGGCAGTGGGGTCTCACAAGCGATACCCCTTTACTCGTCGGCACCCAAGAACAAACATTTTAAGGATTTCGGATCCACTTTGTAGTTTCTTGAGAATTGTACATCACGTATAGGACTTCCAAATATATGAAGGTCTGAATAGTTGGTAGCTTTCCGTCCACATCTCCATCGGTGTCTTCAACTCAACTACTGATTGAAGGTGACCGATTTATTACATAACGCGATATTGACCTTACGCCTGAGCGATTTTTCCAAGCTTGCGATTTGCAACATTGCTTCTTGCTCTTTCCAACAAGGTTCGTTCATCCGCTCGCCACTCCATTCATTGTTGAGGAGTATGCGGTTATGAACCCTTTTGATTCCTTCTTGCTCGCAAAAGTATCAAATTCATCACCGGTGTATTCCTCCATTATCGTCCTCAAACACTTGATCTTCTTTCCGAATCAAGTTCAACCCGCTTTGTAAACTTTGAAAACTTCAAACACATCGGACTTCTTCTTGATTGGGTACACCCACATCTCTGGAATAGTCATCAATGAAGGATACAAAATACTTTGCTCTCCGGGGATAGAACCGATTACTGCCACATCAGAGTGAACCAATTCTAGAGCAGAGACAACTACAGAATTTGATGTCTTGAATTTTAGGCGATCTCGCTTCGATAACACAATGCTCACGAGAAGGTAAAGAAACCTTTGTGAGGCGGTGAATTAACTTCCTTTCAACAAGAATCTTCATTCCTTGTTCGACATATGTCGAAGCTTCGATGCCATGTTATTGCAACTCATGACTTGAACTATGTGAAGCAACAGATGCTTCCGCCTCTCCATTACCTCTCCTTTCGGTTGGTATAAGTTTGCGACCACCTTTTCACCTTTCATAAGTACAAGCGCCTTTTATAACTTTCATGATCTTGTTTTGTATTTCAACCTTACAACCAAGATCATCCAATTATCCCAAAGACAATAGATTCTTTCGTGCCCTCCACGTGTCGCGCATCCCGAATAGTACAGGCTGCACCATCATGCACTTTCACCATGATATTTCCAATTCCAATGATCTTTAGTTCATGATCATTGCAATCAGACAGATCCGCCTCCGAGATAGGTTTATATTGATGAAACCATTCTCTTCTTTGGTCGTATGAAAAGTAGCTCCGTGTCGAACAACCATACATCCGCAAATCTTTTCCCGCCTTTATTTGCAACATTGCTTCACAACACAGGCGTTACCATCTTACGAAGTGCTTACGAAATTTCCACGAGGATTAGAGGTATTTAAACCCGACAATCTTTCTTAAAGTGACCGACTTGCCACATTTGTAGCATTTAAAACTCTTCTTCTTTCCTGCTCTAGATTTACCATGATTGTGACTCAGCTGGAGCCGGGTTCATTGACCTCCCTACTCGTCACCACCAAAGCCTCCACTGCCTTGAATCGTGCATCATCCTCCCTATTATTCGCTGTTTTTCTTCTTCGAATAGCGGCACAACATCATCGAAGACTAGATAGTCGGAAGAACATTCTTGGTTAAGTTGATTATGAGTTGGTCATATGAGTCGGTAAACTTTGAAGTAGAATTTCAAGACGTTCTTGTGGCTCTATTTTACAACTAAAAGATGTGGTGAGAAAATAAAGTATTCGGGTTATTAACGTGCTCGATCGGCAAGTAGATTCCAGTCATGCGCAAAGCATAAAGTTTCCTTTAAGAAATTTTTTATTGTGGAGTGATCTTGCCTCGTACAATCGAAAGCAAGATGATCCCAAATCTCCTTTGCACTTTTCTTCTCCTCTATGCTTGACAAAACTACATCCGCTAATCCCGGATGAAGATTTGCAATAGCATTCGATCCATCTCGTCCCATTTAATGTCATCCGTGACCTCGGTGGTCTTTCGTCAATGGTAGCTAAAATTTATCCTTCGAAGGATAGCCTTCATCTTTAATTTCCACAACGAAATTATTCCCATTGAATTTTTCGATTTCAAATTTTGCAGTCATTGCTACAATCACAATCTACTTTTCGACAAAACTATTATTTGTTAATAATAATGTGAACACCTTTGAGTAAGTATAATTTTATTTATCTTTTGATGTGGAGGTCCACTAATTAGTGGCAACCACAAAGCATCGATAAATAATTATACACACCCAACCTAGCTCTTGATACCACTTGTTGAGAAAAGTGACACTGGATGAAGCAAACCCACAACTAAAATATGAAATAATCTAAAAGATGACACACGGATATAACGTGGAAAACCCCAATAGGGTAAAAACCACGGGCAAGGAAAGATACGTTTCACTATGATGAAAACTAGGAGTTACACCTTCTCGCTAACTACAAGGATAAACACTTATATACTCTAGTAGACACTGCTTGATTTGGTGAATGGGATGCAGAATGAACTTGTAAACACCTCTATTTATAGTGTTTGTAAACCATGTCAATATACGGAACAGATTGTAGGCGCCAACAATATCAATTGAATATTGACTTTTATCCCATCAAATCTATAGACCACTGTCCATATTGAGGCAGCCATCAATTATGTTCCAACAACTATCAAAGATAGTCCAAAATTGTAGGCTACCTTTTCCACCAACCAATCATGCTTTAACAAAAATGACTTAAAAAAGTAAAAGGGACCATGACACAACTAAATTAGATCATATGTAAACCGTATAATTCGAGTAGTATCTTTATTAAAAGTATGCTACCCTGAATTAGATCATATAGACTTACAAATTTTGGTAAGTTGCCTATGGACACATCACATTTCATATTCCCATGAATTCAACCTCTTTGATTCATGATTCTATATATAAAGTCATTTTTAATTTGTTATTTTATTTTTCATTCAACTTTTGCTTCAAAGTTTAACAAGTCAGGTCATGCTTAATTTCTTCATGGTTAACCGTTAACGTATAGTTAACAGTGGCTTTTTATTCCAAGCCTGATGTTCATTTATAAGAATTGAAAAAACTGATTTTATCACAATTACAGTTATTGTCAAAAGCAACCTTCGCATATTATTATCACTCGTACTTGATTTTTTATTGTGTGAGTGAATGCTCGAATTGACTCGCTGATTATAATTAGTGATAACCTGTAACGTATTGTTTTCAGTGAGTTCGATGGTGATTAGTTTGTTAAAAATACTTGAAGTTACATATGAACCAACTTAAAAAGAACCTGTGAACATCTTTAAACGTTTTCTTTCTACGTTCCTTGTCTCTAGATGTGGAATCAGCGTCACGAGCTAACTTAATATATGATGGAAGAACTTCTTTTTGGACTGAATTGACAACTGCTGCAAGTGCTTCCCAAGCAGCCTCGTAAATACATAATAAGATACACGAAGAGATGATGGCAGCTAACGTACAATAAGGTAACCGAAACATTACCAATACTGTAGAAGACTCAGTGTCACTTAGTCAAATGATCAGGGTGGATATTGTTAAGTTTATGATATATAAAATACAATAAAACATAAAGACATCAAGAGTACACATCGGAAGACTTAAGATCATAACAAATAAATTAATTAGCGAAAGTATGCGTAACGTACCTCTTGCGAATGTCAAATCCTCGAGCAAGAAAACAACCCTCGAGTAAAGCAAAACAAAGAAGTACTTATTGGTGTAAGAATAATGTCTTACAACCACGTTCTTGTACACACGAATTAACCAAACGAATCAGCGATTGCTAGATCTAACCAAGTCCTCGTTTAAGAAAAAGCGAAACCAAACTCCCACTACTATTGGGGTGTTCGGCCAAATATTAGACTAGAGAGAGAGAGGAGATCAGGGTTAATTCATGCTGCCTGATGTATGAAACCCTGAACTAACCTCTTTATATACTAGTAGGTAAACTTTGGGAACAAGTTGGGATTAGGCCTTGAAAGCCCCATATGGCCGGCCATGTAGAAAGCCCAAAGCCAAACCCATAACTTTTCCAAGTTTTCCATTTCTAGTCCTTTCTCTTTCATTTAACGATCGTTAGTCATTTTCCATTAAATACTTAACGATCGTTAACCGGAACAATGTGCAATAATTAATCGTAAACATAAACATTAATTATTAACTTTAATTCTCATTCGCTAATGTGTGCATCCCGTGGTCACGAGTTCGAATCCGGACATTCACATGTTCGTAAATATATACATTTCAACAACTCGCACTGGATATGTTTACAAAGCGTGAAATGACATTGGTTAGCGTCTAGCAACACGCCAATGCCCCCGGTACAACTCGTGTATGGTTTTCGGAGAAAACCAAGTTTGATGATTCATCATCATATTCATCCTTTGTTTCTAATACCATGTTAATAAGAATATGGATCTCACTCATTTCTTAATTAACTATTCTATTTCTCGCTTTATGTGATTGATTAAGATTACCAATTCTTACGAACATATTCCGAATACCTTGGGCATGGCCATGCAAACATCTTAACAACCCTACTAGGGGCCCAGGTAGTATTATACTTCAAAATAAATTTGAAGGAAACAAATCCCATTTTGACTACAAGCGGGATTCATAAATTTCATAACACTTCGAAAACAACCCTTATAACTACCGATTCGTATAGCGTTAGATTGCTTCACAAAATGCACTACATCCATGACATATCTCTTGTATCTCAAGTTAGAGGATAAATATCCATGATATACTTAATGACAAAGATCCATAAAGTATCATCATGTGGGTGGGATAAGTCCTATACTCGATTCATTGAATATCATCGAAATTAGTCATGCTACGCATCAATATACTTTCAAGTATATTCTAACTAATACTTCATTTGTCTTAATTCAATATCATTCCATGTTATTGATTGACAGCGGAATATTTAGAATAACTTAAGTTATTCATGGATTTAAACATGCGAAACATAGGACATGATATTATAAATGAAATTAAGCGTATACCGTACTTTAATTCATTATAAATAATAATTGTTTAACATCCTTTATCCAAATACTAAATAGATCAATGCATGATAATACTAGTTAATGAATTTTGCCACAAGTCATGAGAATCATACTTGTTGACAAGGCATAATTTCAATTAACTTTGATCTATAGGAATTTTGAGAATACTTATTTCAAAATTCAATAAGTGAATTTCTTGTATATGTTTACACATATCTTGATATTGTCATATCATTCCATAAGGTGCGTGATAACCGAACCACCCTTTTATGACAATCATCTTTCAAAACTTTAAAGTTTTAAAGTATTCTTTTCTTTAATGTATAATGCAACTATGCTCTAGTTGAGCATAACTAGTCAACATGGTCATCATCAAGGATACCATGACTAGAATTGAGTGTCATCTCGATTATACCGGCATCATTGTGTACAACAATATGCTCTTTAAGCGTCCGTAAACTTGAGCGGTTATAGTGTAATGTTGGTGCCTACCAAACTCAAGTTTGTTGGCAATGACAATTATGAAATAATTGCCATATTTCCATCCATAGAATCTAGGAGCATCTCCGGTGTGGAATGTGATTCTAAATCCAAACATATTCCTTTTAAAATATTTATTACACTAACAACTTTCAATGTTGTCAAATCATCTTGTAATCAAGCATGACACAACAATCTACAACATGATGTTCATGATGAATCTTCAAGTTAAACTTTAAGATCTCATCTATCTTGTCAAAGATATGTATTCATCATGTTCTATTAGACTCATTTATTTACCGCATATGTTTATAATAATAAACATATTTTTCAAGGTTATATATCTTATTTCCAAATCTTACAAACGAAGTTCATTCCCAACTAAAACTTAATTTAGGTGGAATGTAGTTGCCATACAACATATAAGATTTAAAATAATACTCCACTAGCTTTTAGGAATACTTATGAGCTATCTTATTTTAATTATTAAATCAAACATGGATTTAATATTAAACATAAAAACATCTCTTAGATGCTTGCATATATCCATTCATGGATTCTTGCGGTTTGTACATATCCAAGGTTTATTTGAATTCATAAAACTTCTTTGTATTACTCATCGTCCTCGCAAAGTAATTCCACAACAAAGAGTTATGACATTCATTGTCAAAATTTCATATCAATGAAACTAAGTATGACAATTATAATCTTTATACTTCTATTTAATGTATCTAGTAAAGAATATTCAATCATAGTTAATTGCTTAAATATGATTAATATTATTATCACTAGACATGCATTAAATATGTGTACAATATTGTCCATATGATTTCTACATAAAGATTTAAACCACTAGGGTTTCCATCCTTTGAAGAAACTCATATTCATTATTAAGATAAACCAAATATCTAAAGTTGATTATCTTTATGGACAACATCTCAACATTCATAGTATGATTGATTTACCACAATTCAACATTTGATAAATTCATCATTATGATTAACGAACTTACCATGATCACGTAACTCATATTCCTCGACATATTAAATATCCGAGATATCCTACGAATCTATGAATGACAATTCCATCATATTAAGGTCTATCATTTTCATGTTTAGCCTCATTATGATATTGCTAGTGCATTTAGAAGATTATGTATTTTGTAATTCAATCTTTCAAGATCTAAACAAAATCACTTGCCTTTAAAAATTTAAAGATTACCTTTAAATAGTTTATCAAGTGAAACAACAATACATTGTTCTCTTTTGGGATACTACAAAAAACATTGATAGTTCTAACATTAGTTTGTTACAACTCACTCTATAAGTAGTTTAACAAATTCGAACTTCATTTATAAGACTTAATGTGATTCATCACATTCCATAAACAAATGGTGTCTTATCAATCTTCTAGGTTGGAGTCTTATTGAGTATATTCAATCTATACTCAATCTTAAACCTTGATAACATGTGGAAGAAACTATAGTTATCTTGAATCAAACATGCCAATAGATTTTGATTCTTCTAACCGAACATACCATAAAACTATGGTATTTCATTAGAATTAATATTGTAAGAAAATCTAACAATATTTTAGATAACCATCTACTCATGGCTTACCTATTTACCAACAAAGTAAAACTTAATGGTACAATAGAATTACAAATCAATTGCATGCATTATAACACAAGTATTTTGACCAAGTCAAAAGACATATCGATTATAATCCCTATCGTTATAAGTCATTGATCAACTCATTGACTTCATGCAAATGTCTTAAAACATAGCAAGTTAACGTCTTACTTTATATTGTAAGTCTTTAAAGACTTTATGTTTGTGACTTTACAAAATCATAAACATTTATAATTAAAGTAATTATGAACACCACTCGGGTTTCAATTAATATTTCAAGTTAATAATTACTACATATATTTAAATCATTCAGCGAATACTTAAATTCAAAGTAGTATTAGATTACTTCATTTAATTATGTCATTCCATGAAATGTTCCATGTAAGAAACTGAGAATCATCCATGCTCGTTCTCACGACACGTGGATATTTTACCTTGGCTACAATCTAGTTCACGTTCTCGCGTAACATAAATTGTAACTACAAGTGTTTCTTAAATATTGAATGACATAAATATTTAAAATAAAGTAGTCTTTGTTATCATCTTGACACATGTTCTTAATAGGGCAATCATACATATTTAAATGTATACTTCTATTAGAGCGTTATTCTCTTACTTTTCGGTCAAGAGAATTCACTTAAATCATATTAATATGTATTGTACCTTGCACACAATAAAGATTTCTCCCACGTGCATGGAACAACATCATGTAACATATAAACAACACGATACACGTTCGTTTATTTGATTAATATGATTTGTGTCATAGATATAACTAGTAGATTTAGGACTATATTGATTTGTAAGGAAGCATGACAATCCTTAAAAAACATAAGTGCCTACAATTGGAAAGTAATTATCTTTTGAAGATAATCGGGTTTACTACAGGAAATAAGGCTTGTAGCTCCCCTGAATTAGAAATCATTAAAACAACTTCTTATTCGGTAATGCAACACAAATGCTCCCACTGAATCGACAACATTGTAAGTGTTGCATAACTAGTGAAACCAACTTGCTTGCTTTTGCTTTCCTACACCTTTAAAGAACCATCGTAATCATTACTAAGGTACTAAAGGTGTATTCTACTCTATGAATGATGGGTTATCCATCAATGTTATTAACTTCGAAAAATTGGGTATGCAATTTCTTCCATATGAGTCTACCATCCCATCTTGGTATGTAGCACCTTTAAAAGTTAAAGTAAACCAACTAGATAAATTAAGCTAGTTTTCTTTTTACCAATTTTCGGTAATTTGTCTAGCTTCTAATTTTGTAACTCATATACATGTTTTCCGGTTAACCAACATTCATGTGTGTTACAAAAGATTCATTCACTAATGAAGGTAATGAAATCTTTATGGAAAATATGACGTGCAATTCATTGCTATGAGTTACATTAGAATTTAGACAATTCAAAACGTTCTATTATACCTTTCCCATTCATGAAAAGGAATAGAATTGAGTCTAATGCTTCTCCCATGGAAAAGAGACTTCGTTTGTCTTTTCGATAAATTATTCTCGATCAAACATTTGTTTGAAAGCGAGAATGGAGCAATTCTTGATCAAAGACTAAACTTTGTTCTGGTTAAATGTTGCAATTATACATTCAAAAGAATTACAAAATTCAATTTTAGTATTTTCGATAATTAACCTTTTCAAGAAAATTAATTACCCATGGTTCATAAGCATATAACCATTTAATTTTCAACGAAAAACTAGAATCAAATTGTCATAATCTCATCACATCGGTTGATACGCTAGTAATGAACCTTATACAAAGTGGTAGAGCTTTTGCTCAATTGCCAATTTCAATTGCAATTCCTAGATTTATGGGATTTACATATAGCCAATTTCAATTGCCATGTAAACATGTTTTATCCCATCTTATGTCTTGAGTTGCCGCTTCACTACAAAACTCAATTAAGTTGTCCAACTTAAGAAAGCGCAAAATCGTCCATGCCCGTTCTCACGACACGTGGACATTTTACCCTTGATTACGATCTAAGTCACGATCTCACGCAAATAAAGGTAATTTTAGGTGTTTCCGTTTCGTTGGATGGCATATAACTTAAATTAAAGGGTAATAGTTTTGATGTTAAATCAAAATATGTACAAAAATGTCATGCATTCATCTTTGTAGCATAGTTTTTATTAAAACATTTTATATCTTATTTTAATGTATAAGCTTTTCATCATCAAACTTTAATTGAGGTATTGGATTCACCAATCAAGGAATTTAGTGTTAATTATCATCCATTATACCGTACTTTTGCATAAGTGTAAACAGTTAGTGTTTCGGATAATTACCATAGAAGTGGCGCATGGAATTAAAACTAATTCGCCATAAGATGAGCTTGCACATTTAATGGCTTACTAAGTAGCTTCTTTCGAACTTACAGAGGGCGAGAGGACACGAGTGCAGCTAAAGCACAACCTTAGACATCCTTTCGGTGTATTGTATGCGCACTTTAAACCCCTTTTATTAGTTCATTCTCATGGGTGAGCCGTTCAGTCATTTGTACCAAAATCATCAATCAATTAAACGATTATGATTACTATTCTTAAAAATACATGTTTCACCATTGTTTAGGTCAGTTTATTTTTCTTGTAAAAATACCCTTGTTACAAAACACAAACAAGCAAGTATTTATAAAAATAAACAAATAAACAATGAATGCATAACAAATAAAGGTCATGCATATCAAATAGCCACATGCAAACGGTTTAGATAAATCCTATTAATAACCAATTAATAATGATTGAGGTCTTCCCCAATTTTAGATCTATCAAAATTATGTGTATATCACTTAAACAAGAAAGACATACAATAAAAGCAGATCCATGATAAAACATGCATGTAATTATCATGGACATAAAATTACACTTAACAATTAATGCAATTAAACAGAGTTACGCATATACACATAAAGTTGCATGCATCTTAGGGTTTCTAATCCAATTAAAACAATAGTTTACAAAACCCTAATTAGGGCACAAAAAAAAAAACCCGCCCCCTATAAAAATTAGGGTTTAGGATATACAAACCCTAGATCTAAGCATACAAATAATAACACAACATGTTTATTTTATTTATGTGTTTCGATAATTAATTACTTGTTATACAAGGCTCGTGATGCCAACCATAAGTTTATGATATATAAAATACAATAAAACATAAAGACATCAAGAGTACAAAGAAAAGACTTAAGATCATAACAAATAAATTAATTAGCGAAAGTATGCGTAACGTCCTCTTGCGAATGTCAAATCCCTCGAGCAAAGCAAAACAACCTCGAGCAAAGCAAAACAAAGTACTTATTGGTGTAAGAATAATGTCTTTACAACCACGTTCTTGTACACACGAATTAACCAAACGAATCAAGTGATTCTAGATCTAACACAAGTCCTCGTTTAAAAAAACAAAACCAAACTCCTTACTATTGGGGTGTTCGGCGAATATTAGACTAGAGAGAGGAGAGAGATCTGGGGTTAATTCAATCTGTAGTGTATGAAACCCAAACCTAACCTCTTTATATCTTAGTAGGTAACTTTGGGAACGAAGTTAGGGATTAGGCCTTGGAAAGCCCATATGGTCGGCCATGTAGAAAGCCCAAAGCCAAACCCATAACTTTTCAAGTTTTCCATTTCTAGTCCTTTCTCTTTTCATTTAACGATTGTTAGTCATTTTCCATTAAATACTTAACGATCGTTAACGGACTTTAATGCAATAATTAATCGTAAACATAAACATTAATTATTAACTTTAATTCTCATTCGCTAATGTGTGCAATCCCGTGGTCACGAGTTCGAATCCGGACATTCACATGTTCGTAAATATATACATTTCCAACAGATATCATAGTTGGCGCTTCATCCACAAGATACAATTTACTGTTTTTGAAGAAATATCCAATCAAATATGCAGAACTGCGCCTAGTTGAAGCCTGCAAGTAATAACAGCATATTTAAGATGGAAGAAAAATGAAGTTTATGGGTCCTGTCTTGATCGGATCAAAAGGTCATAAGATAAATTGATCGATCTAGGTCATGTTAAACTAGTTGGATCACAAGGTCAAATTAAGATCTATTAGCTAATGAGTCAGATAAGAATCCAGTTTGTCGATCAGAGCCTAAATAGATAGAAAGGAAGCTCTGATATCATATACCAATCCCTTCATCATCAATAACCAACACCACAGTTTCTACAGCCTTGTTTGCAAGATTTTGGACATCCTGTAATGCATATAAAGTCGCTTTAGTAAGGAAGCAAATTACCAAGACGGCTAGTGGTTATGTAGTACAAGAAAATAAAGATAAAAATGTATGTTACAAAATTAGTAACTGCATAAAAAAGCGTACCCCATGATCATCATCTCCCATTGAGGAGAGCAAAGCTGGAAGAACTGTTGAAAGATGGACATTCAAAGCAGCACCCACGACCTCTGCAACAGCTCCGAGAGCATGTGCATTGGATGCACTGGAAAATTATGTTTGCACATATGAGAGAGGGAGATGAACAAGCTTTGGCAATGAATGCGGCAACACAGCTGCGGTCCTGACACTGTCATAATAAGCAGATATTGTTTTAGTATTCTATGAGAAAAGCTTCTAGAACTATCGAGATACTACACATAAGGTGTTCCTTAATACCTCAAAATTTATTTTAGACCATCAAGGGTGCATCCGCCATATCATCATCCTCCAAAGCATGGAGAAGCGTTGGAAAAATCTCGTCAATTGCTTGCATGCTAGCACTCTAATATAACATAAAATGATTATTGGTTAGTATGCAGAGTACAAGATCATGTAAGAAAAAGTAGAGAAAATATGTTGAGACTACCTTGTATAGAGCACTAAACACAACCCCTGCAGATTTACGAACCTCAACCATGCTGCAAGATTAATAAAAATAGTCATATCCAACATTAACCAAGATCACACAAAGACTATAAAATCTAAAACTAACAAAAAGAGAAATTAAAAATTGAAATGTACCTATCGCAAAGAGCTGTAAGAATGGTGGGGATAAGTTCATCCATAAAACTTAATAACTGGCTCCTACCAGCACTAGCCATTACTTTAAAATCAACATACCTGGCGAACTGAAAGAAAGTTTGAAGAGTCAACTCAACCCATGCAGTGCTTGTCCTGTAATTTTTCCACCTCAACCAATAACATTAAAATCAACATATCTGGCTAACTGAGAGGCCTGATGTAGAGCGCAACAAGCACTTTGTTACGCTTATCCCTGCCAGGTACCTCAATGATTGCATGTCCTTGTGCTTCAGTACTAGCACCTTCATCATCGCTGCCACCCTCAAGGAGTGGCTTTCCAGAAGTACCAGCAACCTGAATCAAACAAATTGTCAATAAAAATAAGTGCTTCCGAAATTGGCACATACTAGAGTTGGCAACTTGGACCCATTGAATTTAAAACAGATACAATTGAGATATGCTTTGATCTATAAAGGTTAAAACTAAAATAAAAGCTATAGAAAAATGGCCAAACGGGTCAAAAGTTGCCCAAAATAACGAAACTATTTTAATCCTTGTGATCATACTTATAATGGTTCATTTATACAGTAAAAATACTAATTTTGAACAAAAAGTGTTTTGGATCAACCCATCCCGTGTCTCCCAATACCAAAACACACCCGCGATATTGCCACCTCTAGTCTACACACGGGGATTGAGAGCATTACCTAAAACATCGACTTTGTAGCTTGACATAGCAATAAGTGGCCATGCTTACTTTCTTCACGGTTAACGTATAGTATATAGTTAACAGTGGCTTTAATACGAAGTCTGATGTTCATTTATAAGAAAAGAAACTGATATTATCACAATTGTTTGGAATGAATTTGTCAAACGTAATCTTCACATATTATGTCACTAGTAATTGTTTTCAGCGAGTTTTCGATGGTGCTTAGTCTGTTAAAATACTTTAAATTACATATGAGAGACGATACGCATGGGACCAAACAGAAAATGCAATCTTTGTAAATTTGTTACTGATGACCTGGACATCGCGCGCAAGTTCACTGATCCACCATAAGTCCATAATCATTGTAACGCGATATCTGCTAATGGTTCTGATTAATCTAGCAGACTGTGAGCGCCGAAGAAAGAAGATGAAATGATATATGAACCCCTCTGTTTTGATCACTCATATTATAAGACCATCACTTGGCTAGTGTTTGGACCAGTAATTGGCTTAAGTCTTGAGAAAGTCAAAATGATCATGATATATACTCCCAGTGTTAGTATTGATAATTGTTTTTTATGGCATTTACCTATAAGAAAAACCTCAATAAAATTTGTAACTTTATTTAGAAAAGAAAGATTAAAATTGTATAGTTACACTAACACTAACTAAAATCAACTAGTCAGTTCATACACTAATAATTTACAAATCAAAAGCCAAGTATAGACTAGGGTCAACTCAATTGGGCGACTTTTATTCATTCTTAAATCAAATCGTTTTACAAACCATTAAACACTAGTTCTTTCAAAAAGAGGGGCATGCAAAGAGTGAGGACTCGAACTCATGTCCCAAGTTTTAAGAAGAATGAGCTTTTTACCATCTCTCCCAACACCCCCACTCCAATCAATTGTGTTTTTAAATATACTAAACATGGATAAAAAGTTAAAAACTTAAAAATGTGAAGGGACCAGGACATTATTATTATAAATCACTGCTTTATATAGACATGTAGTGAACGATTCTACATTAACTGGGGAGAATGAACTCATTTTGACCCGTTAACGTTAAGTGTCGATCGTAAACAGTGACTATATTAACCCTTCATAAAGCGTTATTGTCGAAATTGGATATTCTTGTGGTTGTATGATTAAATAGTATGTTCTTATTAGCTACTTTAAATTAATTTGGCACATTCATTTTAAGTTAACATGTGATTCAGTGATTGTTTGTGTAAAATTGAAGTTAAAAAAGGTAAAGTTTCATAAAATGTGTAATGATATCTCTAATGGATGCCCAATCCCATAATAACTAGTGCAAAGAATGGTTAGTGAAAAGCAATCTCAACATATT
This sequence comes from Chrysanthemum lavandulifolium, assembly GCA_022545495.1. Lineage (NCBI taxonomy): Eukaryota > Viridiplantae > Streptophyta > Magnoliopsida > Asterales > Asteraceae > Chrysanthemum > Chrysanthemum lavandulifolium. The sequence continues at coordinate 21,690,052 of CM040239.1, forward strand.
TGCCTTTCTTTTTACACAAGGACTAGTAAAATGTTTTTAGAAGTCAATAATATAGTTGACTCAAATACGTATCAACGTAAAATAAGTTATATATGTTCGATCTTGTGTTCTTTTAATATCGAGGGCACTCTATTAACTGG